>OZ010678.1:29340565-29940565 GCA_963932185.1 Troglohyphantes excavatus
AAAAATGCGTGGTTCAAATGTTCTCAAACTGGTGGGTGGCCCAAAACTCATCTCGACGTTCAAAGGCAGCGAAATCGTATTTGAAGAAATTAAAGTTTTGTTTCTCGTTGATTCCGAGAAGCAGCCACCGTATACAGGGGACAGGTGCACGTTAAATCTGTTTTGGGACGAAACGTCGACGCAAGTGCGTCAGGTTCTATTCCACACCGCAAAAAAGGTGCTTAAAAATAAGTATATGAACCTACTCGTTTTTCTGTCAGTACAATTGCACCGTAAATGAGCGATACTCAAATTTAAGCAAACCGTAATTTCTTAAAAATGAGCAGTGTGATTTAATATATTGCTAATCTCAGCTTTTGTTCAAGCATCTTAACAAAGTTACCTGCAAAAATTAAAATAGTTGTTCAGAAGATGATTTTCCACATTATTTGATGTTGATTGAAAACAGAGTTACTACAACTCACTTATCTTACTTCTTATTCTTTTGGCACACCTTTTTAACATTTCTTCTGTTTATAACTTCTTCACGTCGCCGAACGGATAAGGCGCTGGACTGCGGTGTCTGAGGATATGGGTTCGATTCCCGATAATTATTGGTTATAATATTTGACATTTTTTAAAGTAATTTATGAAGGCAGCCTACGTAAGCAAGTAAAAGCTCTTTTTATTCATTTTTAATCTTTTTTGAGTACATATCTTTTTGAAAAATGAAATTTACGTATTCGTAGCTATGATAATCATCGAATGTACTCAAAAATCAGCACAATTTACTTATTTTCGAGCACTTATTTCTATCAGTGCAGTGTGACGTTAATTCAACCAACCACTCCACTGTGAATCCCTGGCTTCACTGGCCGAGCGGTTAAATTCGTCAGCTGGTAATCCGAGGATTCCTGGTTCGATCCTAGGCGATGGACTTGACAAAGAAAAGTTAAAAAGTAGGGATCTTGCAATCGGAAGGTTGCCAGCTTCGCTACAAAATACTAGAAAAGTCGTCCAGAACATCTGCAAAAATTAACGACGTGTATACGGGACTGGTGCACGATGAATTTGATCGGAGTCCTAAGTCCCGACGTCTGTTGAAGGCGTTGGGTGCCAGTTCAGGTGTTTCCTCGTCATCTGACCATGGTTCTAAAATAGCGAGGTGCATGTTTGAATGGGTATGTTTGGTTTGGTTAATTAATGTCGCACTAGAGCAGCACAGTGGGCTATTGGCGACGGTTCGGGGTCTATCTCGAAGGAAAGACCCGGGAACACATACACATTCATACTTGCACCTCGTTATTTTAGAACCATTGTCAGATGACGAGGAAACATCTGAACTGGCAACCAACGCCTTCAATAGTCCCGTATACACGCCAGTATAATTTGTTGGATATTCTGGACGACTTTCTAGTACTTTTTGCAGGGCGTATATACGGGACTGGTGCACGATAAAGCTGATCGGGGTCCAAAGTTCCGACGTCTATTGAGGTTGCGTCGGGTGCCAGCTCAGTTGTTGTCCTCGTCATCTGACCATGGTTCAAAAATACGAGGCATCGTTCCCGGGTCTTTCCTTCGAGATAGGCCCCGAACCGTCGCCAATAGCCCACTGTGCAGCTCGATTGCGACATTAATTAACCAAACAAAACCGAACCGTCGTCAATATCCCACTGTGCAGTTCTAGTGCGACGTTAATTAACCAAACGAAACCGAACCGTCGCCAATAGCCCACTGTGCAGCTCGCGACGTTAATTAATAAAACGAAACCGAACCGTCGCCAATAGCCCACTGTGCAGCTCTATTGCGAATTTAATTAACCAAACCAAACCGCATCCACCGCGAATCCATCCACAATCGTGTCCTTGGCCACAAAACATTTCATTTCACAGCTGACCCCTCCCTCTCATTTAACGTCCCTCCCCCAACAACAGCCAGAAGAAAGAATCTCAAATAACTCCGATGCTAATCTTACCATCTAGATTTCCTGTGTCTCTCTTCGCAGCGGAGGAAACAGGATGTTATGAGAATTCTCCCATAGACGGTTATTTTTCAACAAGAGAATCAAAATCCCCTCAGGACCTGTCTCCTGCTGAAGGTGAAGGTCTGTATTAATGATTCTGATATGAGGGTCTTTTTGTTTGGGGTATTATTGTTTTGTGTTTGTTTTTACGGGAAGGGAGTTAGGGGGATTCCCGAGTGTATATATTAGTGTTATGCATAACAAAGGAATAATTTTATTGATGTTTTATGTAATGTTTTGACTGTACTGGTGGGTTGGCTGTCAATTGGGGTAAGTTACAAAAATCTTAAAATGAACTGACATCATTTTCAAGTTGAAAACAGCAAAAAAAAAAAATCAGCATAAATGACTTCCTTTTTTTCAAAATTTTGAAATTGAAGGTTTTATGCAGGAAAACTGCATAAAACCTTCAATTAAAAACTTTTAATTTCATAGACTTTTTTTAAGGTTGATTTGATTTGTTTAATGACCATGGTTTAACTAGAGCTGCACAGTGGGCTATTGGCGACGGTTCGGGGTCTATCTCGTCGGAAAGACCCGAGAACACATACATATTCACACACACACATTCATACATGCACCTCGTTAGTTTAGAACCATGGTCAGATGACGAGGAAACACCTGAACTGGCATCCAACGCCTTCAATAGACGTCGGGACTTTGGACCCTGATCAGTTTTATCGTGCACCAGTCCCGTATACACGCCTTTAATTTTTGCGGATGTTCTGGACGACTTTTCAAGTACTTTTGTAGCGAAGCTGGCAACTCGCCGATCACAAGATCATTCCTTTTTTTACTTTCCTTTGTCAAGTCCATCGTCTAGGATCGAACCAGGAATCGTCCATTTCCTAGCTGACGCCTTTAACCGGCGTTGAAACAAATAGGTAAGCAACTGCTCTTTTTTTATTCATTTTTAATCATTGTATTCATTCTTGAGTACATTTCTTTTGTTGAGTCTTTAGGGTTTACGAAGGTCTTGACTCCGTAGAAGCCTACGCCTCCAGTATGATAAGTAATTCAACATAACATTAGCTCTCGGCTACATAAAGGGAGTTTACCATTGCGAATATGAACTTTGGAGGGGGCATCTCGGTTAAGGTAGGGTCCGATCAACTGGCATAACTGTTGAACAGGAGGAGAATTAGGCAGGGTTGTTAGTATTTCTGGATTTTTTTTTTCTTTTCAAAAATGAAACTTATGTATTCGGATTTTTTTTATAGGGAACTATTTTTTTATATTAACATGTGCCTAATGGATATTTTAATAACGCTTTATGCTTAAGATGCACTGAATGTATAAAGAATACCAGTATAGCGTTTATTATTTAATTATATTTAATTAGCGTGTGAACTTTTCTAGTATTTAATGTTATTAATTATAAGTAGAAAAAATATATATAATTGATTAAAACCTAAAGGTCATTCCAAGTTCCATGCCCTCTCAGCACATACTCCTAAATAATTCATTCTATTTGCAGACGACAATAGGGGGAAGAGGGGTTCGGAATCGAATACCAAGGTCCCCCCCTCGCAATTTTCGGATGAGGAAATAGTTTTTGTATCAGAAAACCCTGTATCTCTTATGGATGTATTCAGTACCCTGAAGTCATTAGCAGTTGGAAGTCCTCAGGAAGCATTTCGCCCTGAATAAGGGATTGGATTCTTTGATTTCAGTTACTTTTGTGTTTGCTGGAAGGGGGGGGGGGGATATTAGGGAATAAAATACAATGTGGGGATATTTTTTGTAAGTTTTAACGAACCTAAATAATAGAGTGTATATGTTACCGTTAAAGTCGGGGATATTGCGATCGGAGGGTTGCCAACATCTTTACCAAAATACTAGAATGTCGTCCAGAACATCCACAAAAAATTAACGGCGTGTATACGGGACTGGTGCACGATAAATCTGTTCGGAGTCCAAAGTCCCGACGTCTATTGAAGGCGTTGGGTGCCAGCTCAGGTGTTGTCCTCGTCATCTGACCATGGTTCAAAAATACGAGGCATCGTTCCCGGGCCTTTCCTGAAGCCTCCGTGGCCGAGTGGATTAGGCGTTAGCTGGGAATCCAAGGGTCTCGGTTCAAAACCTTGCGATGGACTAGACTAAAGAATAGTAAAAAGTAGTGATATTGCGATCGGACGGTTGCCAACTTCGCTACCAATAAACTAGAATGTCGTCCTGAACATCCACAAAAAATAACGGCGTGTATACGGGACTGGTGCACGATAAATCTGTTCGGGGTCCAAAGTTCAGGCGTCTATTGAAGGCGTTATGTGCCAGCTCAGGTGTTGTCCTCGTCATCTGACCATTGTTCAAAAATACGAGGAATCGTTCCCGGGTCTTTCCTTCGAGATAGGTTCCGAACCGTCGCCAATAGCCCACTGTGCAGCCTATGAATGTACTCGTTTTTCTTCGAGTACAATTGCATCGTAAATGAGCGATGACATACTCATATTTAAGTAATCGTACTTTTCGCAAAAATACGCAGTGGGATTTACAATTGCTAACCTCAGCTTCTGACCAAGCCATCTTAATAAAGCGACAAGACACACTTAAAATTGTTGTTCAGAAAATAGTTTTCCACATTATTTGAAATCGATTATTTAAATGGAAACTCAGTAATTACAACTCAATTATCTTACGTCCCATTCTTGAAACACACCTTTTTAACATTTCAATTGTTTATAACTTCTTCACGTCGTTGTGGTGGTACAACGGATAAGGCAATGGTCTGCGGTACCTGACGATCTGGATTCTATTCCCGGTGTAAGTCTTGGTTGTAATTGTCGATATTTATTGAACGTGGTTTATGAAGGCTGCTCTTTTTGCACATTGTACTCATTTTTGAGTATATGTGTTTTTCAAAAATGAATGTATTCGGAATTATGATAAGCATCGCATGTACTCACAAATGAGTAAATTTTACTTATTTTTAACACTAAACCTACCGACATTTCATGTATACCTAATCCTACCATGAGCTGTCAAATGACCGCTTCAAAAAATATATATTAGTCTTATTATGGAAAGAGATTTTAGCCAATTAGATAGTAAACAAATTTTTTTTCTATTTAGAACAGTTTTATTTACATTTATGCATTTTCAGCACTTTTTTACAAATTACAGTATTTTGTATTGCACATATTTCGTTGCCGTCAGCTCCGCCTGGCGTGATTCGGTCTGCATCGGTGCCGCCTGGTTGGCCCGACGCGGTCTGTACAGCGTTGCCTGGTAGGCCCGCAGGACGCTTGGTGCCGAGATGGCTGGATTACCACAACACTGTAGATCCACAATTACATTGTAGACTCGTAAAACAATTTCAGGTTTTGGTTTGGTTTTTGTTAATTACCGTCGCACTACAGCTGCCCAGTGGGCTATTGGCGACGGTTCGGGGTCAATCTCGAAGGAAAGACCCGGGAACACATACACATTCACACACACATTCATACACACATTCATAATGCACCTCGTTATTTTAGAACCATGGTCAGACGACGAGGAAACACCTGAACTGGCACCCAACGCTTTCAATAGACGTCGAGACTATGGACCCCGATCAGATGTATCGTGCACCAGTCCCGTATACACGCCAGTATAATTTGTTGGATATTCTGGACGACTTTCTAGTATTTTTGTAGCGAAGCTGGCAACCCTCCGATCGCAAGATCACAACTTTTTTACTTTTCTATGTCAAGTCCATTTCACAGATTCGAACCACCAATCCTCTGATTAGTAGCTGAACGCCTTACCAACTCAGCAACTGGGGTTCTGTATATTATAGGAAAAGTCAATAAGTTACATGGCGATACAGTAACGTTGTATACAAGAAATTCTAAACGAAATTTCCAAAACGGTCATTTGACCGCCAGTGGTAGGTTCAGTGTTAAGTACCTATTTTTAAAAGTGTAGAAGACAAACATTTCCCGTTAACATCCCGCTATTCCTTTGACCGTCCACCCCTTGAGGTGAATATCATGGACTCGACCCGACCCGTCCAATCTCCTGATAACCATCCAAGTTGACACTAAACACTCGGGCAGTTACGCACCTTCCGTGATTACCTGCTCACTCCATTGTTGTTCCATCACGTAAACGGTCTCGTTTGCATCACGTAACAATGCCCGCAACAATGCAGTCGCATTCAGTCTCCGATAATCGTTGCACAACCTCCTGATCCCCAGGTATCAAAGTGGGTCGGACATGCCTCAGGGTTGGCCTCTCTCGACTTGCTGTGTGGACGTAATCCTTTATGCAAACAGATTTATGAAATCTGATGGAAGTCACGTGGTGTTTGAATTGTTTGGATAGTTAGCGTTGCTATATTTGGCGACGTGTTGTCGATGTTGTGATTTTTAAGGGCCTTAATACGATGTAAAAACTTATTTGGTTTGTTTAATGAACGTCGCACTAGAGCTGCACAGTGAGCTATTGGCGACGGTTCGGGGCCTATCTCGAAGGAAAGACCCGGGAACGATGCTTCGTATTTTTGAACCATGGTCAGATGACCAGGACAACACCTGAGCTGGCACCCTACGCAACCTCAATAGGCGTCAGGACATTGGATTGGTTTGGTTTGGTTTTTGTTAATTAACGTCGCACTAGAGCTGCACAGTGGGCTATTGGCGACGGTTCGGGGTCAATCTCGAAGGAAAGACCCGGGAACACATACACATTCACACACATTCATACATGCACCTCGTTATTTTAGAACCATGGTCAGATGACGAGGACAACACCTGAACTGGCACCCAACGCCTTCAATAGACGTCGCGACTTTGGACCCCGATCAGATGTATCGTGCACCAGTCCCGTATACACGCCAGTATAATTTGTTGGATATTCTGTACGACTTTCTAGTATTTTTGTAGCGAAGGTGGCAACCCTCCGATCGCAAGATCACTACTTTTTTTACTTTTCTATGTCAAGTCCATCGCACGGATTCGAACCACCAATCCTCTGATTAGTAGTATAACGCCTTATCCACTGAGCAACTGGGGCTCCCCTAATCATGAAGAGTTGAATAATGTTGGAAACATTAATAAGGGTGGTTTAATAGCTAAAATTATAAATCCTAAAACTACTTGCAGGGGTTTTTTAATGTTTTTTTTTTTTTAATCTTAAAATTGCCACTTTAACCTTTTTATACGTGGGCTCCGTTAAAGAAAAGTCGAGTTCCCAAAGCATTGTGAAAGGACAACTTGACCTTCAATGATAGGCGTGTAACTGTCTGATAGACGGATCGTTAACAGTTCTTCCTCAAAGAATGTAGATTCGGTTTTGATTTGGTTTGATTAATTAACGTCGCACTAGAGCTGCACAGTGGGCTATTGGCGACGGTTCGGGGCCTATCTCGAAGAAAAGACCCGGGAACGATGCCTCGTATTTTTGAACCATGGTCAGATGACGAGGACAACACCTGAGCTGGCACCTAACTCTTTCAATAGATTTATCGTGCACCAGTCCCGTATACACGCCGTTAATTTTTGCGGATGTTCTGGACGACTTTCCTAGTATTTTGTAGTGAAACTGGCAATCCTCCGATCACAAGATCACTACTTTTTTACTTTTCTTAGTCAAGACCGTCTCACAGGATCGAACCAGGAACCCTCTGATTCCCAGCCGACGTTTTTATCCACTCGGCCAAGAAGCCCCTCTCCCCCCCCCCCCATATTTTTGAACCAGATGACGAGGACAACACCTGATGTAGCACCCACGCCTTCAATATGCGTCAGGACTTTCGACTACGATAAGATTTATCGTGCTCCAGTTCCATATACACGCCGGTATAATTAGTTGGATGTTCCTGACGACTTTCTTGTATTTTTTTAACGAAGATGGCAACCCTCGGATCGCAAGATCACTACTTTTTTTACTTTTCTTTGTCAAGTCTAGCGCAGAGTCTTGATCTAGAAATCGTCTGATTTCCAACTGAACGCCTTTATCCACTGGGCTACCGGACCCGCAATCAATTATATGTATAGCATACTTTTTCATTCAGTACAATAGCATGGATGCCTGAATTTTGTTTTTATGATTTGGCGATATATTTCCAACGGTTTGGCGGCATCCCAAATCTCTCGGATCAGCAACCCTGATCACTGGTCATGAACCCCATTGTCAACCCGACACCCACATACGTATCTCGCCAACAATGGTCCATTTGGCATGTCCAGACACCCCTCATTATATCTGTTGGCCGCGCGTCGGTTTTGTCGTCTATCCCTGGGATCATTAGGCAGAGTTGGACATCTTCCTTGTTAGGGATGTCATTCGGTACGGGTTGGCGAGTTTCTTGACGTAAGAGATAATCCGCCAACATTGTTCCAGGGATTAGATGATCCGATGGGATGTGCTGAGTTTGTGTTCCTGCTTGTACGGGAGTCTAAGTCGTCGAACTTGTGTAGGACAAACGCATTGATGTCGGAAGCATCCTCAAATCGTATTTTAGCAATGTGTGTTGGTTTCAAAGGAATGTGTGCTGGCTGGTTTCTTAGCAATGTGTACTGGCTGGTTTCTTAGCAATGTGTGCTGGTTTTAAAGCAATATATACTGGCTGGTTTCTTAGCAATGTGAGCTGGCTGGTTTCTTAGCAATATGTGCTGGTTTCAAAGCAATGTGTGTTGGTTTCAAAGCAATGTGTGCTGGCTGGTTTTTTAGCAATATGTGCTGGTTTCAAAGCAATGTGTGTTGGCTTCAAAGGAATGTGTGCTGGCTGGTTTCTTAGCAATGAGTGCTGGTTTCTTAGCAATGTGTGCTGGTTTTAAGCAATGTGTGCTGGTTTTAAAGCAATGTGTGCTGGTTTCTTAGTAATGTGTACTAGTTTCAAAGGAATGTGTGCTGGCTGGTTTCTTAGCAACGTGTACTAATTTCAAAGCGATGTGTGCTAGTTTCAAAGCAATGTGTTCTGTTTTCTAATCAATGTGTGCTGGTTTCTTAGCAATGTGTACTGGTTTCTTAGCAATGTGTGCTAGTTTCAAAGCAATGTGTGCTGGATGTTTTCTTAGCAATATGTGCTGGTTTCAAAGGAATGTGTGCTGGTTTCTTAGTAATGTGTGCTGGTTTCAAAGCAATGTGTGCTGGCTGGTTTCTTAGCAATGTGTGCTGGCTGGTTTCTTAGCAATGTGTGCTGGCTGGTTTCTTAGCAATGTGTGCTGATTTCAAAGCGATGTGTGCTAGTTTCAAAGCAATGTGTTCTGTTTTCTAAGCAATGTGTGCTGGTTTCTTAGCAATGTGTACTGGTTTCTTAGCAATGTGTGCTAGTTTCAAAGCAATGTGTGCTGGCTGGTTTCTAAGCAATGTGTGCTGGTTTTTTAGCAGTGCTTGCTGGTTTCTTAGCAGTGTGTGCTGGTTTTTTAGCAGTGCTTGCTGGTTTCTTAGCAGTGTGTGCTGGTTTCTCAGAAATGTGACCTGGTTTTCTTATACCACCCACCATACTGTAGCAGGTATTTGGTTACCACATTAAAGGATCACATCAATGTTCAGTATCGTTATATAAAGATACAATCAGAGAGTCGATTAAGTGGAAAAACATAATTTAGAATTTTTTACCGCTGTTACATCAGTTCCAATCAACAGATCTCGACAAGTGTGCGCTGACTTTAAAATAACGGCATTTTCAAGTTCCGAAAACCAAAATTAGTAATCCTGGACCTACTTATTCAACAATACGACATTCCACGTTTTCGACTTTTAAATCCGATTCATCTCTCTCTCGCAGCAATTCTATAGCCATGAATAAAACACTAAAAGTAGAAGAATATTGAATTAACTTTCCGCACATTACTCGATGTGCATTCATCTGCAATCCATCACAGACCAAAAAGACCTGTCCCACGGAATATCAACATCACAAAAGGAACTTCATAATTGGCTAGAAATCATATATAATTCTGTGAGAGGGGGGGGGGGGGGCATTACAGCATCTAAACTCACATTCACTTTTATTTAATGAATCTGGGATAATGGATTTGGCGAAATTCGCCAATTTGGCACAATTTTATATATATACTAGCAATATGGCCCGGCGTTGCTCGTGGTCACTTTGCGAAGTAAGAGATGCGCGATTTTGTGTTGTCAGCGTAGCCATCTCGTATCACGCTTTGTGCACTGTGAAAAATAAACTTTATCAAAATCCAGATTTATTAAATTACTTTGAATATTTTTTGAGATAACTAAATCTATTTTTATGTTCACCACTTTACATGCTATTGCGACTACTATTTAAAGCGATTACTATTTAAAGTGATGTTTTTGTAAAATGTTTCTTTTTAGTACATAAAAATTCCTAAATTTTTTTTTAAATGCACATTTTTTGTATAAAAATATTTCACATTCATTAGTTTTAATATTGGCGACGCAATAATATATCATAGAAAAAATATTGCATTGTTCCAAATCGAAATAATGTATCGTATTTGGTGAAGTTTTTTTTTTGTGCTAATTGGTGACCGGAGTCTATATATCCGTCTTTAAACATAATTTCATAAAGGGTCAATATTTACGGACAATATTTCTTATAAAAATTAATTATCAAATATTCATTTTAGAATTCCAATAACATGTTTTTGAGGTAAAACTTTAAAAATAAGCAACATGGAGGTATAAATATAGAAAACCTTAAATTAAACTTTTAGGGTGGCCCATTTCAACACCACAGAAATATTCCACTCCGTAACAAAAAGCACTATTGTCATAAAAGTTAAGTTGTTCAGAACATGAATACACATGGCGTCAGTCAAAAGAGCTGGGTTATCTTCCTCCTTCGGTTCGCGAGGTTTTTGTCAACGACGTTAATTTTGTTATTTGGACACTAATTTCGCCATTGTGATGATATTTTTAAATATAGGACCTTTATTTTAACTCATTTGGCAACATTTTTATTGATTTGGAGACATTTTTAATTCATTTGGCAATATTTGGCGACATTTTAAATTAATTTTGCGGCATTTATTATTCATTTGGCGACATTAAAAAAATTATTTTGCAACATCTGGCGACATTTTTAAATCATTTGGCAATATTTGGCGACATTTTTAAATTCATTTGGAAACATTTGGTGACATTTTTAATTCATTTGGCAATATTTGGCGACATTTTTAATTCGTTTGGCGACATTTTTAATTCGTTTGGTGACATTTACTCATCAGCCAATGAAAATAAATCGTTTATCCCAGTATTGTCGAAAAATATTTTTACCAAGGTGATTTTTAACGTTAATATTATGAGGGGAAGATCGAGATGTAAATTTCCCATAGGCGTAATGTTAGAGAAAATGGAAAAAGTTCTATAACTTTTGAATGGTTGCAGATATCCACATGAAACAAAGTGCATATTTTAAAAAAAAAAGTGCATAAGAAAAGATTGTTCACATGGTGCAAGTTTCATAAAAATCCGTGCAGTAGTTTTTGAGTTAAATCCGGACAAACAGACAGACAGAAAGACAAAAAAAAATTTAATGTGATTTTCGGAATCAGTGTATCTTAATTCGTGGAGAAAACTCAAAATGAGGGGTTTTGTTCGATTCCACTGACAGACACTCCATTCTTATATATAAGTATTGATATTAACACACACACACATATATATATATATATATATATATATTGGGTTGGAGGGAAAGTTCTGTCGTATTTTAAATAGGCAGGTGATTTTTCTTGTAAATAAAAAGAACAACTGGCTAGTGAGTCAATAGGATTTTGTTTTTGTTTTTTTAGCTGCTGTATAATATAAAAGGTGCCCTTTTTTACCGTTCATCATTTACTTGTGATATTTAAAGTGAAAAACATGTCAGTAGATAAAGTGCATTTACGACACTGCATTTTATATGAATTCCAAAAAGGAACCAATGCATCGGTTGCATATAAAAATTTATGTGCGGTATTTGGAAAAGATATTGTAAATGTTCGTACTTGTCAAAGATGGTTTAGCAAATTTCGTTCCGGGGATCTGAGCCTCAAAGAAAGTGATCGATCTGGACGACCATCCAAGATCGATAACGATGTTTTGCGATCCATGTTGGAAAATAATCCACATTTAACAAGTCGAGAAATTGCAGAAGAGTTTGGCATTCATCATACAACTGTTGGAGATCACATTAAATCTGTTGGGTTTCTGTTAAAGCAAAGTGTTTGGGTTCCACATGAATTAACGGAAATGAATTTGTCTGATCGTGTAAGAATGTGTTCATCACATCTGATTAGACAGGCTGGACATTCTGGACAGGCTGGTTACTGGCGATGAAAAGTGGATTCTTTACAAGAATATTAAGAGAAAAAAAATCTTACTGCAAAATTATCTAACGGGAAAAAAATTCACGTCTTTTGAAAGTGTTTCTAAGGCAGTTGCTGACTATTTTAACTCCAAGGATGAGAAAAAACAGGAATTCACAGGTTACCTGAAAGATGGCAACAGTTTGTAACAAATAACGGAGCATATATAATTGATTAATATTAAACACATATTTTTATAAATGAATTCAAATATTTTCTTTAAAATACGACAGAACTTTCCCTCCAACCCAATATATATATATATATATATATATATATATATATATATATATATATATATATAATATAATTAGCTTATATTTATATGTATAATTAGCTCCCATTTTAACTTCACAGTATATGTAAAATGGGAAAAAGGTTTAGTAAACTTGATATTTAGCCAAAAAAAAATTCATCATTCTTAATATGAAAATATTTTAAGTTTGTAAAATGTCTAATACGACTTCGGAATTTCAGGCAGATGACGGGGGCTACAAAATTTTCCAAAACTTTAAGTATCCCGTTTTAGGCGACTCTCCCCTATTATATACTTCTCGAGCGATTTGGCGATTTTCAGAACCATGTGAGTTGGCAACCTCGTAATGAATGCGCCACAGTGACATTTTCTCCACATTAATCATGCGCGCTCCCCTTTTCTCTCCTTGTTACACCCGTACTGCCATACATCAACTTGGGAATAGGATTCACTCCTTTTCCTTCTATAATGACTTCAAATAAACAATTAAAATAAAATTAACTACCACTTTTGAAATTGATTTTGTTACTATAATTAAATAGAATTTAAAAAAAATTATTACTTCATTATGAAATACTCTTTTAATGTATTTTAAAATGGACTTTTATGCCATTATTAACTTAACGTTCTTCAGCACCTTCTATACATTGACTGGTGTGAATAGGTACGCGAGTATTCAACTTTATTTTTTTTTCGCAAAAAAAAATATTGAAAAATCTAGAAAATTAGATTTATTATTTCTGTAAATTTAATTAAAGTAATATAATATGGAATATCTTATGGAAGCTGCGGCACTAGTATTTTAACTATTACTAATTGTTTAGATATCTTAATTTCGCATAATAAAATCAGTTGTGACTATGTCAGAGCACATACACAAGAGTTTTACTTGAAACGTTTGTTAGATTGTTACAGAAATAGGGGAACTTTTGTATTCCTTGATATGGATTCTATTGAATTCTAATTCTACGATTCGCTGTAAATTTCGAATGGTTGTTTCAAAAGAAAATATATATATATAAATTGTAAATATAATCAAGTTTGCAACTTTGCTTTAAAAAAATGTATTTTTCTTTGAAGATTATTAATATTATTTTAATGTTTTATGTGCGTAAATTATATATTTTAAATTTATTAAATATTAACTTGTCGAATAATATGTAAATTTATGTAAACTGCTGGCAAAATATTACTTAAAATTTGAAATAGTATTTCTAGGTGGGCTACCAAGTCATTGATTGCAAATAACTCATTTTCGGATTTGGCATTGGCGGATCATAAGTTCGCGTTCAGATTGCATATATCCTTTTCTTACATAATTTAAGGTATATAGATACAGTAGTTAGATAATAAAAATGACCCGTAATTGGTTTTACCGGTGATGTTACCAATGACGTCAATACACAGCTGGCTAATGCAGATTGTCGGTACTCGTAGCTTAGGAAGTGCTGTACTTAAAAAGTCAAGTGATGTACTTAAAAAATCAAATGCTGTACTTAAAAAGTCAAGTGACGTACTTAAAACATCAAGTGACGTACTTAAAAAGTCAAGTGTTGTACTTAAAAAATCAAATGCTGTACTTAAAAAGTCCAATTCTGTACTTAAAAAGTCGAGTGCTGTACTTAAAAGGTCAAGTGCTGTACTTTAAAAATCAAGTGCTGTACTTAAAAAGTCAAGTGATGTAATTAAAAAGTTAAGTGATGTACTTAAAAAGTCAAATGCTGTATTTAAAAAAGTCAAGTGTTGTACTTAAGAAGTCGAGTGCTGTACTAAAAAGTCAAGTGCTATACTTAAAAAGTCAAGTTATGTACTTAAAAGCCAATTGCTGTACTTAAAAAGTCAAGTGATGTACTAAAAAGTCAAGTGCTGTACTTAAAAAATCAAGTGCTGTACTTAAAAAGTCAAGGGACGTACTTAAAAAATCAAATGATGTACTTAAAAAGTCAAATGCTGTACTTAAAAAGTCAAGTGATGTACTTAAAAAGTTATATTAGGAGATAGAAATATGAATACTTTGGTATTGCAATATATCGCACTCCTTGGAATTATGGCAGATATCGAATGGATGTTTTTTTATATATATATTTCAAAAAATTGTAAATTGCCCAAATATTCAAGTTTGCAAATGTGTTCTATAAAATATTGCGTTTTCCTTTTTTTACATGCTTTTTTTTATGCCTGTTTATGGTTTTCAAGCTTGTTATTGATATTTTATTAACCTTGTTTTAATTGTTTTATTTTTATATATTTTTAGATTATTATAACTTTGTTAAGTAATAATTTGTATTATATTATTATATAACGGATAAGGCACTGGACTACGGTGCCTTAGGATGTGGTTTCGATTCCTGGTAAGTCTTGGTTTTAATTGTCGTTATTTATTAAAAGTGATTTATGAAGGCAGCCTACGTAAGCAACCAACTTCCCTTTTTATTAATTTTTACTCATTGTACTCATTTTTGAGTATATGTCTTTTTCAAAATTGAAACTTATATATTCGGGGCCGTTATGAGCATCGAATGTGCTCAAAAATGAGTGCACTTTACTTATTTTTGAATTCCTACTTTTAACAGTGCAGATGAGAAAGTTGATGTTGACTAGTACCCAAATACAAAGTTTCAAATTACATCAACCTGAGAATAGGATTATCCCCCTTTCCATTTTAAATTACTTTAATTAAACAATTGTAAAGGAATTTATCTACCATTTTTCAAATTTATTGATTTTTTATGTACAATAGGGAACTTGTATGTACAATAGGGATTTTTTATGTACAATAGGGATTTTTTTTATATACAATAGGGATTTTTTGTGTACAATGTTTTTTTTTTATGTACAATATTTTTTTTTATGTAAAATAGGGATTTTTTTAAAGTAAAATAGGGATTTTTTTAATCTACAATAGGGATTTTTTATGTATAATAGGGATTTTATGTACAATAGGGATTTTTTTATATACAATAGGGATTTTTTTATATACAATAGGGATTTTTTAATGTACAATAGGGATTTTTTTGTGTACAATAGGTTTTTTTTTATGTACATTAGGGATTTTTTTATGTATATTAGAGATTTTATTTTTACAACGAACTGCTCAACCAACTTATATTAACCTATATGAGTGGGCTGGGACAGCATGTGTCCGAAGATTACTGAGGTGTAGATATGGGCTTGAGGCACTTTCCACCCACGAAATGGGGGGGGGGGAGAATGTTTAAAACGCATGAGGTCTGAAGCCATGCTGTTTGTGGCTTCGGAAATTGGTAAATAGTTCGAGTTCGTAGAGTTCAAACAAATAGGTTTTTGGAATTAATTTAAATCACCCAGAATTTTTTTTTTGCTGAAATGTACTCCTTTAAACGTAGTATTGTATTTAAAAAAAAAGAATGAGATCAAAGCAAAAGTTTAACAATGTAAAATTTATATTTTAATTTACCTATTTTACCCAACCTTACTACCCTAGTTGATCAGCTATTTAGCTATTAGCTATAATAGGGATTTTATGTACAATAGGGATTTTTTTATATACAATAGGGATTTTTTTATATACAATATTTCCCTATCAGCTATTGATTAGCGTGTTTTATAATTTTTATTCCCATGGAAATTTGATATTTAAGTAAAAAAAATATCTTTTATATAAAAAAATTAATTTAAAAACATTAATGGTATTAAAGTTTAATTAAATATTTTTTCAAAAATTAATTTCAAATGGTGGATGTGAATATTTTCCTTACTTTGCAGAAATTAATTATTCATTTACAATTTTTTATATACATTAATTCAATTAATATAACCCCATGTTTCAATTTGCAGTAGAAATTAAGTTGGGGTCAAATGTTACTGTGATATAGATTAAATCTAACTAACTGGCCGAGGCCCCATACTTTTTCATTGTAATAGTGGCATAAACTAGGTCAAAATTGTTTATCGGAGTAAATTTTGTCAAATGCTGTATTTAAAAAGTTATATGAGAAGATTATAGAAATATGAATACTTTGGTACTGCAATATATCGACTCCTTGGATTTACGGTAATTGTTTTAAATATTTCAAAAAATTGTATATCGCCCAAATATTCAAGTTTGCAAATATGTGCTATATACTCCGTCTTTTTCTAGTTTATGCTTTTCACGCTTGGTTATTGTTATTATATTAACATAGTTTTAAAAAATTTATATTTATTACATTTTATGTTCGTTAAGTAATAATTTGTATTATGTTGTACTATTCTATCTAAACTGTAATAATATAAGATACATTTCTAAATCTAGCATCATTTAAATTATTTTAAAATTCAGCTTTTGCAGTCTTATTAAGTGTTTTCAGTTTAAAATAAAAATATCTTTAGTTTGCTATGAATTTTAACTTTAAAAAAATTAGGATAAATATATATATATTTTTTTTTACCTTGGTAACAAAAAGTATTGATAACGTACTAATATCATTCAGAGTAATCCACAGAATGTAAGGTATGTTAACAATGCAATGCTTTTTGTAGCCATGAATTACGTTTTGAAGGTGTTAGTTACCTTTGCACATTCATATTTAATGACTTACTTGTATCGTTGTGGAATAACATATTGGTATACACTCAAACCTGTTTCCGTGCGGTCTTTTTTTGTGCGATTTTTTTTGTGCGACTTTTATTGTGCATATTTTTTTGTGCGGTATATGAAAATTTCAATCAAATTGGAACATAAGTGATTATCTGGCTACCGAGACATATACAAGTGATACAACAGTCGTCGCAAAAACTGATTTATGACTACATTGTAACTGAAAAAAAGTTAACTCTAAACGATAGTGCGACGTAGTATTTTCAAGTGACGAAAGCAAATTTGAACCAAGTTCGCGTATTGTCAGACTACGAAGGATAATGGTTATACGTTTTGAAAAGTTTTGTATGTGTAAAATTAGTACATATGTAAATAAAATATTTAAAAATGTTCGCATGTGTATTTTCTAAATCAGATTCCAAAAGGTTTGGCGAGATTCCAAGTAGCTGTCAAGCCTCGTGTCTTGATTTCGTTTAAAAAAGCAATTCCTAGTTATTTCGTAAGGTTTTGAGTTATTTTCTATGTGAGACTTTTTTTATGCGGTCCCTTATCCCCCGCATAAAAAAATTAATTGTGTTGCGAAAACTATTTTTTATAGCTACTCGTGAATTTTTATGCAATTTTTTTTATACGTTTTTTTATGTGGTCCCTATCCCCCGCATAAAAAAATTAATTGTGTTGCGAAAACTATTTTTTAAAGCTACTCGTGAATTTTTATGCAATTTTTTTATACGTTTTTTTATGTGGTCCCTATCCCCCGCATAAAAAAATAAATTGTGTTGCGAAAACTATTTTTTATAGCTACTCGTGAATTTTTATGCAATTTTTTTATACGTTTTTTTATGTGGTCCCTATCCCCCGCATAAAAAAATTAATTGTGTTGCGAAAACTATTTTTTAAAGCTACTCGTGAATTTTTATGCAATTTTTTTTATACGTTTTTTTATGTGGTCCCTATCCCCCGCATAAAAAAATTAATTGTGTTGCGAAAACTATTTTTTATAGCTACTCGTGAATTTTTATGCAATTTTTTTATACGTTTTTTTATGTGGTCCCTATCCACCGCATAAAAAAATTAATTGTGTTGCGAAAACTATTTTTTATAGCTACTCGTGAATTTTTATGCAATTTTTTTATACGTTTTTTTATGTGGTCCCTATCCCCCGCATAAAAAAATTAATTGTGTTGCGAAAACTATTTTTTATAGCTACTCGTGAATTTTTATGCAATTTTTTTTATACGTTTTTTTATGTGGTCCCTATCCACCGCATAAAAAAATTAATTGTGTTGCGAAAACTATTTTTTATAGCTACTCGTGAATTTTTATGCAATTTTTTTTATACGTTTTTTTATGTGGTCCCTATCCACCGCACAAGAACAGGTTTTAGTGTATTTAATAAATTATTGAATTTAATAAATTATTGAATTTAATAAATTATTGAATTTAATAAATTATTGAATTTAATAAATTATTGAATTTAATAAATTATTGAATTTAATAAATTATTGAATTTAATAAATTATTGAATTTAATAAATTATGAAAAAATTGGTATATTTGTTGACCAAATTTAAATTAACCTTCTCAAAAAAACATTGCTTGATGCTTGAACAATAAATAACTAAACTTTTTTAAATTCTGTCTTCCAGATGTAAAAGTTAACACTGAATAGTATATCTTTGCACAAAGCTTCATAATACTACAATCAGAGGTACTATTTTTTATCTTTTTTTTTAAATAAATTTAAAAAATATATTTAAAATAAAATTTCTACCACTTTTAAAATTAATATATTTAATTAAGTTAAATAAATGTCATCTTTAAAATAAACAGGCTTTCTTTCCGAATTACTGTAAAGTCCTAGGTACTAATGTACTAGGGACGCAACCCAAATTGAAAAATTATTCAAATTATCAAAACAATGGTGTAACAGAAACAAATTAACAAAATTTCATACACAAATTCATTAAAAGTAATTATAGTCCCTAATCAAAACAAAATCTAATTGTTCATCCTCATTAAATCTTTTTATCTTAACTATTCAAAACGAAATCGAAAATGTCACTTCAAAAAAGAAACACAGCCAGAGTTTTGACATACAATCAACATTCTAATCATCTTTCTCAAAAGCTGGTGAAATATTCTTTTACAATCCGAAATTCCGTGGAAAACGCAAAACAACCTGCATTAATCTGATTTTCGGAAATTCTGTTGATGAACTTAAAACAAGACAACTAGCGAATTTCATAAATGGATGAACTCAAAATAAGACAACTAGCGAATTTCATAAATTATGGAGCTTCAGGGAAATACAGGCAAATGCACTTAAAAGGTTCGTCGCAGTCAGAAAGCTTTAATACAGGTTATAATGTAAGTTTTCATTAGAAAGGCAAAATTGCATTGAAGATTACCTGCAAATATAATCCTTCTGCATTGGAAAGCTTTTCAGGGAAACTTAAGTGCAAAAAATAGCCGAGTCTGAAAGCCGATTTATCGGGAAGGAAGGTTTAATTTAAAGGTACTTAATCGAAAATTGGGGTGCTTTTAAGAAGAGAAATAAGTGCTTTATAGTGCAAGTTATAATTGCGTAATGCTATCGTGCTTTATTCTAAGTTTTAAGTAGGTAGCTGTTGCTAAAATATTTTTAAAGGTTGTTTTGTTTTGAAGGGATGAAATCTTTCAATTGCATTAGGAGTAAAGTTTGTTGAGGGATTTTAATTGTTAATTGAATAGTAATGCATGGGATGTTGTTGACTTTAAATTATTATTATTTAAATATTGGGAATTTCTAAAATTATATATTAAACTCACTAGCAACAATTGCACAGCAATTTTTAATTCACTGAGCAACTGAAAATGCACACTGCAAATGCTTTTGATCACTTAATGTATGTTAGTATTGAAGGGATGAAATCTTTCAACGGCATTAAGAGTAAAGTTTGGTACAGGATTTTAATTGTTAATTAAATATTAATGCATGGGATGTTGACTTTAAATTAGTAAATGCTAATATGTTCTTAAAAATTATTATTTATATAAGTATTGGGAATTTCTAAAATCATATGTTAAACTCACTAGCAACCATTGCACAGCAATTTTAAATTCACTGAGCAACTAAAAATGCACACTGCAAATGCTTTTGATTACTTAATGTATGTTTGTTTTGAAGGGATGAAATCTTTCAATAGCATAAGAGTAAAGGTTGTTGAGGGATTTTAATTGTTAATTGAATAGTTATGCATGGAATGCTGTTGACTTTAAATTATTATTATTAAAAAATTATTATTTAAATATTGAGAATTTCTAAAATTATATATTAAACCCACTAGCAACCATTGCACAGCAATTTTAAATTCACTGAGCAACTAAAAATGCACACTGCGAATGCTTTTGATTTTACTGTTTGTTAGTTTTGAAGGGATGAAATCTTTCAACGGCATTAAGAGTAAAGTTTGTTGAGGGATTTTAATTGTTAATTGAATAGTAATGCACGGGATGTTGTTGACTTTAAATTATTATTATTTAAATATTGGGATTTTCTAAAATCATATACTATTAAACTCACTAGTAACAATTGCACAGCAATTTTAAATTCACTGAGCAACTAAAATTGCACACTGCAAATGCTTTTCATTTTAATGTATGTTAGTTTTGAAGGGATGAAATCTTTCAATAGCATTAAGAGTAAAGTTTGTTGAGGGATTTTAATTGTTAATTGAATAGTAATGCACGGGATGTTGTTGACTTTAAATTATTATTATTTAAATATTGGGATTTTCTAAAATCATATACTATTAAACTCACTAGCAACAATTGCACAGCAATTTTAAATTCACTGAGCAACTAAAAATGCACACTGCAAATGCTTTTGATTACTTAATGTATGTTTGTTTTGAAGGGATGAAATCTTTCAATAGCATTAAGAGTAAAGTTTGTTGAGGGATTTTAATTGTTAATTGAATAGTAATGCACGGGATGTTGTTGACTTTAAATTATTATTATTTAAATATTGGGATTTTCTAAAATCATATACTATTAAACTCACTAGCAACAATTGCACAGCAATTTTAAATTCACTGAGCAACTAAAATTGCACACTGCAAATGCTTTTCATTTTAATGTATGTTAGTTTTGAAGGGATGAAATCTTTCAATAGCATTAAGAGTAAAGTTTGTTGAGGGATTTTAATTTTTAATTGAATTGTAATTTTGTGCTTGATATATTAATACATTATTTTTTTTCAAAAATAGTGGTAGTATTAATTAAGATTTTAATTTTTTAAATGGGTAAATTAATACTTAACGTGCACCAGCTCCCTCCACATGGCGGAAAAGCCCACTACACCATCATGAGAAATCACAGTTCTCGTATATTGAACTTATTTTAATAATCTCCTGAAAATCTATTTATAACAGAATAAAAAAAAAAGGTCAAAATCACAAAAAAATAATCAATCTCAACAGAGCCCGAGGGCCAACACTAATGTCCCTCACCAAAAAAAAACGATCAATATCCCCATCACCCAAACAAAATAAACAAGAGAAGAAATCCTCACCTACCGCCAAACGATATAAAAGGACCATCAAAAAAGAAGTCAGTGTCCTCTCACTGAACAATGTACTGAGAGGCCCCTAATGGCCCACGACTAAGGGTCATCAGGCAGACTGGGGCACACATCCCCGAGTTGAGTTGCAATGGACCCTTTTCTCCACTCGTAATGAAGGCCTTTCGGAGGAGGAAAGAGCCCCCGGTAATTGCGGGGGACGATAATAGAAGAGAGGGTGGGCCATCCCCAAGATGAGGTATTTTGCAGACGATGTTTTTTTTTTTTTTTTTTTTTTTTTTTTTTTTTTTTTTTTTTTTTGTACGTGGCATTTTTTTTTTGTACTGTATGTTTTCTGCTATGACGTATTTTGCCTGCCGTTTTATGCAGACGATATTTTGTATTATTTCCTCAAACAGTATTTTGTATTATTTAAATACAAATGCAACGTTAAAGCTAAGCAATAAAAATACATAAAATCTAGACGTGTTTCGGGAGATACATCTCCCTTCATAAGCATTGCTGCTGATGAAGGGGAGTGTATCACCCGAAACACGTCTAGATATTGTGTATTTTTATTGCGTAGTTTTAACGTTGTATTTGTATTTTAATATTCTTAACGTAATGTTTTATCAGACGAGTTTTATTTCAGTATTTTGCATTACTTCGCCAATTGATATATATATATATATATATATATATATATATTTATTTATTTTTTGCAAACGATGTTTTGTATTATTTCTGCAAACGATATTTTTTTTTATATTTTGCAAACGATATTTTTTATGACCTCTGCAAACAATATTTTTCATATTTTTGCAAACGATAATTTTTTTACTTCTTCAAACGATTTTTTTACGTGGCATTTTTGTACTGTATGTTCTCTGCTATGAGGTATTTTGCCTGCCGTTTTATGCAGACGATATTTTGTATTATTTCTGCAAATAGTATTTTGTATAATTAAAATACAATTGCAACGTTAAAGCTGAGCAATAAAAATACATAAAATCTAGACGTGTTTCGGAAGATACATCTCCCTTTGTCAGCATTTCTGCTATGAGGTATTTTGCCTGCCGTTTTATGCAGACGATACTTTGTAGTATTTATGGCAAACGGTATTTTGTATTATTAAAATACAAATGCAACGTTAAAGCTACGCAATAAAAATACATAAAATCTAAACGTGTTTCGGAAGATACATCTCCCTTTGTCAGCATTTCTGCTATGAGGTATTTTGCAAGCCGTTTTATGCAGACGATATTTTGTATTATTTCTTCAAACAGTATTTTGTATTATAAAAATACAAATGCAACGTTAAAGCTACGCAATAAAAATACATAAAATCTAAACGTGTTTCGGAAGATACATCTCCCTTTGTCAGCATTTCTGCTATGAGGTATTTTGCCTGCCGTTTTATGCAGACGATACTTTGTAGTATTTATGGCAAACGGTATTTTGTATTATTAAAATACAAATGCAACGTTAAAGCTACGCAATAAAAATACATAAAATCTAAACGTGTTTCGGAAGATACATCTCCCTTTGTCAGCATTTCTGCTATGAGGTATTTTGCAAGCCGTTTTATGCAGACGATATTTTGTATTATTTCTTCAAACAGTATTTTGTATTATAAAAATACAAATGTAACGTTAAAGCTACGCAATAAAAATACATAAAATCTAAACGTATTTCGGAAGATACATCTCCCTTTGTCAGCATTTCTGCTATGAGGTATTTTGCCTGCCGTTTTATGCAGACGATATTTTGTATTATTTCTGCAAATAGTATTTTGTATAATTAAAATACAATTGCAACGTTAAAGCTGCGCAATAAAAATACATAAAATCTAGACGTGTTTCGGAAGATACATCTCCCTTTGTCAGCATTTCTGCTATGAGGTATTTTGCCTGCCGTTTTATGCAGACGATACTTTGTAGTATTTATGGCAAACGGTATTTTGTATTATAAAAATACAAATGTAACGTTAAAGCTACGCAATAAAAATACATAAAATCTAGACGTGTTTCGGAAGATACATCTCCCTTTGTCAGCATTTCTGCTATGAGGTATTTTGCCTGCCGTTTTATGCAGACGATATTTTGTATTATTTCTGAAAACAGTATTTTGTATTATTAAAATACAAATGCAATGTTAAAGCTACGCAATAAAAATACATAAAATCTAGATGTGTTTCGGAAGATACATCTCCCTTTGTCAGCATTTCTGCTGATGAAGGGAGATGTATCTCCCAAAACATGTCAAGATTTTATGTATTTTTATTGCGTAGTTTTAACGTTGCATTTGTATTTTAATATTCTTAACGCAATGTTATATAAGACGAGTTTTATTTTAGCATTTTGTATTGCTTCGCCAATTGTTATATATTTTTTATTTTTGCAAACAATATTTTTGATATTTCGCAAACGATATTTTTTATTACCTCTGCAAACAATTTTTTTCATATTTTTGCAAGCGAAATTTTTTTTATTACTTCTTCAAACGATTTTAAAAAAACAACGATATTTTGCGATCGCTGCAACATTTTTGGCAATTATTGCAATCTATTAAATAATAGTATATTCAGTTTAGAACAATATCCAAATTCTTGTAGATGGGTATTCTAAATCCATATAACTGATATTCATATGTGGGTATTCTATATTCATACACAGGAATACACTATTTTCCCATAGATGGGTATTTTATATTCCAGTAAATGAGCATTCTATATTCCCATAGATGGGTATTCATATATTTCCATAGAGTTTTCTATATATTACCTTACATAGGTATTCTATATTCTCATAGATGGGTATCTTATAGGCATTTTTTTAAATATATATTTTTGCGAAAACGATATATTTTATTATATTTGCATGTTCTGCAATCAAAGCAATATCTTTTTTTGTAAAAATTTTTATAAGTAATAATATATTCATTGTAAATACGATGTTCCTTTAAATATTTCCATAGGCAGGTATCCTTTAGACAATACTTTTCTTAATTATTATCATTTAACAAAATATATTTATTATTATTATTATTATTTCAAATGACATTTTTTGAAAAATGCAAGCTTCTTGCATTAGCTATTTAGCAAATTATTTTAGTAACGATATTTTAATTTATACTCGCTATACGTTTATACGTTACTCGTTTATATTTTTTAATTTATACTCGTTATACGTTACTCTTTTATATTTTTAATTTATACTCGTTATACGTTTATACGTTACTCGTTTATATTTTTAATTTATACTCGTTATACGTTTATACGTTACTCGTTTATATTTTTAATTTATACTCGTTATACGTTTATACGTTACTCGTTTATATTTTTAATTTATACTCGTTATACGTTTATACGTTACTCGTTTATATTTTTAATTTATACTCGCTATACGTTTATACGTTACTCGTTTATATTTTTACTTTATACTCGTTATACGTTACTCTTTTATATTTTTAATTTATACTCGTTATACGTTTATACGTTACTCTTTTATATTTTTAATTTATACTCGTTATACGTTTATACGTTACTCGTTTATATTTTTAATTTATACTCGCTATACGTTTATACGTTACTCGTTTATATTTTTAATTTATACTCGTTATACGTTACTCTTTTATATTTTTAATTTATACTCGTTATACGTTTATACGTTACTCTTTTATATTTTTAATTTATACTCGTTATACGTTTATACGTTACTCGTTTATATTTTTAATTTATACTCGTTATACGTTTATACGTTACTCGTTTATATTTTTAATTTATACTCGTTATACGTTTATACGTTACTCGTTTATATTTTTAATTTATTCTCGTTATACGTTTATACGTTACTCGTTTATATTTTTACTTTATACTCGTTATACGTTTAATTTATACATACGTTAACTTAGATGGATATTCTGCAGACAAAATTTTGGCATAATTTGGCAGACGAACTATTCTTTCGTAAGAGCATTTTTGCATTAAAAAGAATAAAAAAATATTTTGTATTATTATTTGCAGACGATACTTTATATTTTTACTGCAATCAATACATCCTCTTATTTTAGGAATTCCATGTTTTGTTAGCAATGTATTATTTGTATACTCCACATTTTTCATATAGTTCTATAAAGAATCATTCTGCAGACGATGAGTTCGTGGTATCGTTTGCTAAGGGGAGTTGAGGTGATTTTCGTTCTCCCGAATGCGCCGAAAATACCGTCAGAAGAGGGTGTTACTTCGAAGATCCTCCGAACAGAATAGGAAAGAATAAACTTTTTGGGGGTGGTTAAGAAGAAATGATTGCTCCTCTCCCCCCATCTTATCGGTTTTCAGAAGAGGGTTTGGTCTGCAGGGTGCCCTCCCAATCGAATAGCAAATAGCAGGGGATCGATACATCAATATTGAAACTATTACCAGACTTTTCGGTATCTAATAAATGAAAACTTAGAAAATTTAAAAAGAAAGGAATCTATTTTCCAATGGGCGAATTTGATTACTCTTTGAAAAACATTTTGAGATTGTATCAATTGTTAAATCGGTGGCACTCAAACTGCAGGGTACCTATTTAAATTAAAATAGAGGCAGCAGGAGTTGTCGGAAGAGTGAAGATGCGACATTTTTATTATAATTATTAATTATGTATTACATATAATTACGTATGTGTTACATATGTATTATATATAATTACATATGTATTATATATAATTACATATGTGTTATATATGTATTACATAGTGTTGCATATCTGATACCTTTATTACAAATGTATTACATAGTGTTGCATATGTGATACATATTATTCCATATGTGTTACATAGTAAATACATATGTGTTACATAGTAATTACATATGTGTTACATAGTATTACATATGTGTTGATTTGTATTATTACAGTGGTATAAATTATTACATATGTATTACATAGTGTTGCATATGTGATGCATATTATTCCATATGTGTTACATAGTATTCCATATGTGTTACATAGAATTCCATATGTGTTACATAGTATTACATATGTGTTAATTTTTATTATTACAGCGCTATAAATTATTACATATGTATTACATATGTGTTACATATGTATTACATATGTATTACATATGTGTTACATAGTATTACATATGTGTTACATATGCGTTACATATGTGTTACATATGCGTTACATATGCGTTACATATGTGTTACATATGCGTTACATATGTGTTACATATGTGTTAATTTTTATTATTACAGTGGTATAAATTATTACATATGTGTTACATATGTGTTAATTTTTATTATTACAGTGGTATAAATTATTACATATGTATTACATAGTGTTGCATATGTGTTACATAGTAAATACATATGTGTTACATAGTATTACATATGTGTTGATTTGTATTATTACAGTGGTATAAATTATTACATATGTATTACATAGTGTTGCATATGTGATGCATATTATTCCATATGTGTTACATAGTATTCCATATGTGTTACATAGAATTCCATATGTGTTACATAGTATTACATATGTGTTAATTTTTATTATTACAGCGGTATAAATTATTACATATGTATTACATATGTATTACATATGTATTACATATGTGTTACATAGTATTACATATGTGTTACATATGCGTTACATATGCCTTACATATGTGTTACATATGTGTTAATTTTTATTATTACAGTGGTATAAATTATTATATATGTATTACATATATGTGTTAATTATTTTTACATATGTGTTACTTATTATTAAGTACGTGTTACATATTATCATATGTATAACATATTATAAATTGTTATATATAATTGCATATGTGTAACATATTAACACAGTGTTACACACTGCTATATATTTTTTTATATGTGTTACCTATTGTTACATATGTGTTACCTATTATTACATATGTGTATTTTATATAACGTTTATATCAAAAAACAATAACCGAAATTGCTTTAGATAAGAATTCAATACAATAAATATATTCATCTAATTCTAATAACTCCCAACTTTCGAATGAACACGGGTTTCCTAATTTCAAAAAATTATTGTTGTTCAAAGCAAGGCATTTTAAATTACATTTTGGATAAATGGAATTAAAACAAGGAATTATTTTTTTATAAAGATAACTACATTTTATTATGTATACACAAAACTTTGTTACCTAAGGTAAAGTCGTGAATCTTAAACCATAAATAGATAAATTTGTGATTAATCGCTCAGAATGATTCATCTCAAACTCACATCTTTGGATTTGCTTTAAATCCAAACCTTGGACACTTTTAAATCAGCAACTTTAATCTAATTTATGTGGTATACCATTAAATTATAAGTCCCCATATGCATATATTCCCTACCGTTCAATACGCTTAGGCCCATTCGAAATTTACGAATATGTTCAGAACTGATTTGATTATCA
This sequence comes from Troglohyphantes excavatus, assembly GCA_963932185.1. Lineage (NCBI taxonomy): Eukaryota > Metazoa > Arthropoda > Arachnida > Araneae > Linyphiidae > Troglohyphantes > Troglohyphantes excavatus. Next base: position 29,368,612 of record OZ010678.1, read on the forward strand.
TCACCTTTTAAAGCTACTCAGCAATGCCCCATGAAAATTACCGTAATATATATACACCCTCCCTGACTATTGAAGCCCTGAAATTTTCTCTGTCCAAGATAATCTTGCCATTGAAATATTCCTAGTTGGACCTTTTGGCTAAAGCAGCGAAGTGTTCATTTTAACATGTCATTATAAAGTCTTTTCAGAGATGAAATTGGGCGACTTTGAGGTTTTGGCACTTGGGGCTTTGTTTGAAAAGGGTCATTAGGAAGTTTGATAGTGACTTTGGATTTGAAGAATATTCATTGGATTCTTGGCTATTCGTATTCCATACTTCTTGTTATTTTACGTGAATATGACTTAAAAATCGGTCACATAAGCGGCCATATTCAAAAACATGAGAGACAAATAAAATTATATTTCGAAGTCCCATAACTCGTGGGGGATCAGCATATGGGGATGAATTCTCTACTATCGTGTAGAGAAAGAAATGCCGCGTCAACCAGATTTGCCATTTAACCCCTCCCTCCTCTGACCTTTGTACAGCATAGGTAGGGGGGAGGGGGGGGAAGTCACATTTCGAGCATATGCCTTCGTATCACCGTTGTAACAGTTCTATTCGACAGGTTGTAGCTAGTGGGTAATTAAATTGAAGAGAACAACTAGTTCTTGACTAGTTGACAGACGAGTTTTTGGCTAGCTGACAGACGAATTCTTAACTAGGTCGACAAACGAATTTTTGACAAGCTGACATACGTGGTTTTGACTAGTTGACAGACAAGTTCATGACTAGCTGACAGACGAGTTTTTGACTAGCTGACAGAACAGTTTTTGACTAGTTGACAGACGAGTTTTTGACTAGCTGACAGACGAGTTTTTGACAAGCTGACAGACGAGTTTTTGACTAGCTAACAGACGAGTTTTTGACAAGCTGACAGACGAGTTTTTGTCTAGCTGACAGACGAGTTTTTGGCTAGCTGACAGACGAATTCTTAACTAGGTCGACAAACGAATTTTTGACAAGCTGACATACGTGGTTTTGACTAGTTGACAGACAAGTTCTTGATTAACTGACAGACGAGTTTTTGTCTAGCTTACAAACGAGTTTTTGACTAGCTGACAGAACAGTTTTTGACTAGTTGACAGACGAGTTTTTGACTAGCTGACAGACGAGTTTTTGACAAGCTGACAGACGAGTTTTTGACTAGCTAACAGACGAGTTTTTGACAAGTTGACAGACGAGTTTTTGTCTAGCTGACAGACGAGTATTTGACTAGCTGACAAACGAGTTTTTGACTAGCTGACAGAACCGTTTTTGACTAGTTGACAGATTAGTTTTTGACTAGCGAGTTCTTGACTAGCTGACAGACAAGTTTTTGTTTAGTTGACAGCCGGAATGGAATTTTAAAATTTGAATTAAAAGTTGAATATCATTTAAATATAAATTTTCAGACAAATCCGAGTAGTTGAAGATAGTGTTTTGCGCGCCTCAAACAGACACACAGACAAAATCTTTTTATTATATATATATATATATATATATATATATATATATATATATATATATATATATATATATATATATATATATAAACGATATATAATAACTGTAATTCTATTATAACAATATTTACTAACATTTGAACTAAACATATATTCAAAAAAAAATTGTTTTCTGGGAATCCATTTCGAATTTTATACTAAGAACCATTTCCTCCGTCTTTTCTGAAAAGAAAAAAAAGCGTTCTTGAAAAGCGATTTCCCCGGCGCTCGCTATTCACCAGGAAACAAAGCGCATACAACACTTCTTGTTTTTCGGGCAGTAAAGCACTCGAATATTCCTTGGATTTTGATTCTGTCTATAGAAGTATTCTGATTCGAAAGCAAATTCCGAAAAGAAAGAACACGGTCGAAGGATTTTGTAGGAAAAATTTTGTAGGACATCTTGAGTTGACGATCAGAGCAAATATATTGTTTCATAGAAACGCGGACATATTTTTTCTCTGATGTGTAAGATTATTTACACAGGAGTTTTAGGGATGTGGAAGTTGCTATCTCGCTAAGATTTCCGAAAATCCATCCATCTGAAATTTGAAATGAAAGAAATACTCTAACGTTGAGGACGTATTTTTAGAATTTATATTGGAATTTTGTGAAGAGAGTTATCTTTATATTTGTAAGTAAGTATATTATGTACTTGAAATATTCATGTCGCCAGTTGTCGATTATTTTTGTATTTTATTTTTTGATTGCTTATTATTTGTTTATATCATCTAATGTAAAATTAACAACAGTTAAGAACTAAAACGTTTACCAAAACAATACACTTTGCTTAATTACAGGAAATAAAATTTAATGCAAAAAATGTGATATACTGTAAGTTTTACAAAGTGCTCAAAAACGTTTTTTAACTGGGTTAACTCTAGAATATCGATAGTCATGTTTTGAAACTGGGCGACTGCAGAATCATTATATCGTGCGAATATCGATAGGAATGTTTTGAAACTGGGGGGCTGCAGAATCATTATATCGTGCGAATATCGATAGGAATGTTTTGAAACTGGTCTACTGCAGAATCATTATATTGTGTGAATATCGATAGGAATGTTTTGAAACTGGGCGACTGCAGAATCATTATATCGTGCGAATATCGATAGGAATGTTTTGAAACTGGGGGACTGCAGAATCATTATATCGTGCGAATATCGATAGGAATGTTTTGAAACTGGGCGACTGCATAATCATTATATCGTGCGAATATCGATACGACTTATGTTTTCAGGAACAATATAAATGTTAACAATAAAAAAAAAATTATGATGTTAACATAATAAAAATAAACATAACTTCGGCTTAATTTTTTAACCGTGTAATTCCTAACCATGGATTCAGCAGTCGTAGTAAAAGCTGCTTGGCGACGAAATTTAAGTGATTCACTTCTAAATGTAGATTTAAAAACAAATGGTAGGAATACCTGAGCTGAGACAGTATGTGAAGGATTGGCTTAAAGGGTCGCGTGATGATTTCCTACTTTGAATTTTGTCACCAAACTAATGTTGCTGAGTCCGTGGTTTGCAGCAACTTAGTTTATGAATTAAACTAATAATAATTATGTTAACTAAAGGTTAGGTCAAAAGGTTAGTCAATAATAAGTCAAATGTAGTCATTTTTGAGAACATGCGATGCTTTTCATAGCCCCGAAAACATAAGTTTCATTTTTGAAAAAGACATGTACTCAAAAATTAATGCAATGAATAAAAAGAGCATTTGCTTACCTACATAGGCTACCTTCATAAGTTGTTTTTCAAAAAATATCCACAATTACAACCAAGACTTAACGGGAATCGAACCACATCCTCAGGCACCGCAGTCCAGCGCCTTATCCGTAATATTACCAGGGCGACGAAAGGAAGTTATAAACAGAAGGAATGTTAAAAAGGTGTACCAAAAGAATGGGAAGTAAGATAATTGAGTTGTGATAACTCAGTTTCTAACTAAGCAACCGACATCAAATGATGTGGAAAACCATCTTCTGAACAACTATTTTAAGTTTGTCAAGTCGCTTTTTTGAACAGAAGCTGAGATTAGCGATATCCCAGCAAAAAAAGTCAGCATAAAACCTTCATCATAATTTTGAAATTGAAGGCAGGAAAACTGCAGTTTTTTTGACGGTTTTTGTATCAATTTCCTTCACTGTACAAAAAAACTTCATAAAAACCTGCAAAAAACCTTCAATTTTTAATCATAAAGGGAAAATGCAGATATTTTAAAGGTCTTATGCAGAAAAATTAAAAACTTAAAAAAAACTGCAGTTTTTTGTTAAAATATCCTTTATAAAACCTTCAAAAAACCTTCAATTTGACAATTTTGTTGAAGGTTTCATGCTGACTTTTTTTGCTGGGATCCCACTACTCAGTTTTGAAAAAGCACGGCTACTTAAATCTGAGTATGTCATCGCCCATTTCCGATGGAATTGTACTAAAAAAAAAAGAGTATGTTCAGGTACTCATTTTTAAGTACACTTTTTTTACAGTTTAACCCAACAATGACACAGTATCACAAGGAGGTAAGGGACATACAAAAGGTTGAAAATAGCGGGACATACACCCTCCTTACATTATAAAGTTTGGTTTGGTTTGGTTAAATAACGTCGCACTAGAGCTGCACAGTGGGCCATTGGCGATGGTTCGGGGTCTATCTCGAAGGAAAGACCCAGGAACACCTACACATTCACCCACACATTCATACATGCACCTCGTTATTTTAGAACCATGGTCAGATGACGAGGAAACACCTGAACTGGCACCCAACGCCTTCAATAGACGTCGGGACTTTGGACCCCGATCAGATTGATCGTGCACCAGTCCCGTATACACGTCGTTAATTTTTTCGGATGTTCTGGACGACTTTTCTAGTATTTTGTAGCGAAGCTGGCAATCCTCCGATCGCAAGATCACTACTTTTTACTTTTCTATGTCAATTCCATTGCCTGGCATCGAACCAGGAACCTTCGTATTCCCAGCTGACGCCTTTAACCGCTCGGCCACGGAGGACTCCTTACATTATAAAAGCCTCCTTAATGGCAAATAAAACAATTTCAAGAGTGGATTGCATCATTTACTTCCCGGAAGAATCTCCCGTTTTTTTGCCCTTTTCCTTGGTCAGGATTGATAGGACGCAATAGCCGGTTAATGTCCCCGGATTGACATGCTGGCATGCTGGTGACAGACAGGGACAGAGACCGCTGCTTCCCTTTAAGCGCCAGCCCATTAGTGGTAAGTGGATGAGACAGCGGAACCACGCTCCCGTTTCTGCTGGGCCCCCCCTTTCCCTGACTTGAGACGTCGGTGATGAATGTGGTCGGGTGTCGCAGATTTTTTTTGCTGTGCCTCATTGGAGAAGGGGACTTCTGAATTTTCTTCTTTTTTTCTTGCTGAGAGTGAGTGTTGGATGCACAAATCATCTTGGTGACTTAATGCTGACTTCTGATGTCCACGGTTCGACAGGTATTAGCTAGTGGAGGATAGGAAAGTGTATGTATATATATATGTGTGTGTTTATGTATGGGGGCCGGATATAGAGCACAGTGGATAAAGGCGTCAGCTGGGAATCGAAGGGTTCCCGGTTCGATCCTAGGCGATGGAAAGTAAAAAAGTAGTGATCTTGTGGTCAGAGGGTTGAATGCTTCGCTACAAAATACTAGGAATGTCGTCCAAAACATCCACCAAAATTATCGGCGTATATACGGGACTGGTGCACGATAAATCTGATCGGTGTCCAAAGTCCTGACGTCTATTGAAGGCGTTGGGTGCCAGTTCAGGTGTTTCCTCGTCATCTGACCATGGTTCTAAATTAACGAGGTGATCTGCTAAAACTACGACTAGATCTGCACAGTGGGCTATTGGCGACGGTTCGAGGTCAATCTCGAAGGAAAGATCCGGGAACACATACACATTCACACACACATTCATACATGCACCTCGTTATTTTAGAACCATGGTCAGATGACGAAGAAACACTTGAACTGGCACCCAACGCCTTCAATAGACGTCGGGACTTTGGACCCCGATCAGATTTATCGAGCACCAGTCCCGTATACACGCCAGTATTATTTGTTGGATATTCTGGACTACTTTCTAGTATTTTTGTAGCGAAGCTGGCAACCCTCCGATCGCAAGATCACTACTTTTTTACTTTTCTATGTCAAGTCCATCGTACGGATTCAACCCACCAATCCTCTGATTAGTAGCTGAACGCCTTACCAACTGAGCAACTGGGGCTCAACCAAGCCGTCAGAGGAATGTTGTAAACACTGATCTATCATTCACTACAGCACTACCCCTTGATCCGACCAGGCCATCACGAGACTTTGGGGAACACAGAGCTATCATCCACTATTGTTCTACCCGTGATCCGACCAGGCAATCACGACAGTTTACTGACCACTGAGCTATCATCCACTACAGCACTACTCCGTGATCCGACCAGGCCATCACGGGAGTGTAGTGACCACAGATTTATCATCCACCGCCTTTCTACCCGCGATCTATGGCTCAAAATAACGAGGTGCATGTGTATGTGTTCCTGGGTTTTTCTTTCGAGATAGACTCCGAACCGTCGCCAATAGCCCACTGTGCAACTCTACTGCGACGTTAATTAACCAAACCAAACCAAAGACACCCGTGATCCGACCAAGCCATCACGGGACTGATTGACTTGATATTATATGTTAAATGCCATGTGGCAATTCTTTAAAACTGTATTGGTAAATCATATCATGATGTTGTAAATATGTTCAATCGCTCTGTCTTGTAATCGAATGCTGCTGTATATATTGAATTAAATAATTTTATTTAACTTAGTAGTTTTTTAAAGTTAAAATTGCTTTTGGTTTTTAATATATTCATTGTGCATGATATCTACACGGTTATTTATATTTGATTACGTCATCGCTGCCCATTAACGATGCAATTGCACTCAAAGGAAAACGAGTTGGTTCAGGTACTCATTTTGAAATATCTTTTCTATAAAGTATATATATAATATATATGTATGTATATATCACAAGCCGCGTTGTCCAGGTGGTGTGTATTTGTAGGGTTTTAAAGGGAAAATTTAATTTAATTTGTATCTCAGAATGTTGATTGCTTTGTTGTCCAAAATAGTTCTAATTGAATAACATTGTATCCTGCGCCGGTGCCGTCACAGGCATCGTTTTTCCCGGTGTGTGAAAAAGCGGCCTGAATATTTCCCAGGGAGGCTACCGGGGTAATTCAAGGGAAGCCAAAACGAGTGCCTAAAACGATTAACATAGCTTTTAGAATAAATAAGAGCCCTTGAAATTACTATTAACCTTTTCCTGGTTACTTTATGTTCTAAAGCTGTCCAAACAAAAACGGACACAAGTTAAAACATTTAACAAGTTAAACACTTGTTTGTAAAAATTTAAAACATTGATTGTTTTTTAATTGTTTAATAGCTCGCAACTCCGTACTATTTTATATTGTATAACAATATATTTAAAAAAAATTCAGCCCCCCCTGAAAAAAAGAAGTTCCTACGCCACTGATTGATGATGTTTGTTTTTCTTTCAATCTTGTGAGTAGGTCCGTTTATTTGTTTTATAACACGTGTATAATATTAAAATACAAATGCAACGTTAAAATACGCAATAAAAAAAATGCAAAGTCGGTGTGTAATGAAATATAAATAAACCCAAGTAATCTAAAAGGTTGCCAAAGACCAAAAAACTAAAAACTATTACAAACGGTTGGAGTTAACTATTGTGTGCCAACAAGCGGGAAACATTGGGACCGCAAACGTTTCATTGACAACCGAATCAATATTGCTAAAAATATGAAACGCCTCCAGGAAGTCAAGTTCAACTGGAGATTTAGGTTTGCAAATTAAATGTGAGTTAGAAAAATTAAAAATATGATCATGTTCCCAAGAGTGCTTGGCAATGGAGGACTTCTTTATTTACAACGTTAAAATACGCAATAAAAATCCTTGAGATCTAGACATGTTTCGGGAGATACATCACCCTTCATCAGCGGAAAATGCAAAGTCGGTGTGTAATGAAATATAAATAAACCCAAGTAATCTAAAAGGTTGCCAAAGACCAAAAAACTAAAAACTATTACAAACGGTTGGAGTTAACTATTGTGTGCCAACAAGCGGGAAACATTGGGACCGCAAACGTTTCATTGACAACCGAATCAATATTGCTAAAAATATGAAACGCCTCCAGGAAGTCAAGTTCAACTGGAGATTTAGGTTTGCAAATTAAATGTGAGTTAGAAAAATTAAAAATATGATCATGTTTCCAAGAGTGCTTGGCAATGGAGGACTTCTTTATTTACAACGTTAAAATACGCAATAAAAATCCTAGAGATCTAGACATGTTTCGGGAGATACATCACCCTTCATCAGCGGAAAATGCAAAGTCGGTGTATAATGAAATATAAATAAACCCAAGTAATCTAAAAGGTTGCCAAAGACCAAAAAACTAAAAACTATTACAAACGGTTGGAGTTGACTATTGTGTGCCAACAAGCGGGAAACATTGGGACCGCAAACGTTTCATTGACAACCGAATCAATATCGCTAAAAATATGAAACGCCTCCAGGAAGTCAAGTTCAACTGGAGATTTAGGTTTGCAAATTAAATGTGAGTTAGAAAAATTAAAAATATGACCATGTAATGTTGTTGTATAATGTTGTTGTATTATGTTGTTGAGAGATTGTAAGACTCTTCTACATTTATCCCAACTCTATTCTAAATCCGAACAGATGTCGGAACTTAAAAAGATTTAATATAACTCTATGATGAAGACGATGATAAATCGTCTGGAGTTATTTGAAAAAGCGAATTCGTTGTACGAAATGCGATGTAATCATTATAAAAATACCTGAATATTTTTCCTCAAAATTTTTGTTACTCGGTATTATTTTGATGCAGAATGTAACTCTCTGCATTTATGTAAACTTTGGAGTTCATCCAAGCAGAATTTTTTGATTTATGTTTAATTTGCCGCTTTTTTTAACTTTTGGAAAGCAGTGTACGATATTTCTAAAAATGAAAAATTTAACAGATAGATCTTTGAGATATTTAATACTTGCGTACGCAAAATATTTCAAAACGTATAGGAAAATGGAATGTTGTGGATCCAGTAGTTATATTCGTAGTATTTCAAAATTGGAATCATTTACAAATGTTCTTAAATCCACATAACGAAATGTAAGGTTTTTTTTTTTGTGAATAACTTTTTAACAATCTTTTAAAGCTGAATGAGATATGGTTAAAATCTATTTTTTAGTAAAAGATTTGTAAAATATAGTAAAAGATTTTATTTATGAATTAAAAAAAAATCTTTGCATGTTCGATAAAACAAACGATAAAGGAATGACATTTCTGATTCGTGTTATTGTGAATATTGCAACTCCTGCGTCTTGAAAAAAACCAAGATGGCGGCGCAGACTTTGCAAAAACTGCTATATCCCTCATTCCAGTTGCAAAATGTGTTATGTGAAAAATCAAAGCTTAGATTATAAATTGAACGACATTTTAGAATTACACATTTCAGCAAAAAAGTTTTATTTTTTACAACAAAAAATATTAATGTGTAAATATTTAGTTTTGTATAAATAATAATTAAATATTAGTTTTGTGTAAATAACAATATTTAATTATTATATAAAATAGTTAAGTTTTGGCAGTTTTTCGCAATTTACACAAAAAAGCATTTCGATTATCGCGTATATAGCAGTTTTTACATGTGGACATTTAATTTTTTTTTAATGTTCCCCTATAAGTTTTAAGGGTACATTTAAAAAACAAATGACTGGAAGACAATCCAAAATAGAAAAATAGATACTAATTTAATAAACAATATACGTTATATAAAAAAAGTGGGAGTAATAAAAACAATAAAGACAGTACACAGTTGATACTACTGAATGTGTTTAATATTGCTAAGTGCTACAGGTGACGATAAACTGATCCGAAACGGACATGTATATAATATATATATATTTATATATAATACATATATATACATATATATAACAACACTTCTGTCGCATACTTAGCAATGAAAACGTGTGTAATCCGTCACTGATGAAAAATCCACACAAAAAAATCTTTTTTTTTTATTTTCCATTTTCATATTTATCTTCTTATTTCTGTAGGCTGAAGTGAAGACCGATTCTTTGTGCATCTTAGCGGCTTTGTATTGATCTAAGTCCTTGTTGCATCGACCAATGAATTGGCTTTGAAATCGAAAGAGACGGATGATCAAAAAAATAATAACAGATACAACAAAATAATATTTATATATCCTCAAGTTTTCACACAACAGACACAGGCACACTGAAATACGCAATCACACAACCGCCATGTTTGGTCAGCTAATACGGCCATTTTTGGTGACAAATGCCCGGGGATGCAGAATACAAGATTTTGCTATGACGATTTATTTGGAATTGAGGTACACACCTGAGTTTATATATAAAAATTATTTACATTCATTTTATATATAAGATAACGAAGAATATATTTAAATTGACAAATTAAGGTCATATTTGGCGACTAAAAGGTAAAGTTGGCTGCCGGAGTGGTCGCCAAACTTGTGAGATCATAACCAAAATGTGTCTTTTTTTTTTACAGCAAAGCATGATTTTATGCGAATAAAAAGTATTGAAATATGAAATCAAGCAGAATATTTATCTTGTTAGAGAAACTTATTTTACTTTTTATAACAACAAATTAGGAAGTCTATATATTTGTTTGAAAAACGACACCTAATCAATAAATTAATTAAAATTGGTAATATTTTTATACATGTATTAAACTGATATTTGATTTTGTGTAAAAATGCATATGTTTAAGTAATGCTTATAAAATGTAGTTTAATTTTTAAAAATCCAAAATGAGTTCAGTTTATGTAATAAAAAAAACAAAGAAATTATAACGTAAATATTTATTTAATTAATAATTGTTTGTAGATTTCCATATTTAAAATAAAAATATCGCACTACTAATATAAAACCTTAATAAACATTATACTATTAAGTAAATGTTCACATGTAATTTTTGTTATTTCTTGAAAGTAAAAATATTTTGATTGTTATTTCTTGAAAGTAAAAGGATTTTGATTGTTATTTCTAGAAAGTAAAAGGATTTTGATTATTATTTCTTGATAGTAAAATAATTTTGATTGTTATTTCTTGAAAGTAAAAGGATTTTGATTGTTATTTCTTGAAAGTAAAAGGATTTTGATTGTTATTTCTTGAAAGTAAAAGGATTTTGATCGTTATTTCTTGAAAGTAAAAGAATTTTGATTGAAGGACTTTGTTTGAAATATATATGTACATGAGTGTTACAAGTAACTACAATCTTTGAGGAATGTCACTTTCAGAAACAGGAATGAATTTGGGAACGTAACTATCATTGCACATTCAAGACTAAAATTAGTACACAAATTTATCGTCATAGAAAAATGTATTCATTAGTTTAAAAATCGTCACCCAGATACTAGAATTTGGAAAATCGTTTTTATAAAATTACTGTAAAGTAATTTGTAAACGAATCCAATAACAAAGAAAATCAAATTGATTATTAATTACTTTATATTTAATAAGTTTAAAATTATATATAAGTACTTTATCAAATCATAAAATAATTATTCATTAGAAATTAACTACCACAATATTAATGGACAAGAAAATGATAACAATTTGTTTCATTTCCAAAAATTGCTTTTTACATGTGTGAAAAATAGATAAGCCAAACTCTTGTAGCTTAAGTGACGATATTTTGCAGTATTTTAGAAAATTATTTCTTATATTTTCCATTATTAAAGTTATGGGATATTCTGTAAAACACATTTTTTATACGGATATGAAAAAGTGAAAATCTGAATCTACAATTCACATACATTTTATAACTGTACAATTTCAAAAAATATAAACGATTTATGTACATAGTTACACACACAAATTCTTTAGTAGCACTCAGTTTTCACAATATTCACGTGGGTATGAACTACCTTTACCTCTATTGAACAACCCGACTTTCGTTTGTGAAAAAACCCCGGCCAAACTAAAAAAAACGGCGAAAAAAATGGGCCAAACTAAAAAAAACGGCGAAAAAATGGGCCAAACTAAAAAAAAACGGCGAAAAAATGGGCCAAACTAAAAAAAAAACGGCGAAAAAATGGGCCAAACTAAAAAAAAAAAACGGCGTAAAAATGGGCCAAACTTAAAAAAACGGCGAAAAAATGGGCCAAACTAAAACAAAACGGCGAAAAAATGGGCCAAACTAAAAAAAAAACGGCGAAAAAATGGGCCAAACTAAAAAAAAAAAACGGCGTAAAAATGGGCCAAACTTAAAAAAACGGCGAAAAAATGGGCCAAACTAAAACAAAACGTAAAAAAAATGGGCCAAACTAAAAAAACGGCGAAAAAATGGGCCAAACTAAAAAAAACGGCGAAAAAATGGGCCAAACTAAAAAAAAAAACGGCGAAAAAATGGGCCAAACTAAAAAAAAAAAACGGCGTAAAAATGGGCCAAACTTAAAAAAACGGCGAAAAAATGGGCCAAACTAAAACAAAACGTAAAAAAAATGGGCCAAACTAAAAAAAACGGCGAAAAAAAGGGCCAAACTAAAAAAAAAACGGTGAAAAATTGGCCAAACTTTAGTACCAGTTTTTTCGAGAAATAAAATACAGTTTATACTTATATTTTAGGATTTTTATTGTATAAATTTATAAATTCTTTATTTGTTAAGCTATTTAAATGATTTAAGTAAACAGTGAAATTGAAAGTACATGAATATCTTATATACAACTTTTTTATTAAGAATTCGTTTATGATAAGTTAAATTTGTGGTGTTAAATTATAATTTTTTTATAATTTTATTTTAAACTTATCAAATTTGGAAAATAAATAACTTTTAATTTTCAGAAATTACTATTTATTTTTACTAACCAGCTATTAATGTATAAAATAAATCTAACTAAAGGTACATTTTATGCTTAATTTATAAATATTTTTTTAGTTAAACTTTTACCCATCTTATGTATAAATTAAAATGCAGTTCTAAATAATTATGAAAAAAAAATAAGTTGTTTACTTTTAATATATTTTTGTTTTTTATTTTGAAGTATCAATGTTTTTATATAAATTTTAAAAATGAAACCTGCTTATAGGAGATATAACTACCAACATTTTTATAAAAAAAAATATATAAAATAATTAATAAAATTACATTTTTATTGTTAAAATTACGTAATTTAAACCACAGAACCGAATGAGATGTTTTATAAAACTCATGTAACACATAATAAGATATTTAGATTAATTAAAAAAGTTGTTTTTTTGTACATCTGGAAGATATCCAAAGGGTTTGTAAGCCTAAAAGAAATTTCTAATAATACGGAATGCCGAAAAATATGGAAAACAAGGGTAATATAATATGTTTAAAAGCTTAATAAGGGGTTTTTTATTATGTATTACCGGATACAAAAATTGGGTTGTTCAATCTAAGTTCTCATGTGTTATTTTCATATACAGTAAAGCATAATTAAGTGTTGAGACGTGTATTTATAGTAGAAATTATACCAATTATATAGAACGATATGGTCAGTTTGATTTTTATTTAGCTATTAAAACAAATTATCTCGTTAATTAAATGTAAATACGATATTTTAACTAATATATTATTAAGTACGATATGGTCCATTTCAAGTATTGTTTTCATTATTTTAAAATTATATTTAACGATATATTTTTACAGCTTTAGATTTTTTTTTTTTAAATCGAGTATTTTCGAAAATGGAAAAATATTGGAACTCAATTATGTTAAATTTTATATGGGAAATAATATTTTATACTGAAATAAAGTTTGGAATCTAAATGTTTTCAACTAAGTTAGGAAAAATGTTATGAAATTGGTTGCTTACTTATCGTCGCACTGGACCTACATAAAAGATTTCTATAAGATATGGCTAATTAATTATATGTCGAGAATAATTACTTTAAGAATATAATATTCTTTCACAAATACACGTCTCAACACAATCACCAACACGCTCTGTGCATATAAGCACTTTGTGAATTTCGAGGATCGTGAAAAATCGAGTTCTTTTCAAATAAAAATCGAGTTTTTCCTTCCCCGTATCATTTAAGATGTCAAATCAGAAGGCACTACACACTGCATCTAAGCCAAAAAAATATACAATTATCTCACCAATTTATCAAAAATAAAAAAGGCAAGAAAATTAAGACCACTTGTTCCATTACCATTGCACGTATCACAAAAAAGAGAGATTTTGTGCAGATTCATCACTAAATTTAAATTAAAAAAATCTTTTAATCTTGTACAGAAATATTTTTTTTTATTTCAAATATATATGCCCTAATATATATTTTTTTAAGTTTAGAGAATATATATACCTTGATATTTTTTTTTATAAGTATAATTTATAAATTCGATGAATTTTAGAATGACAATTGACATGAAATTTTTGTATTTGAGTTTTGTACCAGTAATTTTTTTTAATTATCAACATTTAATAAATAAACTTGTTCTGACATGAATGAATATTAATTAAACACAATTACGTAATCAAGATACAAGTATTAAAAATTAAATTTAATAATAAATCTTTAAAATGACAGTAAAGGAGCTTTTGATTAAGGAATGTAAAAATTGGTGCTAATGTGTTGTAGTACACATATAATTATATTCTTTTTGTAACGATTTATTAAGGGAAATCAATATAAGACTAGATATTTTGTTTTTCAAATTTGGAATGTTTAAACTTAATTTTTTACACTTCAACCAGAGTATCAGCATCTTCAGCTAAAATATATATTTAAACATTTCATGGTAAATGTCATTCATTGATTTTTAGAAATATCAATTTTTATAAAAAATGTATTACAATCAGACTGCAAAATTGTATGCAACCAGTTTGTTGATATTGTACTTATTAGTAAGACCTGAACTTCGATGAAGAGTTTGTTTTAGAAGTATTTGGCTACTTTCACAGCATTCGGAAATTTATAAAATTATCACATAAAATGACTAAATCATCAAAATTAATAGCAGGTAACATGTACTCGTATTTAAAATTACAGAAAAACCTTTTGTGTAAATGTTTAAAGCAGTGGTAACCTTCAGATGAATAACAACAACCTTATGGATAATAACCTTAAGATGGTTGCGGTCCAACGAGTTAAAATTGTGGATCATAACAAAAATAAAAACTTTAAATATTCAATTATTAAACTATAAATTTGTATACAAAATATACACGCTAATTAAAAAAATTCAATAACAATATTCATTAAAAAAAATGTAGAAATAAAAGTAAACTTTTTTTTAAAACTATTAAGTGGAAGAATTTTAGTGTAATAAATTTTGGATATTATTTATAAAGATTTTTTTTTTTGGATTCGGTAATAGTTCTATGGACCATTTATTTTCTTCTAGTACAACGAATTGGTAATCACTGCTTTAAAACCACACAATTTGGCAGACATTTTTTTATCATAAACTCATTGAAAGAAATATCATAAACTCATTTAAAGAAATATCATAAACTCACTTAAAGAAATATCATAAACTCATTTAAAGAAATATCATAAACTCACTTAAAGAAATGTCATACTCATTTAAAGAAATATCATAAACTCATTTAAAGAAATATCATAAACTCACTTAAATATCATAAACTCATTTAAAGAAATATCATAAACTCACTTAAAGAAATATCATAAACTCATTTAAAGAAATATCATAAACTCACTTAAAGAAATGTCATACTCATTTAAAGAAATATCATAAACTCATTTAAAGAAATATCATAAAATCACTTAAATATCATAAACTCATGTAAAGAAATAAACTCTATAGCAACGAAATTTTCCAAGCACCATTATATCGTGAACAAATACTCTTTCTGATTTTTAAGTACACATTTAAGCAATCATTTTACAACTTATTCCCCATTATTTTTCACCCCAAGTCACAGTGCATAAAACAAAAACCCAATACAAAAAGCTCATAAACTTCCAAACGAAGTCTTCTTAATAATCAGAGGTTGCACAATCACAGGCCGAATCAAGACTTATGCATTTACATTAACGCCACTCCTCAAAGTGACCACCGCATTAGCTGACCAACGGTGAAAAAAACATACATCACAGCAATAAAATGTTTAAAAAACAAAACATGCACTCGGAGAGTTCCGTTTCTTAAAAATTGAAAAAGAAAAACCGGTTTAAACTCTCTTTCCTTTCACACAAGACACCAACAACAACAAACAACGGCAGCAGCAGACACACATGCGCATGCGCGCGCGTTTTTTTTTTTTTTTTTAAACACTGAATACAAGTCTTTCTTTGCTTTCCGCGCAGAAAAGAAAGCGCAGAAGTTCCCTTTGGTGGTGGGATGACGTCATGGCGGAACGTTTATACAACGAGATAGAGAGACACAGTTGTTGATGATGAAGAAGGCAGAAAAAGAGAATGACGGGATACATGGACCCCAGACTCACAGAAGGCGCACCCTGTTGATCTGGAAAGAGCAAAAAACACACACAATTAACATAAAAAATAAACTTAATAAAATGTACAATTGAGGGAGCAAGTGGAAGAAGGCTTTAAATAACATCTTTATATATAATTCTCTTACGCCGTGATTGAAAAACGCTGTTTTTCTCTACGCGGAATGGCAACAGTTAGTTTGTTAATTTAAATACATATGCGGCTTCCGTCAAAATCGTATGGCTCTGTCTGATTTATTGAGGCAGATATAAAGCAGTAAACAGTATATGTTTCACTCTTTATATATAATTCCCTTACGCGGTGATTGAAAAACGTTGTTTTTCTCTACGCGGAATGGCAACAGTTAGTTTGTTAATTTAAATACATATGCGTCTTCCCTCAAAATCGTATGGCTCTGTTTGATTTATTAAAGCATATACAAAGCAGTAAAAAAAAATCTGTTTTACTTATAATGGTTCGAGTTTATTAAGCAAACCTAAATGCCAAATGTGCGAAAACTCGCCAATTTTGTTAACTTACCACCACTAATCACCTTCGAGCATGGTCCTTTGTAGTAGAGGAGTCATAACAACACTCTCTCTAACATCAAAGTGAAGCCAAAATGTATGGCCTCAGACACGTGGTTAATTACTTCATTCCATTCATAAATTTTCACTGTTACACATTTCCCAATTCATCAGCCAATCGCGAGTATTTTTTAATTCATAATTTTGAAGAGATGGCACGTGATATGGGACTTTCGCTCTGAGATGTAGGCTTCACGATTATGACGTCATATTCTCTCTACTACAGACCATATGACGTCATATTCTCTCTACTACAGACCATATGACGTCATATTCTCTCTACTACAGACCATATGACGTCATATTCTCTCTACTACAGACCATATGACGTCATATTCTCTCTACTACAGACCATATGACGTCATATTCTCTCTACTACAGACCATATGACGTCATATTCTCTCTACTACAGACCATATGACGTCATATTCTCTCTACTACAGACCATATGACGTCATATTCTCTCTACTACAGACCATATGACGTCATATTCTCTCTACTACAGACCATTCATGCTCGAAGATAATCACGCTCACGGTCGATTAATAGGAAAAATTCGCTGCAATGTTTTCCTTGGCGACAAATAGTGGATGCTCAAAGGAAAGCAACTCTTTTTCTTCCAAGATTGTGTCAGTGTAAAATCTGTTTATCTTGGAAAGTGGTTTTTGTAACTAACCCCTCCTTCAATTATTGACTACATGTTGTATACACAGGGAAATCACAAAACTATATGACAAATTAAAAGGCTATCAATCCGAAACAAAACAACTTGTATGTCTATTCAATATATCATTGTGAAAGGGAATTTCTGAAGTTTAATTTGTTTGGTCAGAAAAGTCTCTATACTCGGGGACAACCTAAGTTGAACCTACATCAATTGAATATTTATACATATTATAGCTTCCGCTTCAGGTTCAACTTAGATTGTCCCCGAGTATAGAAGCTATTTTTAGTTGAAACATAAGATAGTTGTTTGTTTATTGCCTAATCGTGGTAAGGAGGAAATATAATTACATACAAGCATGAAGCATACAAAATGATGGTAATAATTTTAAAAAGTTAAAAGACGCGATTTATCCAACTGTAAATTACAACGTTATTGTGTATTTAAAATAATTGCAACAGTATCATATATTCATAACATTAAAAAAGAAATTGTTTATATTTGCGATACTGTTATACAAATTATAAGAGTATCGCAAATTTAAAACATTTAAGTTCAAGTATAACCATGTTAAACATTATACCACAAACAGGTACATGCATACATACATAAAAATCAAATCCTTTATTACTATTTTCGGTTATTTTTCACTTAAAAGTACAAAGAATAACGTATTTAAATATAGACAACAATTGAATCGTTTATTTAATAAATACCATAACTGTCATTGAGTTACGATAACTGTCATTGTGTTACCATTACACTTATGGGGATACTGCAATAAGCGATTCAATTGTGAAGTTTAGTGTTATTTTTTAACACATTTAAAGTTCATATCAATCAAATAAAAATTGAAAAAAATGTACAGATATATTTCTAAAAGATATGAATCTGAACGACCAAAAAGAGCCGAAATTGTCATTTTATATATATATAAAAAGAGAGGGGGATAGGGGATTCGAAATCTTCTTTTAAAACCAAATGACGCGGTCACTTTCTTTGACAAGACAAGCTCCGTTAGATCGGCGGGACTTTTCACACAAAAGCTTACAAAAAATCCCTATTTTGTAGGGGGAAAAATACGAAAAAAAAAATAAGGGAAAAAATAAAAAAAAAGGGAAAAAATCGAGTTCTTTAAAAATTCATTTTTTTTTTAAAGATTCGGATGGACCGCATCATTGAATACGACTCGTAAATAAATGTATGATTCTTCCTCTTTTGTTAACAGCTCGTCGGCGGCCAGGGATTTTTCTATAGCGACGCTCCATTTACGACGCGAACTCGACGCGTATTCCCTATTCCGCACTGCGGCATAACACAAGGGGGGAATAAGGCTTCTAGAAAAGAGATTGGATTTCACACATTTGTGAGCGCCTCACGAGCAGCATAATGGATAAGGTTGTAATTTTAAAAAGTGGAAGCCCCCCCCCCCCCCACCTTCACAAACGATTTGGCTCCATCAATGTTAAAGGAGAAAGTCGCATGAAGATGTGATCTATTTAATCCGAAATAAAGTCCGATCTATTAAGTTCTGTGAAGGTCCCAATAAATGGAAGCGTTTTTAATCGCGCAAAAAGATAAGGTTGAATTACAAGTGTAACATTGGATACCTTTTATGTAATTTACGTTTGTTGAAAGCTGTTATTACTTCAGAGACCACGTGGATAAGTGTAAGTTTATCCAATCAGTTTAATGTGTCGCTCGAAAGCCGAAAAGAATTTTAAATTTAAACAAGTTGTTTGGCCATGCGTTGTTGGGAGCTACTGAGTAGCTCCCAGTAGATCAGGCAATTTGTTTAAATTTAAAATTCTTTTCAAAAGGCGAAAATAATTTTAAATTTAAACAAATTGTTTAGCCATGCGTTGTTGGGAGCTACTGAGTAGCTCCCAGTAGATCAGTGTAATGTGTCGATGGAAAGGCGAAAATAATTTTAAATTTAAGCAAGTTGTTTGGCCTTGCGTTGTTGGGAGCTACTGAGTAGCTCCCAGTAGATCAGTTTAATGTGTCGCTTGAAAGACGAAAAGAATTTTAAATTTAAAAAAGTTGTTTGGCCAAGCGTTGTTGGGAGCTACTGAGTAGCTCCCAGTAGATCAGTTTAATGTGTCGCTCGAAAAGCGAAAAGAATTTTGTTTCACCATACTTTGTTGGGAGCTACTGAGTAGCTCCTAGTAGATCAGGCAATTTGTTTAAATTTAAAATTCTTTTCAAAAGGCCAAAAGAATTTTAAATTTAAACAAATTGCTTGGACATGCGTTGTTGGGAGCTCTTGCGTACTTCCCAGTAAATCAGTTTAATGTGTCGCTCAAAAAGCGAAAAGAATTTTATATTTAAACAAGTTGTTTGGACATGCGTTGTTGGGAGCTACTGAGTAGCTCCCAGTAGATCAGTTTAATGTGTCGCTCGAAAAGCGAAAAGAATTTTGTTTCACCATACTTTGTTGGGAGCTACTGAGTAGCTCCTAGTAGATCAGGCAATTTGTTTAAATTTAAAATTCTTTTCAAAAGGCCAAAAGAATTTTAAATTTAAACAAATTGCTTGGACATGCGTTGTTGGGAGCTCTTGCGTACTTCCCAGCAAATCAGTTTAATGTGTCGCTCAAAAAGCGAAAAGAATTTTAAATTTAAACAAGTTGTTTGTCAATGCGTTGTTGGGAGATACTGCGTAGCTCCCAGTAGATCAGTTTAATGTGTCGCTCAAAAAGCGAAAAGAATTTTATATTTAAACAAGTTGTTTGGACATGCGTTGTTGGGAGCTACTGAGTAGCTCCCAGTAGATCAGTTTAATGTGTCGCTCGAAAAGCGAAAAGAATTTTGTTTCACCATACTTTGTTGGGAGCTACTGAGTAGCTCCTAGTAGATCAGGCAATTTGTTTAAATTTAAAATTCTTTTCAAAAGGCCAAAAGAATTTTAAATTTAAACAAATTGCTTGGACATGCGTTGTTGGGAGCTCTTGCGTACTTCCCAGCAAATCAGTTTAATGTGTCGCTCAAAAAGCGAAAAGAATTTTAAATTTAAACAAGTTGTTTGTCAATGCGTTGTTGGGAGATACTGCGTAGCTCCCAGTAGATCAGTTTAATGTGTCGCTCGAAAGGCGAAAAGAATTTTATATTTAAACAAGTTGTTTGGACATGCGTTGTTGGGAGCTACTGAGTAGCTCCCAGTAGATCAGTTTAATGTGTCGCTCGAAAAGCGAAAAGAATTTTGTTTCACCATACTTTGTTGGGAGCTACTGAGTAGCTCCTAGTAGATCAGGCAATTTGTTTAAATTTAAAATTCTTTTCAAAAGGCCAAAAGAATTTTAAATTTAAACAAATTGCTTGGACATGCGTTGTTGGGAGCTCTTGCGTACTTCCCAGCAAATCAGTTTAATGTGTCGCTCAAAAAGCGAAAAGAATTTTAAATTTAAACAAGTTGTTTGTCAATGCGTTGTTGGGAGATACTGCGTAGCTCCCAGTAGATCAGTTTAATGTGTCGCTCGAAAGGCGAAAAGTAGCTACTCGGTAGCTACTTACGATAATCAAACTGCGCGCTACCGACTGAGCCCGAACACTTCATACTGAATCGTGGAAATATTTTTTTTTAAATATGTCAATACTACACAGATACCAACAAATGTCCAAGACCACAAAACTATTAAGAAATTTTTTATTTCACAAAGGTGTTTGTTGTTAACACGTTTAATAACACAGTAAATAACAAAGAACTGAAAACAACACAGAGTATTTTGATTAAAAATGCCTATTTCAAAAAATCATATTGGAAGTTTTTATCTGCGTCCCCACACAAGGGATCAATGCCCTTAACAACGGAGGTCAGTAAATCATAATAGATAGTTCCGTGGATAGGTTGATTGATGGATGTTTCCTTGTGACACACTCAACACGCGATTTGATGATCTTCTGACATCTTCCTATGAATGTTTTAAGTCACATAATGAAACCGTTAATCGTTTACTTTTGTGTTCTGTTCCTCAAGATCTATCTGAAACCACATACGAACCCATGACAAGCATGTTAGCGCATTTGGATGTAGATACGTCTTTAAAATCGACCCCAATAGCGTACGCAGAAACGTTATATGGGAGGAGTTATGGGTCCTTATAAATCATATTATTAAATAACATATTTTTATAAAAATCTACACTGTTAAAGATTCATGATTATTTTTAAGAAACTAAGGAAACAGACGCTTGCTAAATGCTCAAATTAAATAATTAAATATTTCATTAAATTGAGGAAATTCATTTTTTTTGGCGAAATTTATTTCGTCAAAAATGAAGACCATTCCATATATCAACGGCCCGAATGGAACCAGGGATCTGTTGGTCCGAAGTCACGCTCTCTATCGACCGAGCCAGAACGGCTCTTTTTAAATTGTGACAATATGCATATTAAAACCGAAAGTGGAAGCGAATGAGGTAATAGCAATGAAAAGGAATGAGTAAATTACTTTCGTTTAAAATATGAGAATTCTTTTTTTTTTTTGTCAAACGTTTTCAAATGACGAAATGATTGTCAAAATTGACGAAAATAGCCTTATCGCTCCATGAATGCTCGCAGAATGAGAATATTATTTTTGAGAATTTATATAAGATAAAAATTATACATATACAGACAACTCTCGTTATCTCGAACTCGAAGGGAAGTGTATAAAAATTCGAGATATCGAAAATTCGAGTTATCGAAAATCCTATAAAAAAGCTGTTTTGGTAAAAATAAATACTAGTATACTTACACGACTTTATTTAACATATCTATCCAAAATAGTTTGGTGAGTATTTATATTGTTTTCGAAATCAATTATATTTTCCAAATGCCCGACTGCTTGAAATGTCTCTGATGTTTTCATTTCCGGCCTTGATTCAATGAATACACGCATAGTTTTTATGGAAGATAGAGCCTCTTACAAAGTTATCTTTGGAGGAGGCTAGCATTCTTCATTATCATTCTTCTTCCGAGAGCGATCTCTCATCAAATGCTGCTATAGAGAGTGCATTGCATTATCATTTTGTCGCTATTATTCGCAGCGAATAATCAACATCACACGAAAGCCTAAACAAAAATGAGAAGGGGTCGAGTGTCGTCTTCATATTTTAAGTGAGTTGCTTTCTGGACGGTCGGTAATGTTCCAAGAAAGTGACTCGCACTTTACCGAAAACGCCAGCTGGCTTGAGGGACGATAAATCATTAATCTTCCTTGTGGGACTGACTCTGCGTTAAAGAGGAGGGGATACAGCTCAAGGAATACAGTCTGGCGACATTCAAACAAAAGGGTGAGGCACAGGTAGGAATACATTGTACGTATACCCTTTCAATAACGCACAATAAGAAAGATAACTGATAAAGAAGAACGCGGCGATTACATATATGCTAAAGATTCTTCAAAATCCGTAGTTTTGAAAGGAAAACAAAATTTTGAGTTGTGAAGAAACTTCGAGTTATCGAAAATAACGACGAAAAACTTCGAATTAAAGAGATAAATTTACATTAAATAAGTAATGAAGGTGCAGGGAAATCGATTTTTTTCGAGCTATCGAAAAATTCGAGTTATCCGAGTTATCGAGAGTCTACTGTATATACCAATGGTGGGGGGATGTTTTGACCCCCTAACTCCCCTCAGTACGCTACTGGCAGACCCTATGATACGGTCGATCGTGCCAATTGGAAAATCAGGATCCGACTACTTATACAACAACATGATTTCCCCTTAAAAAAAATCCCTAATCTCCCCCTCATCACACAAAATCCCCCCCTACCAATAATCCCCTACAGAATGCCGTTCCACACACGCTAGTATAAGGGATAAAAAAAAGCGCCAAAACCGACGTTGGGCAAGTTTACGGGCTGGTGCCCATGCTAAATCGGTGAGTCCCGACTCTCCGGGCTTCGTTTTAATAAGGCCCAACACGGAGAGGTGATTCAATCTCCAGAGTAGCTGGGTAGGCAGCTATTGCAGTGCTATTGCGTGCCATGCCAAAGTAGTCACCCAAATTCGCCATTTTGCTCCGAGGCAGCCAATGGCGACGGTTTGTGGTCGCCAAGTTTCTGGGAGTCGCCAAATTGCAGTGTTGTGACCACGGTGCAATGTTTGTTGATTTTATACTTAAAAAATAGTTTTGAAAAGGACTAAGAGATGTTTGGGTATTTTTGCAAAAAGAGCCAAAAACACCCCGGAAAAAAAGTCAAGAAAAACCTTTAATAATTTTTTTTGAAATTGAAGGTTTTATGCAAAAAACTGCAGTTTTTTTTTTAAATTTATTTTAGATCTATGATATTACAGGTTTTTGTTCAATATCCTTCATAAAAAAACTGCAAAAATTCTTCAAACAAACTGCAAAAATTCTTTAAAAAAAAAAGATCCTGCAAAAAACTTCAATGTTTACCCATGAAGGGCATGCAGATATTTTGGAGGTTTCCTGCACTAAAATTAAAAACTTAAAAAAAAAAAAGTTAGTTTTTTTGTTTCAATATCTTTATAAAACCTTCAATTTGACAAATTTGATGATGGTTTTATGCTAACTTTTTTTTGCTGGGATTGCTTAAAAAATCTTTGTTTAAGAACACAGATATTATGACGAGCGAACTTCAGACACTTGTCCAATGTTATCGTTAAGACTGTGGTACAAGTCAAAGTAGTTAAAAAGCAAGCGTAAAAACTATTTGTTCGGCAATATAAAAATTAATTCTATCAGAAGAAATTATAATAATTATATACAGTTAATATCTCGGATATTAAAAAACTCCACTACATCACTCAAATTTTTTTTTCGAGGGGTACAGTATGGCTGTCCATATGTGCTTCAACGCGCCCATAGAGGAAATAAGTTCTGAGCCTTCCAGAAATTACAGTTAAAAATTCAATGTGGTTTACTGTAATTTCACGATAAGTGTCATAGTTTAATGCCAACCCAAAAATAAAAATACAAAATAAATTTTATTTTTCTCATGTAATTTAATCTGGAACTGATATATTTACATAGAAACTACATTTATTCACCTAAAAACTTTTTAACGAAAGCATAAAAAAAAATTGGCGATTTTTCGCCAAATTTGGCGCTATTGAACCCCCAATCCAGATGAAGTTCTAAAGCAATCCCTGAACGTAGCCAATCCAATAGCTACTAATACCGCATACCTGCATCCGCTGATGAATTGGCCTGGCCGATGTTTTACCCCCTTATCCAACAGATGTTTTAGCGATGTTTAATTTGCACTGGAGTTTAGTGGGGTAATTACAGTTTTGCGGTTGGAAGCGATATTAGGGAGTTAATGAGAGCTTTGCTATTGTCCATATGTCACTCTGTTCTGAGCGTGATGCACGGCGTTTTTATGCCTATTTGTCACGGTCGACTATGATGAAACAGCAGGGTTCTCGCACGGTATCTGGTATTATCAAATCAAAGGATATAAAAAAATGTAAATGGATAATATTGACTCTTAAACACATATCGACACGTTTTAGTTGAATTTTAATTACCTTGGTTTTAACTTTTTGTACGTGTAACGCTCCTAAATTAACTTTTTAAAGTAGGTGCACCCAAGTTTTTAAACTTGGGTAGACTGGATATTTATTTGGGTGCACAAAAAATTCACGGGCAGAAAGTAAAATTTCCAAGTTATTTTTGAACAAATAAGCTGACAATTGATTTTGAACCAAGTTCGCGTATTGTCAGACTACGAAGGATAATGGTTATACGTTTTGAAAAGTTTTGTATGTGTAAAATAAGTACATATGTAAATAAAATATTTTAAAATGTTCGCATGTGTATGTTCGAAATCAGATTCAAAAAGGTTTGGCGAGATTCCAAGTAGCTGCCAAGCCTCGTGTCTTGATTTCGATTAAAAAACCAATTCCTAGTTATTTCGTAAAGTTTTGAGTTTTTTTTTTTTTTTACTTTTACGTGATACTTTTTTCTGCGGTCCCTATTCACCGCATAAAAAAATATTTTTAAATTGTTGTGTTGCGAAAACTATTTTTTATAGCTACTCGTGAAGTTTTGTGCAAATTTTTTTTATTCCTTTTTTTGCGGTCCCTATCCACCGCACAAAAACAGGTTTGAGTGTATAATCAAAGAAACAATGATTCCGAATCGAAAATACACCCACCACAATCAATAAAAATACATCCACCACAACACAAAAGACATTTTCTGCAAGAAGAACCATCACAACAGACATTTCAGTTTTAAACCCCAAAAATTTTAAAACGCAGAATCAACAACTTTCGAAATAGGTAAGGGTAAATACAGACGCTTTGGATCTATCATCGTACATTGCGGCAGCATATACGGCATCCATAGCGGTTTGTGTATGTTAATTTTCCGCCGTACTGTTTGTACTGTAAGTGAATTATGCTCCCAAAATGTTTTGGCGCGAATTCAAGACAAACAGACGTCCAACTTCCGTATCATTTTTCGCGGGAGTAGCTGAAAGAACATTATTATGTCCACAGCGTAAAGAAACCTGGGGGCATTTTGTGAATAGTGTTGTATGAAATGTATATAGGAATACGCTAAGTTTTAAAATGTTATTGTGGTGTTCTATTTACTTTGGAAGGAATGGTTTTGGAACGCAGGGAAAGTTTGACAGGTTTGTGTTTTGAGCAAACTTATTAGGCAAACAAACTGTTTGGACAGGGCTAAATGAAAAGTGGGAGATTTTCGAGCTATTAGCTAAAAACAAAGAAAATAAAAATAAATATTTAAGCTTGATGTTCAAACCCTATTTCGTTCATTATATATATATATATATATATATATATATATATATATATATATATATATATATATATATATATATATATATATATATATATAATTAATATAGTGGTATTAATGCAATCTGCGGATATATCTGTGTTGGAAAAACACTGAATTTGCTCTTAAGAAATCGGTACTTTTTTAAATAAGTCCATACAAATGAATTGGCATTTGTAAAAAGGAGATATGCTTCATAAAATACTGAAAGGTTGCGCTTTTCAGTATTTGACACCTGAAAGTCCCTAACCCGATTCTGCGTGCTTTGAGAAAGATTGTTAACGATATCTCCGTCAGAAAATTACACGCCTCCTGTTGTAACGCAATTCTTCGTTCCACACAGATTTGAGAACTGTTTTCCTATCTCCCAAAACGAATTTTTTCCCCGCCTGAGGAATTAGCCCACAGCCAGAGGAACTTTTCTGTTATGAAGCACCTACAAAAAAGTTAACAAAATCCTCTTTGGTATTAATGTCTATGCTTCTTCGGATTATTTATCAGCTCTCATACAGTTAATAAGCCTCATGTCTAAACAGTAAATAAAGAATATTTTTTAATAATATTTTGTCTTCATTGATAAAAGTGGTAGAAATTTCGTCCAAGAACTTATTCTTTTTTGGACAGGTACTATTTTTTTTTTGATGAATCATGATCTTCTGAATGAAGTTAATTCGAACATTTTATTAGGTTTTTAAATATATAATAGACTATGCCCACGTTATAACAACTCATTTCTTATTAACGGCCGCAGTTATGAATCAAAATTGATTTAGAAGTGTCAAGTTTTAAAAAAAATGACTAGTTTCAATGACTTTTCATTTTAATAATGACCAGCTTGTATAAGAGGTCTAATTAAATTGAAAAAAAAAATTATACCCAACTTCCATTAAAAAAATATAAATTATTAATAATTTTATTTAAAAAAAAGTGGTAAATAATTAAAATAAAAAAAAAACTTTTATTTATATTATATAATACACGAAGCCCACGTTATAACAACTCATTTCTTATTATAACGGCCGCAGTTATGAATCACAATTGATTTAGAAGTGTCAAGTTAAAAAAAAAGACTACTTTCAATGACTTTTCGTTACAATAATGACCAGCTTCTATAAGAGGTCTTATTAAATTAAAATAAACGATGATTACTGTAAACTCCCACTTAAAAAAATAAATTATTAATAATTTTATTTTAAAAAAAAGTGGTAGATAATTATAATAAAAAAAAGAACCTTTTATTTATAATATATAATAGACTAGGCCTACGTTATAACAACTCATTTCTTATTATAACGGCCGCAGTTATGAATCAAAATTGATTTAGAAGTGTCAAGTTAAAAAAATGGCTAGGTTCAATGACTTTTCGTTGCAATAATGACCAGCTTGTATAGGCGGCCTCATTAAATTAAAATAATTAAAATTACAGTAAACTTCCATTAAAATTTTTTTTTTTTTTTTTTTTTTTTTTAAAGTGGTAGATAATTATAATAAAAAAAAAGAAACTTCTATTTATAATATATAATAGACTAGGCCTACGTTATAACAACTCATTTCTTATTAACGGCCACAGTTATGAATCAAAATTGATTTACAAGTGTCAAGTTTTTAAAAAAATTACTAGTTTCAATGACTTTTCATTTTAATAATGACCAGTTTCTATAGGAGGTCTCATTATATTAAAATTAACGATGATTATTGTAAACTCCCACTTAAAAAAATTAATTATTAATAATTTTATTTTAAAAAAAGTGGTAGATAATTATAATAAAAAAATGAACTTTTATTTATAATATATAACATACGAGGCCCACGTTATAACAACTCATTTCTTATTAACGGCAGCAGTTTGAATCAAAATTGATTTAGTAGTGTCAAGTTAAAAAAAATGACTAGGTTCAATGACTTTTCGTTGCAATAATGACCAGCTTCTATAAGAGGTCTCATTAAATTAAAATTAACGATGATTACTGTAAACTCCCACTTAAAAAAATAAATTATTAATAATTTTATTTAAAAAAAGTGGTAGATAATTATAATAAAAAAATGACCTTTTATTTATAATATATAATATACGAGGCCCACGTTATAACAACTCATTTCTTATTAACGGCAGCAGTTTGAATCAAAATTGATTTAGTAGTGTCAAGTTAAAAAAATGACTAGGTTCAATGACTTTTCGTTGCAATAATGACCAGCTTGTATAAGCAGCCTCATTAAATTAGAAAAAATTAAGATTACAGTATACTATTATTAAAAAAATATTATTAATAATTTAATTTTTTTTGTAAAAAGTGGTAGATAATTATAATAAAAAAAAGAAACCTGTTTTAAAATATATAATAGACTAGGACTAGGTTATAACAACTCATTTCTTATTATAACGGCCGCAGTTATGAATCAAAATTGTTTTAGAAGTGTCAAGTTTTTAAAAAAATTACTAGTTTCAATGACTTTTCATTTTAATAATGACCAGCTTGTATAAGAGGTCTAATTAAATTGAAATAAAAATACTTGTACTGCCATTAAAAATATATATAATATTAATAATTTTACGAAAAAAAAGTGGTAGGTAATTAAAATAAAAAAAAAACCTTTTATTTCTAATATATAATACACGAGTTAAAAAAAATGACTAATTTCAATGACTTTTCGTTATAATAATGACCAACTCCTATAACAGGTCTCATTAAATTAAATATAAAACAGACTTCATTAAAATTTCAATTAAACAAATTATTAATAATTTTATTTAAAAAAAAAGTGGTTGAT
Source organism: Troglohyphantes excavatus (assembly GCA_963932185.1). Taxonomy (NCBI): domain Eukaryota; kingdom Metazoa; phylum Arthropoda; class Arachnida; order Araneae; family Linyphiidae; genus Troglohyphantes; species Troglohyphantes excavatus. Next base: position 29,397,423 of record OZ010678.1, read on the forward strand.
TATTATAATCAAAAAGAAACTTTTATTTGTAATTTTGTATTTCTTTTTATAAAACACCAAGTTATTTATACATATGTGACGAAATCAAGTTATCTGAGGTGATTCTAAAGACACACAAAACACTGTCACGTAACCAGACCCCGTCGCCTATTTCCCCAAAGATTGTTGACGCCAGCTGTTTTTACCCAACACTAAAACATCCCTCTAAAGCAAAGGACCTTTCCCCGTTCGTAAAAACGCCAGCACCCTGCCATAAATCAACAGAAGAAAATTAGTCCTTCGTTTTATATAGAGACCGAGGGGTCCTGAAAACTAGTCTCTTTTGCCAAACGATTTTATTATACCAGCTTTTCCTCTTTTTGGACATAAAAAAACCCTGCACTAATAGTTCGAAATTGCCCAAAGACTCCTTTCGTGTTTGTTTAAGATTTGTATCCAGAGGGAATATCGTTTGTTGGGGAGAGGGAAAAGTTATTGCTTTTTTCCCCTACGCGGAAGGGCTCTAGACCAGTAAGTAAAGAGTAATTTTCATTGCATGGGGTAGGATTTCCTACAGCGATAAAGATCGGGCGAGGGAAGGAAATTGGAATATGAGATGATAATCATCAGCTGTTGTCAGACGAGCATAAAAAAATATAATGGGACACGCAAGTCGTTTGGGCCTTGAAAATCTGGTGGGCAACTAATGTTGTTTGGTCGGTAGAGTTATTTAACGTCACATTATTGTTGTATAACGGGATATTGACGACGGTTCAGAATGAATCTCAAAGATTTGGTTGGTTAATTAACGTCGCATTAGAGCTGCACAGTGGGCTATCGGCGACGGTTCGTGGCCTTCGAAATAGTAAAAATATAATGAATTGAACACTTAAGTCGTTTGGGACTTGAAAATCTTGTGGGCAACTAATGTTGTTTGGTCGGTGGAGTTATTTAACGTCACATTATGATTGTACAACGAGATATTGGTGACCGTTCAGGATGAATCCCAAAGATTTGATTGGTTTGGTTAATTAAAGTCACACTACAGTTGCACAGTGGGCTATCGGCGACGGTTCGTGGCCTTCGAAATAGTAAAAATATAATGAATTGAACACTTAAGTCGTTTGGGACTTGAAAATATTGTGGGCAACTAATGTTGTTTGGTCGGTGGAGTTATTTAACGTCACATTATTGTTGTACAACGGGATATTGACGACGGTTCAGGATGAATCTCAAAGATTTGGTTGGTTTGGTTAATTAACGTCGCATTAGAGCTGCACAATCGGCTATTGATTCGGGGCTTTCGAGATAGTAAAAATATAATGAATGGCACACGTAAGTCGTTTATATTGAGGTTGCGTCGGGTGCCAGCTCAGGTGTTGTCCTCGTCATCTGACCATGGTCCAAAAATACAAGGCATCATTCCCGGGTCTTTCCTTCGAGATAGGCTCCGAAAAGTCGCCAATAGCCCACTGTGCAGCTCTCGTGCGACGTTAATTAAACAAACCAACCGTAAGTCGTATGAGCCTTGAAAATCTGGTGGGCAACTAATGTTATTTGGTCGGTGGAGTTATTTAACGTCACATTATTGTTGTACAACAGGATATTGACGACCGTTCAGAATGAATCTCTAAGATTTGGTTGGTTTGGTTAATTAACGTCGCAATAGAGCTGCACAGTGGGCTATTAGCGACGTTTGAGGCCTTCGAGATAGTAAAAATATATGGGACACGCAAGTCGTTTGAGCCTTGAAAATCTGGTGAACAACTAATTGTTTTGGTTGGTTGAGTCATTTAACGTCACATTATTGTTGTAAACGGGATATTGGCGACGGTTCAGGATGAATCCAAAAGGTTTGATTGGTTTTGTTAATTAAAGTCGCACTAGAGCTGCACAATGGGCTATCGGCGACGGTTCGTGGCCTTCGAAATAGTAAAAATATAATGAATTGAACACTTAAGTCGTTTGGGACTTGAAAATCTTGTGGGCAACTAATGTTGTTTGGTCGGTGGAGTTATTTAACGTCACATTATTGTTGTACAACGAGATATTGGCGACCGTTCAGGATGAATCCCAAAGATTTGATTGGTTTGGTTAATTAAAATCGCACTAGAGTTGCACAGTGGGCTATTGGCGACTGTTCGTGGCCTTCGAGATAATAAAAATATAATGAATTGAACACTTAAGTCGTTTGGGACTTGAAAATCCTGTGGGCAACTAATGTTGTTTGGTCGGTGGAGTTATTTAACGTCACATTGTTGTACAACGGGATATTGACGACGGTTCCAGATGAATCCAAACATTCGGTAGCACTGTCTTTTAATTTAGAACTACGGTCAGTTGATTAAAAAAAAATTGAGAAGCCTTTTTACTCTTCAGTCTCACAACACAGGGCCAACATTAGGACATTTGGGTGAAGACAAAATTAATGGATAATAAAATTCTGAACGGCAAAATTTTTGTTTTGTTTTGTTAATTAACGTCGCAGCACGGTTCGGGAAATATCTCGAAGGAAAGACCCGGGAACGATGCCTCTTATTTTTTAACCATGATCAGATGACGAGGACAACACCTGAAAAGGCACCCAACGCGTTCAATAGACGTCGGGATTTTGGACCACGATCAGAAGATGTATCGTGCCCCAGTCCCATATACACGCCGTTAATTTTTGTGGATGTTCTATATATATACATTATAGTATTTTGGTAACGAAGTTGGCAACCCTCCGATTGCAATATCACTACTTTTTACTATTCTTTAGTCTAGTCCGCGCAAAGGTTCGAACCGGGGACCCTTTGGATTCCCAGCTGACGCCTTAATTCACTCGGCCACGGAGGCCTTCAGTTCTAGTACGATGTTTATTCAATCAACCTACCATAATAAAAAGGTGACACAATTCGTTAAATTGGAATGATTTGTGTTGTAAATTATTATTTTTATGAATCCGAAAGTAAACTATAATTAATCAAAGAAAACTCCAATTGGGCAGTTACCAAAACAACTCGCGGCAATCAATCACCCCCAAAATCGCACTGCAATTCAAATAAACATTCGCCCATATGTAAATTTAACACTCGCTCGGTATCCCCATGTGGAGTTTTCAGAATAAAACGACCTTGAAAATATGTATTTAAAAAAAAAAATTAGCAAAAATATGAATAGTTAGAAACACTTTGAAACAGACTTGTCTGAAAATAACCTCCAACATAAAAGAACAGTGACATACACCAGAGTTTTGAAAAGCAAACAACATAAGCGAAACATGTGAGCGTCATCGGCGAAAAGCAGCCAAAAATGTTTTGGAGTGAAGCCAGAAATGGGAGAAAAAAAAAAAGGGAAGACCGCGGTGTTAGCCATTTATGACCACGGTGAACGGAATATCTAGATTTTGATGGATTGGTGTCAGTTGCGTAATCAGACATTCATTTTGGGGGATGGTGCATGTTTTGAAAGTAATGTCAAAAAAAGGTTGGTTGGTTAAATAACATCGCACTAGAGCTGCACAGCGGACTATTGACGACGGTTCGGAGTTCATCACGAAGGAAAGACCCAGGAACAGTGCCTTGTGTTTTTTAAACCGTGGTATAATAACGAGAACAATACCTGAGCGGGCACCCGACGCAACCTCAATAGGCATCAGGACATAAGACCCCGATGTGATTTAATGTGCATCAGTCTCATATACATGCCGTAGAAAGTGAAGGATAAATACGAACGACGTATTGTACGTTACTTCGCAGCGAATCTGGCAACCCTCTGACCGCACGGAACCTCCAGGGGCCAAGATGATTGCTGACAAAGAACAGTAAAAAAGTTGATATCTTGCAATAGGAGGATTGCCAGCTTCGCTACAAAATACTAGAAAGTCGTCCTGAACATCCAACAAATTATACTGGCATGTACACGGGACTGGTACACGATAAATCTCATCGGAGTCCAATGTCCTGACGGATATCGAGGTTGCGTCGGGTGCCAGTTAAGGTGTTTCCTCGTCGTCTGACCATGGTTCAAAAATACGAGGCAGCGTTTCCGGGTCTTTCCTTCGAGATAGGCTCCGAACCTTCGCTAAGAGCCCACTGTGCAGCTCTAGTGCGACGTTCTTAACCAACCCAAACTGTCCTCTATACATTTAGAGCCCCAGTTGCTCAGTGGATAAAGGCGTTCAGCTACTAATCAGAGGATTGGTGGTTCGAATCCGTGCAATGGACTTGACATAGAAAAGTAAAAAAGTAGTGATCTTGCGATCGGAGGGTTGCCAGCTTCGCTACAAAAATAATAGAAAGTCGTCCAGAATATTCAACAAATTATACTGGCGTGTATACGGGACTGGTGCACGATACATCTGATCGGGGTCCAAAGTCCCGACGTCTATTGAAGGCGTTGGGTGCCAGGTCAGGTGTTTCCTCGTCATCTGACCATGGTTCTAAAATAACGAGGTGCATGAATGAATGTGTGTGTGAATGTGTATGTGTTTCCGGGTGTTCCCTTCGAGATAGACCCCAAACCATCGTCAATAGCCCACTGTGCAGCTCTAGCGCGACGTTGTTTAACCAAACCAAACTATACATTTATGCAGATGACAAGGAACGAAACTGGAAATTCTCGTTCGGAACCACATACCTCCGATTACGAGTATTGTACTCTAACCGCATGGCCACCCGCTGATACCAAAGTCGGAGGATTATCAGTTCAAAATTCATCTTGGGATGAGCAGCAAATAGTTACCGGTGGGTTGTGCATTCGATTTTCGTCGTATAGGGGATATAGAATGAGGCCGTATGGAGGGAACTGGTGCAAGTTAAATTTGCGGGGATTTATCAGTTTTTAAAATGGTCTTTGTGTGGCAATTCGGAAAATGGACATCTGATCATAGTACAAAATTACGATAGTAACCAGAATCAATGGAAAATTGTGTGCTCGGCATTCTGATAGGCTACAACTTGCCGCACCAGAATAAATGGATTTAAATTAGTCGAATTGAACTTTTTTTTTTTTTTGCTAGAAATTTTGAATTTTCGCATAGTAGTGAACCAAATCTAACTTTAATAGTTATTCGACATGTATACTTTTTTAAAAAAAAATATTTAAGAATAAACTTAAAAATTACACAAACTTAAAATGACGCTGTAGAACTTATTCTTTTGTGAAAGGAAAACAATCGCATGATTTATCATACTAAAATTAGAAATTATTATTATTATTTTACTACCACGAATAAATTAAAGAAAAAATTATTATAAAGAAATATTTATTTTTGAGATTTATATTGTAGCTAAAAATTGTATTCTTATATAAATTAGGTGTAAAACCCTATATTCTGAAATTAATATAAATTGTTTGCACTGCTTTACTGTTGCTCAGGTGATAAATTAAAGTTTAGTTATTTTGGATCGTGGTTAGGAAGTTGGTTCTTTTCTCTGTTTTTATTATGTGTTTAATATAAACAAGAACAGTACGACATCATGTTTAAAACTTATTTTCAAGCAGATCCAAAACAAAATATGATTTACTTTTGTTTTCAATCAGCATACAAAATTCTGTGGAAAAGAACATAAAGAGAAATAACTGCTCCGTAGAAAGAACGCATAGGGTTTAAATTAAAATATTCTAAAGTACGAAATTTCACTAATTTTAGTTTACGATTTAAAATCTACTTCCAAGTTTAAAAAAATGAGTCATTTATTTGCGTACTCCTATTTGTATGATTTTGACATGGCTTTAGATACATAAAAATACGTATAAAATATTCAAATAATCTGAAGCGTCTATCAGTCAAATTCATGAAACATAATGTATAGTCAACAACATCAAGAAATGCAACGAAGATATAATAAAAAATAATTGTAAAAGTAAGTTCAATTTGGTGAAATAAATTAACACTTTTTTTAAAAAATCATCGACAAAAAAAATTTATTTTTGTCCGGGTTTGGTTTGGTTAATTAAAGTCGCACTAGAGTTGCTCAGTGGGCTATTGGCGACGGTTCGGTGTCTATCTCGAAGGAAAGACCCGGGAACACATACACATTTATTCCTACCTGCACCTCGTTATTTAAGAGCCATGGTCAGATGACGAGGAAACACCTGAAATGGCACCCAACGACTTCAATAGACGTCGGGACATTGGACCCCGATCAGATTGATCGTGCACGAGTCCCGTATACAGGCCGTTAATTTTTACGGATGTTCTGGACGACTTTTCTAGTATTTTGTAGCGAAGCTGGCAACCCTCTGATCACAAGATCACTACTTTTTACTTTTCTTTGTCAAGTCCATCACCTGGCATCGAACCTGGAACCTCCGTATTCCTAGCTGACGCCCTTAACCGCTCGGCTACGGAGGCCTTGCCTGAATTTGAATTACCATTTAAAAAAAAAAAATGACCAATAATGGCGTCCAAATGACAGTTCAGCATTACCTCATCCCAAACCACGTTCGTAGGAAACTACCATCATCATAAACCAAAACCAGGTTTTCAACTTTTTGGCGATTTTTTATCATTCCATTTTCCCCTCTTTCGCGGAACTAGGGGGGAAAAAAGCTGACGGTGCATTTTTTCGCCCTGTTCCTCATGAAAAGCGAACAAAAATTCCGGTACCCTCCAGAATCGGGTAAATCGGACGTCACGTCGAGGTTTTTATTCTTAGTTCTTTTTCCCCTTAGTACTTTTTTTTCCCCCTCAGATGCTTCCCAAGAATGGCTGACAAATAGGCAGAGGGCCATTCCGTTATCCACATGTTGCTATTAATCAAGCGAACGCTTCGCTTTGCTAAGCTTGACAGGTGGGGATTTTTTATTAACGAAAGGGAAAGATGGCAGGTTTTTGGCGTCTATTTTGAATATTTTACAACCTTGTTGTTGTAATGTGTGTGATGTCTTCACTTTGGGTTTCCCTGCTTTTCGGGTTATTTGCGACGGCCCACGCAGGAAACAGAGATCTTATATATTTGGTTTGGTTAAATAACGACGTACTAGAGCTGCACAGTGTTTTATTAGCGACGGTTCGGGGCCTATCTCGAAGGAAAGACCGGTTAACAATGCCTCGTAGTTTTTAACCGTGATCAGATAACGAGGACAACATCCGAGCTCGCAACCGGCGCAACCTCAAACGCGTCAGGATATTAGACCCCGATCAGATTTATCGTGCACCAGTCCCGTATACACGCCAGTATAACTTGTTAGATGTTCTGGACGACTTTCTAGTATTTTTGTAGCGAAGCTAGCAACCCTCCGATCGCAAGATCCTTATTTGGAATCTTGGGAGGACAATACCTCAGCTGGCACCCAACACCTTCAATAGATGTCGGGACTTTGGACCCCAATCAGATTTATCGTGCACCAGTCCCATATACACGCCGTTAATTTTTTGTGTGGATGTTCTGGACGACATTCTAGTATTTTAGTAGCGAAGTTGGCAATCCTCCGATAGCAATATCACTACTTTTTTACTATTCTTAGTCTAGTCCTTCGCACAGATTCGAACCGGGAACCCTCGGATTCCCAGCTGACGCCTTAATCCACTCGGCCTCTGAAAGCTAGTGATGATTAGAAATTGCCCAAGTTGTAAGATTACATTTAAATTACTCAGAACGGACACAGTATTGGAATATGAGTGCAACAAATCAATGGTTGTTAGAGAACTGTTTAATATTACCTGAAATATATATAATAAAAGATGAAAAATGCCGATAAGTTGGAACTGGGAATTTTCACCACTGTTGAGTTGGAAATTTCAAATAGTTGAATTGAGAATTTCGAATCGTTAAGTTGGGAAATTTCTGGTTTCTACCCATACCCACTCAAAATATGTTTTGTGTAACGGCACTGCCTATACTTAAATCTTGCACTGTACACGTCTCTAACCACATAAAATGTTTGACTTAAACTATTAAACTATAAACAATCTTAAAAACCACGACTTTAACAAACAACTGAACCAGCTCCAAACCAACCCATCTTCAACTCTACAAAGTATCACATGCTCTCCATCTTACAAGAGACTGGCAAAATGACAAGTCTCCCGCAGCTGTTAAACAGCGATAGACACGTCCCATGTCCAAGTTTTCGTAATAATTACTCCACGGAGATAGAGGCTTTAATCGATGAATTATTTCGTCAACAAGTCAGTCTGGTTTCGTGGTTGATGAATGGCTCGTGTCTTTGGATGATCGGAACCATTAGTTGCGCTCAGCGTGGACGACGGTGACTCATGGATTGTTGAGTCTGGTCTGGGTTTATTATTATAACTATCAGACCGTGCGGGGAATAAATAGAGTTGTTTGAAATTGTTAGTTTAGTTTGGAACATTGTTGGCACATGCACGTATAATATTCTATTTTCTTTGTGTATGATAATGGTAATATATGTAGCGATCGAAATGGGTTTTGTGGAAGTCACATTTTGGGTTTGGTTAATTAACGTCGCACTAGAGCTGAACAGTGGGCTATTGACGACGGTTCGGGACCTATTCCGAGAACGATGCCTCGTATTTTTGAACAATGGTCAAATGACGAGGACAACACCTGAGCTGGCACCCAACACAACCTCAATAGGTGTCAGGACATTGGACCCCGATCAGATTTATCTTGTACCAGTTTTGTATATACGTCAGTATAATGTATTGAATATTTTTAGACGACTTCAGTATTTTAGTAGCGAAGCTGGCACCCTCCGATCGCAAGATCACTAAATTTTTACTTTTCTTTGTCAAGTCCATCAGTCTGGCTCGAACCTGCAATCCTCTGATTACTAGCCGAACTCCTTCATGCACTGGGCAACTGGGGACCCCTAGAACATTTCGGAGGGTTACCAGCTTCACTATACAAAGTCGAAGAACATCCAACAAATTATACCGGCGTGTATACGAGTCTGCACGATAAATCTGATCAGGGGCCAAAGTCCCGACGCCTATTAAAGGCGAGGGGTGTCAGCTGAGGTGTTTCCTCGTCATCTGACCATGGTTCTCAAATAACAAGGGGTCGTTCGCTGGTATTTCCTAAGAGATAGGACCCGAACCGTCACCAATATCCTACTGTACAGCTCTAGTGCGACGTTTATTAACTAAACCAACCCGAGAAATAAAATAACAACCGCAAAGACAGCGAAACTTTGGTAAGGATTATTAAATTCGATATCGCAAACATTAAACCGCGAATCCACTATATCATTAATATACAGAAACATTATGGGAATAAGATTACAAAAAATCAGCTGAATCAGTCGCTAGATCACATAAAAAATTCAAAAGATTACTAGAGCGTTGGAGTAAAATGCCACAACGCCTAAAAAGCAACAAACCTATCAAATCGAATCAACCGATTTACGAACGTTCCGTAATTGAACACAGCGTGTGTTTAATCAACTGAAAATACTAATCTCGAGACAGGATAACAATGTTACAATCGTTATTAATCTATCACTTGTTTTGTTCGAATCGGTTTTGACATGACACAAGCAGTATCGAATTCTGCAAACAGGTTCCAGTTTTACTTTCGCGTGATATAGATGGCACTGTAGTCGCTCTTTCATATCACAGTTCTTCAAATGAAGTCGCATTGTGTTTACTGTGTTATTTGGTTTGTTGGCGAAAAAAGTTGTTTTTTGCAATTATTTTGGTTTGTTGGCGATTTTTTTTTTGTGCAATTATTTTGGTATGTTGGCGAAAAAAGTAGGATTTTTTTGCAATTATTTTGGTTTGTTAGCGAAATTTTTTTTTTTTTTATAATTATTTTGGTTTGTTGGCGAAAAAAGTTTTTTTTTTTTGCAATTAATTTGGTTTGCTGGCGAAAAAAGTTCTTTTTTTGCAATTATTTTTAAATAGGAATTTTAATTCTGTAATAAATATAATATTCGTTCGTTTTAATTAAATTACCAAAGCAAACAAGTGTGTAACTTTCTAATATCTCCTTAAAATATTTGGTATTAATAACGTACATTGGTTCGACATACTGCCAGTGTCATTGGTTCTGTAACTTGCAAGCCAAAATTTTGGGTTGATTTGGTTTTTGTTAATTAACGTTGCACTAAAGCTGTACAGTTGACTATTGGCGACGGTTCTTGGTCTATCTCGAAGAAAGACCCGGGAACGATGCCTCGTATTTTTGAACCATGGTCAGATGACGAGGAAACAACTAAACTGGCACCCAACGCCTTCAATAATTTGGTTTGGTTAATTAACGTCGCAATAGAGATGCACAATGGGCTATTGGCGACGTTTCGGGGTCTATCTCGAAGGAAAGACCCGGGAACACATACACATTCACACACGCATTCATACATACTCCTCGTTATTTTTGAACAATGGTCAGATGACGAGGAAACACCTGAACTGTTACCTAACGCCTTCAATAGACGTCGGGACTTTGGACCTTTATCTAATCGGACACGGAGGTCTGCCTATCTCGAAGGAAAGACCCAGAAAAAACGTCTCGTATTATTGATTGGTTGTTTTAATTAACGTCGCATTAGCCCAGAATAGAGGGCATAATAGACGATAATTGCCGTTTCAGTAATCCAAATTTGAAAAATTCCCTGATTTTTTGTGAAATTTTGAAAAATTCCGTGACTTTTTCCCTGATATTTCCAGAATTAAAATTGTCCATGATAATTCCCTGATTTCCCGGTTATGTTGCCACCCTAACAAGAATATTTAAACCACACACAATTATTTAATTAACAATTAAAAAAACTTTTTTGTACAACTTGCAGCTTTACAAATCATTTACTAGTATTGGTGATTTATTACTTCAAATTGGCGATATCCAAGCATCTAATTACGGCAATCCTGCGTGATTCGTCAAAACTAATTTCGGAATGAAACGAGTGATGACACGATGACGTAACACTTGCGTCAAACTCCGCAGGGGACGGGGGGGGGAGGAGGGACGGATATAAAAATAGAATTTAAGAATCGTTTGGACACATTTGAGGGAAGGGACGCCGATCGATTCGTACTGGAAATAGAAAACGAATGGAAGGTATTGGTGGTGGAATGGATCTATGCATGGAATCTTTAATTTTTTTTTATCGTTGAAGACATATTTAAGATGGTGTGACATGAGACATATATTTAGAAACTTATTTTGAGTTAATGGTCATTGTTATGACTTCATTAAATAAAAGGTTGAAAGGATCAGCGGGAAGGTTTGGTTTGGTTTGGTTAATTAACGTTGCACTAGAGCTGTACAGTGGGCTATTGGCGACGGTTCGGGGTCTATCTCGAAGGATGGCTTGGTTTGGTTAAGTAACGTTGCACTAGAGCTGCACAGTGGGCAATTGGCGACGGTTCGGGGTCTATCTCGAAGGAAATACCCGAGAACACATTCACACACACATTCATACATGCCCATCGTTATTTTAGAACCATGGTCAGATGACGAGGGAACACCTGAACTGGCACCCAACGCCTTCAATAAACGTCGGTACTTTGGAACCCGATCATATCCCATTATTAAAATGACTATATGTCTTGCTGCCAGGTTATTTTTAAAGAATAGAAATGTAATACATCCCCAATACATCAGTTATTCGGCTATTATAACTGCTAAATAAAAATAATTAACCAAATAAATATAATTTAATTTAATTTATATACCAGTATGTTAAATAAAATATTTAAACAAAATATATATCACTAAATTTTAACGCGAAAAGTAAAAAAATTATATAGATGTACATACCCTCTTACCCCTCTTACATTTAGTTTCAAAGAAATAGCTGTTTTGTGGTTAGGGAACGTTTTAAATCCCATCTTATGTAACCCATCAAGACATTTCAAGGCATAAACCTTAAACACAATTAGATGCTAATACAAAACAAAAATAATCCAAATCGTCAAAAATAAAAATGCATTCCGAATCCTATTCATGAAAAAAAAGCAACTTAACCAAGCCTAAAAAAAATCCCATTCTTCTTCCGACATATAAGCAGCCAGACGTGCATTTAATTTCTCGGCTGAAAAGGGTGTTTTGAGTGAAAAGGGGGTGCGTCATAATTCCAAAAGCGACGTACCAGCTAACAAAGACATATCCCTCTTTTGTGAAAAGGAACCTTGCAATTACATGACCCAGTCAGAATCTGTTGACGCCCAGTTCATTAAACTGTCATCGATGACAAAAAGAGCAAGGTTACACCTGGATGGATTTGATTTCGGTTACTTTAACGTCTAGAAAAAATCCAGAAGGTATTTTATAAGAGAATTAATAAAAGACTAGTATGCCCATGCAGTAATAATAGCATAAACATCACTCTCCCATCCCACGCACACACACATTCGTTGTAAGAGCGATATTAGAGTATTTTTTATAGCCAAAAAATCATAAAAGTTTAATGCTTCTATTCCTTTATAGATGGCAGCATTACCAATGATTTGTTTAAACAAAAACACGTTTAAATGAATTTAAACGCATCTATTTAAAAAAAACTTAAACCTGCTCCTGAAAATACTTTCTAAGAGCGAAATATATATGTATTTCTTACAGCCGGAAAATCATAAAAGTTTAACGCTTCCGTTCCTTCATAGATGGCAGCATTACCAATGCTAAATGAATTATTTTAAACGCATCTATTTAAAAACACCTGAAACCTGCTCCTGAAAATTCTTTCTAAGAGCGAAATATATTAGAGTATTTCTTAAAGCTGAAGAATCATAAAAGTTTAACGCTTCTATGCCTTCATAGATGGCAGCATTACCAACGGTTTGTTTAAAAAAACACTTTAAATTAATTATTTTAAACGCATCTATTTAAAAAAAACCTGAAACCTGCTCCTGAAAATACTTTCTAAGAGCGAAATACATTATTAGAGTATTTCTTGCAGCCAAAAAACCATAAAAGTTTAATGCCTCGAATTTTGTCAGAGAATTAATAACAGATTAGCATGCTATTGCAATAATTATCGCATGAACAACCTGCCCCCCCCCCCCCCCCCCCCCATCCCACGCACACACACATTCGTTCTAAGAGCGAAATATATTAGAGTATTTTTTATAGCCAAAAAATCATAAAAGTTTAACGTTTCCGTTGCTTCATAGATGGCAGCATTACCAACGGTTTGTTTAAAAAAACACTTTAAATGAATTATTTTAAACGCATCTATTTAAAAAAAAACTGAAACCTGCTCCTGAAAATTCTTTCTAAGAGCGAAATACATTATTAGAGTATTTCTTACAGCCGAAAAATCACAAAAGTTTAACGCTTCTATTCCTTCATATATATCATATAATCTATTTAAAAAAAAATACTTGCTTCTAAAAATTCTATATACAGTCAAACCTCGGTATAACGAACCCGGGATATAACGATCCCTCGGTTGTAACGAACTTTTCAATTGGTCCCAACCGAACTCCTATGTCACTAATGTATTTTCAAATGCTTATAACGATCTTCAAAAGTAAGGAATTCGGATGTAGCGATCTAAAATTCACACTTTTCCAGTTTAGTTTCAGGTTTTTCCCAAAAATTTTACTCGCCCCGACCACATTCCTTACCCTTTATTCCTTTGACAGAAGCCAGGTTCCTCAAAGGTGACAATAGACTCCCCTGCTCAGCTCCTCCCCTTCCCCCGTTCAACTGGTTTATAATACATTATTTGCCTATTCCTTTCATTCTATTGCTGAAGATTATCGTTTAACTTGTGGACTTCGCGTAGGTTTAAAAACGCTCCTGTTTGCTAATGCCTTTTCCATTGAGGATAAAGCAAAAATTATTAAGAGAATAGAAAACGGTGATTATCGTTTATCTACAGATATTGCATAAGAAGGGGATGTTAGTTCAAGTCCTTCAATTACTGATGCTAAGGGTAAGGCAGCTGTGAACATTTTGCATAATTTCTTTGCAACGGAAACTGTGGATAAGAATGTAATGGACTCTTTTGATGCTTTCAACAAAAAATCAAAATTTCTTTTTATACTTTAGATAAATAAATTTAAGTAGTAAAATTAATTTAATTGTTTTTAAATAACAAATATTTCTTTTACTTTATTATTGCCCATTACTAATTGCAATTCAGTGTTCAGTGTAAGTAATTTGTTTCCCACAAAACGTGTTTAAATACTTTAGGAAGTTTTTATATCGTCAATATTTGAAAATTCGGATATAGTGAACCCTCGGCTATAGCGAACTTCTGAACCAGTCCGTTGAGGATTCGTTATAACGGGGTTTGACTGTATAATTGATACCTCATCCATTAAGTACAACTACCGTAAAAGGAATATTTATTACTGAAATAATATATTAGATTGTGTTTCTGGTACATATGGGGGGGGAGGGGGAATCATAACTCAGTACATTTTAGGCATTAATAAATATGTGTAATGCTTTTGAGACAATATTTTCATGAAGTGTATATTTAAATAAATAAAAGACTAAAAATATAGTTTTTAGTATTTTGAATTGCATTGTAATTTATTTTTTACTACCAGTTTTCTTAATAAAAATAATTTAAATTTAAAAAATAAAATCAACAATGAAGTATCCCCGTTTCTGTAGAAATGAACTTTTGTTATGATTCATTGCGTGCAATAAGCGCGAAAGGGATCTATAATCTAAAAATAATGTAAATGAAGAATTGGTCGCCATCGAAAACCTCGCCAAAAGAATGAAACGCCACGTTTCGTGAATGCTTTGCTTCATTTCAAAATTTTACGCATATCGCCGCTTAATTTCCCTTTGAACAATACCAGATATATCTCAATCGAGCTATTGTTCAATGGATAACCCTAAGGCCCATTCTACACGACCGTGTAAACGCGCGTGGGATTCTCGGAGATTCGAGAATTTCTACCACGTGGTATGAATTCTCAAATCACCGATTAGCTCACGCGCGTTTAATTCGTTCGTGTAGAATTGCCGAAATTCGAAACTGGTGTTTCTGTTTTGATGCCTTTTGTAGCTAGCTGATTTTAATTGCATTTCATGATTAAATTAACGTTGAATTATACATTTCTCCCCTTAAGTTTCGTTATGGCGTTCCAATAACAGTTTCTCTCGTTAAACTAGGGGCTTCCGTTGCCCACTGGATACAGGCGTCAGCTGTGAATCAGAGGATTCATGGTTCGATCCTAGGCGATGGACTTGACAAAGAAAAGTAAAAAAAGTAGGGATCTTGTGATCGGAGGGTTGCCAGCTTCGCTACAAAATACTATAAAAGTCGTAAAGAACATCCACAAAAATTATCGGTGTGTATACGGGACTGGTGCACGATAAATCTGAATCGGGATTCAAAAGCCCGACGTCTATTGAAGGGGTTGGGTGCCAGTTCAGGTGTTTCCTCTACATCTGACCATGGTTCAAAAATACGAGGCATCGTTTTCGGGTCATTTCTTCGAGATACGCCCGAACCGTCGCAACAGCCCACTGTGCAGCTCTAGTGTGACGTTAATTAATCAAACCAAACCAAACTCGTTAAACTATTGCAATATTTATCGGAATTCCATCAGAGCAAACCAGCAATCGCATGCAAACAACACTGCGTCTATTCCAAACCAGCAATCGCATGCAATCAACACTGCGTCTATTCCAAACCAGCAATCGCATGCAAACAACACTGCTTCTATTCCAAACTAGCAATCGCATGCAAACAACACTGCGTCTATTCCAAACCAGCGATCGTATGTAAACAACACCGCGTTTATTCCAAACCAGCAATCGTATGTAAACAACACTGCGTCTATTCCAAACCAGCAATCGCATGCAAACAACACTGCGTCTATTCCGAACGGGAAATCGCATGCAAACAACACTGCGTCTATTCCAAATCAGCAATCGCATGCAAACAAAAATGTGTCTATTCCAAACCAGCAATCGCATGCAAACAAAAATGCGTCTATTCTACCGTTACGGGATCCGCTAACCAAGCGTAAATTTGTTTCACAAACTGTTATGAATTCCGTTACCTGAACGAGTTTAGTTATTCTATCCGGCGTCTTTTATTTATTTTCATTTTAATCTATTTCCGAACGATAACCCTTCCTTTTCCCTCTTGGTATTTTATAAAATAACACGGGAAATGTTCTCGCAGAAATTAAGTGATTTCCCGAGGCGATTTTCTTTTTCTGTCTGGTTCTAACTTCGAAACGGAAAAGTTTGTTTTCAATCATTGGAGCGTTTATTTTGTGCTGCTGCTATTAAGTACTTCGTTTGATTCTTGATTAATTTTCGCTTGTGACGAGGGCAAATTGTTCCGAATTACACCTTTTAGGGATTTATATTCCCTATCGAGTTTTGGTTGCGTATTCGCAATTATTTAAAATAATCCCTTTTCAGTGATTTATTTTTATTTTCGATTCATTTAAATTGTTTCTCTGATTTAGAATATTTATATGATTTAAATTTGTGTATTTCATTCTATTGTTTGGGGGGCCGGATAGCCCAGTGGATAAAGGTGTTGGCTGTGAATCAAAGGATTCACGGTTCGAAACTGTGCGAGGACTAGACTAAAGAATAGTAAAAAAGTAGTGATATTGCGATCGGAGGGTTGCCAACTTCGCTACCAAAATACTAGAATGTCGTCCAGAACATCCACAAAAATTATCGGTGTGTATATGGGACTGGTGCACGGTTTGGTTTGGTTAATTAACGTCGCACTAGAGCTGCACAATGGCTATTGGCGACGGTTCGGAGTCTATCTCGAAGGAAACCCCCGGGAACACATTCAAACACACATTCATACATGCACCTCGTTATTTTAGAACCATCGTCAGATGACGAGGAAACACCTGAACTGGCACCCAACGCCTTCAATAGACGTCGGGACTTTGGACCCCGATCAGATTTATCGTGCACCAGTCCCGTATACACGCCAGTATAATTTGTTGGATATTCTGGACGACTTTCTAGTATTTTTGTAGCGAAGCTGGCAACCCTCCGATCGCAATATCACTACTTTTTTACTTTTCTATGTCAAGTCCATTGCACGGATTCGAACCAGCAATCCTCTGATTAGTAGCTGAACGCCTTACCAACTGAGAAACTGGGGCTCGGACTGGTGCACGATAAATCTGATCGTGGTCCAAAGTCCCGACGTCTATTGAAGGCGTTGGGTGCCAGCTCAGGTGTTGTCCTCGTCATCTGACCATGGTTCTAAAATAACGAGGTGCATGTATGAATGTGTATGCGTATGTGTTCCCGGGTTTTTCCTTCGAGATAGACCCTGAACCGTCGCCAATAGCTCACTGTGTAGCTCTAGTGCGGCGTTTTTTAACCAACCAACCATTCTATTGTTTGATAAAGTGTATTTAATCGGTCCACGTGGCCTAGTTGGAAGAACAACGAACTCGTAATATTTAGCTGCAATTTCAAACCTTGCAATACAAACTATCATCAAGGTTTAGAGTGGGTTGCTGCACTTTACGTTATTGTGTTCCAAATATCCTCACGTTGGTCGATATGTAGAAGTTGTGGGGTTGAGTGCAAGCTCAGGAGTTGTTTCCTTTACCTGAACGTGGTATAAAATTACGAGGTAACGCTTCGTGATATTTCTCTCGGGATAAATAACGTTTTGTACCATTAATCTATTATACATCTCTGTTACAAAATTAATTAAACTAGTTAACAAACTTTTTTGTCAAAATAATCTAGTGATGGGTTAAATACTCGTTTTTTTTTATGATTAACGATAAAATGTTCTATCAAGATATCTTATGATTTTTTTTTTTTTAATATTCAAATCTGTTGGAATCAAAACGTTCTAAAAGAGCGAATTTAACTATTGATATTTACAAAATTAATTAAACTAATTTACTAACCAGTTTATCAAAAAAATCTGGTGCAATGTTAAATACTCATTTTTTTATTAACGACAAAAGGTTCTATACAGTTATCTTAAATAGCTTATAATTTAAAAAATACATTCAAATCTTCTGAAATAAAAACGTCCAAAAGAGAGCGGGTTGAACACTTGCTTGATATTTACAAAATTAATTTATACTAATTAGCTAACCAGTTAGTTAAAAAGTCTGGTGTTGGGTTAAATACTCATTTTTTTATTAACGAGAAAATGTTCTATAAAGTTATCTTAAATAGCCTATGATTTTAAAAAAATATCTGGTCAAATGTTGAATACTAATTTTTTTATTAACGAAAATAAAGTTATCTTAAATATCTTACAATTCTTTTAAAATATTCAAATCTACTGGAATCAAAACATCCAAAGAAGAGCGGATTCAATGAAAACACATTATTCGTATATCTATAACACATCATTAATCAAATCCAACACAATGCCAGTACATAACACTAAATATTACCTAAATAAATATTAGTGTTTGCACTAACAATACTACGCAGGTCAAGCATAATTGAGGTGAGACAATACATAAATTATAATCGATATCAATCAAGCTACATCTGCACATTCCCACCCAAGTTAACTGCAACCTTAATCGTCATCGCATTTACGCAACGGAAATAAACGCTTTAAAACCCCAATATCTACGACTACAAAAATACCATTTACTCAACTCCTACCTTTATCTCTGAAACAGCAGACGACCCGCAAAATTCATAATCGAAACCGAAACATAAACATCAGTAGCAGACGACGCCATAGGAGGTCGCAGTTACAGTTAAGTAGCGTTTGGGAATACATAAACATTAACGCGGCTCCCCTCCCAGTGAAAATGATATTTACACGTGTAAACCGTTAATTGGACGAGCAGTAATTAAATTGCCCTATCAATGGCCGTTCCTTTTATGAAGTGAGGGAGTTAATCGATTGAAGTCGATTACGATTATATTTTGCGGGAGATGTTATCGGTATCTAAATCGTTTTGTCGGTAAATAAATAGCGTGCGAGTTTAAAAGGGGTAATGGAAATGGAATGGAGAGTGAGTGTAAGTGTAATGAGTTAAGATATTTGATAACACGGTGACATTTGGATATTTGGTTTGTGCTCGGATATCGGATAATTTAAAGTACCAACTTTATAAATATGGGCAAAAGTTTTAAAAAAATATATAATTTATTATTTAATATCTATAATTAAAAATGTGTTTTAAAAGTTCACTGAATTAATAGAAAGGAAATGTAATAACACATTTATTAGTTGTTATCACTATCATAATGTGTAATTAGTTAAGATATTTGATAACATGGTGATATTTGGTTTGTGCTCAAATATCGGATAATTTAAAGTACCAACTTTAAAAATATGAGCAAAAGTTTAAAAAAATTATTTTGTTTAATATTTAATATCTATAATTATAAATGTGTTTTAAAAGTTCAGTGAATTATAGAAAGGAAATATAATAACACATTTATTAATTATTGTTATCTCTATCGTAATGTGTAACGACTAAAGATATTTGATAATACGGTGACATTTGGACATTTGGTTTGTGCTCGGATATCGGATAATTTAAAGTATCAACTTTATAAATATGAGCAAAAGTTTAAAAAAAAATATTTTGTTTATTACTGAATATCTATAAATAAAAATGTGTTTTAAAAGTTCACTGAATTAATAGAAAGGAAATGTAATAACACATTTATTAGTTGTTATCACTATCATAATGTGTAATTAGTTAAGATATTTGATAACATGGTGATATTTGGTTTGTGCTCAAATATCGGATAATTTAAAGTACCCACTTTAAAAATATGAGCAAAAGTTTAAAAAAATTATTTTGTTTATTATTTAATATCTATAATTATAAATGTGTTTTAAAAGTTCAGTGAATTATAGAAAGGAAATATAATAACACATTTATTAATTATTGTTATCACTATCGTAATGTGTAACGACTAAAGATATTTGATAACACGGTGACATTTGGACATTTGGTTTGTGCTCGGATATCGGATAATTTAAAGTATCAACTTTATAAATATGAGCAAAAGTTTTAAAAAAAATATTTTGTTTATTACTGAATATCTATAAATAAAAATGTGTTTTAAAAGTTCACTGAATTAATAGAAAGGAAATGTAATAACACATTTATTAGTTATTGTTATCACTATCGTAATGTGTAACGACTAAAGATATTTGATAACACGGTGATATTTGGTTTGTGCTCAAATATCGGATAATTTAAAGTACCAACTTTATAAATATAAACAAAAGTTTAAAAAAATAATTTTGTTTATTACTGAATATCTATAATTAAAAATGTGTTTTAAAAGTGCAGTGAATTAAAGAAAGGAAATGCAATAACACATTTATTAGTTATTGTTATCACTATCATAATGTGTAATTTGTTAGGTATGGGCTCGAATATCGGATAATTTATAATACCAACTTTAAAAAATATAGGCGAAAATTTAAAAGATAATAATTTTGTTTATAAATTTAAGTATATAATTAAAAGTCTGTTTAAAAATTCAATAAATTAATATAAAGGGAACGCAACGACGCATTTATTAGTAATTGTTATCTCTATCATACTATCATAAGAAATACTTTTTTTTAATTAGCTAGTGCTTGTTCAGCTGTAATGCTGAACTGACATCATTTGCCCATGACAGCGTCGTCGCCAAGTGGTTATCCATTAGGATGGGTCGAAAAAGGGTTGTTTTTTTATGTCACATTCTGCTAATGCGGAAAAGTTGCCTCATGCAGTAAACAAATGTGTAAAAAATTTCATCCCAATTAATTAATATCTTCTGCCTCCCCAAGGGTTTCAAACTCTCCAAAAAAAAAAATGGACATTTTTTATTTAAAAAAAATTCCCAATTATGTTCTGATAGTGCGCAAAAGTAATCTAATATATTCAATATTAACAGAATTTTTTTTTATTAGGATCAGAGCATATCTTCTACCTCCCCAACGACAAAATGGAATTGTTACAATAATTGCAAGAGTCGCTATTTTCCTAAAACGTCATTTTTTAAGTTTTTTCTGATATTTAACTCCCGTTGGGAAGGCAGAAGATATGCCTTGATCTAAATAATTTTATACATCGTCAATATTGAATATATTAGATTACTTTTGCCCACTATTTGAAGGAAATAAATATTTAATTTTTTTTATAAAAAAAATGGCTACTTTTTTACTTATTTGGAGAGTTTAGACCTCTTAGGATGGCAAAAGATATCAATTAATCATAATGAAATTTTTTACACATTAGTTTTACTGAATGAGAATTTTTTTTGGAACAGATGTAGTATAGGACATTTGGCGCGTTTTTGTTTTTGGCGACGAAAAATTGCCGTTAAACAGCGCTATGACGTCATAGGGTTGCCAGATTGAAAGTCGCCACAAGAATCGGAATATACCAACTATGTTAGGTGGGGTTGCCATACTATAAATTTATCGCCTCTATAAAACACGCCAAAAAAATTATCGCGCGCCAAATATCCTATACTACATCTGTACCTTTTTTAAATCCACTACCCATTTATAATTTACGACTGTCTGCTAAGAATAGGCCTTAGTGGACTATACGTAACTAGTTGTCATACGTATAATTATCATAATACAAAACAACCTTATTGTATTTGCATTACAAATATCTAACAAAACAAATAACACTAGCGTCTCCCACCTAATCTGGCTGATGGAGAAAAGACATCTTAGCGCGATAATTGTTTGGCGATGAGGGGATAAAGCGCCAAATGCTGCAATATTATATTGTAATTCCATCAGCTATTTACCCCTCCCATGGAGATTCAAGCTTACAGCATATGCTTGTTTTAAATTGCTGTTTTATTTTATTACGAATTTTTTTTTTAGGTTTTTTAACAGCGGTCTAAGTTGTAATGATGGTAATATTAAGTAAAATATATTATTTTATCGTGCATACAAATGAAAATAGTTATTTTTGAAAATTATTTTTACCATTGTCCGGCGCCAAAAACGACTACTGGAGGGGATGAGTATACATGTAGTATTTAAAATATATCAAGCATTTTAATTTCTTTGCAAAAAAAAACCCTAATAATTATACATTTTGAATATTTAGAGAGGCAGAGCGATAAAGTGAGTAACAATTAAGAATATATTTTCTATCGCTTATAAATATCGAATTTTTATTATTTTCTTCCTGTGCGTAGACAGTGTAGTTTAGCAACATGTTACATATATAATACACTTTAAATATCTCGGATCATCACTACAGTTTACTGTTAAAAATAAAAAATAAAACTAGCTTTCCTATGCTACAAAGTCATTTTCTAAAAAGTCACAATTTTTAAAAAGTACAACAACCATTCTCTCAACATAGTTAGAGGGCCTCCGTGGCAGAGTGGATAAAGGCGTCAGATGGGAATCAAAGGGTTCCTGGTTCGATCCTTTGCGACGGACTTGACTAAGAAAAATTAAAAAAATAGCCATCTTGTGATCGGAGGGTTGCCAGCTTCGCTACAAAATACTAGGAATGTCGTCCAGAACATCCACAAAAAAATATCGGCGTGTATACGGGACTGGTGCACGATACATCTGATCGGGGTCCAAAGTGCCGACGTCTATTGAGGGCGTTGGGTGCCAATTCAGGTGTTTCCTCGTAATCTGACCATGGTTCAAAAATACAAGTAGAAGCATCGTTCCCTGGTCTTTCCTTCGAGATAAGCCCCGCACCGTCCCAACAGCCCACTGTGCAGCTCTAGTGCGATGTTAATTAATAAAAACCTAACTCAACGTAGTCAGTCATTTCTTCCACAGGGTTGCGAAATAGTAAACTTATTAATATTGCCAAAGCTGGAACAATTATCGCGCCAAGATGCTTTTCCTCCATCAGTCAGATTAGATTAGAGACGCTAATGCTAATAACAAGCTGTCAATCATTCTCCAGATACCCAATACTCAACATGTCAAACCAAATACACAAATCTCGATTAAAATCATCCCATTCCCCCAATGGTATGAATAACTATAATAAAAAAATGCAAATTTCTATTCTTTCATTCTTATAACCACGCATAAAACTCTGAAGGCCAAGGTCACCGTAGAATCTAAATTGTGTATAATATTATTAAAAAATAAATACAATTCAGAAATTTGAGTGCAGAAAAAGTAAATCAACTAAATAAATATTTAATATTTCTTTATATTCAACTTACATAGTGGTAGTTATAATATTTTTAAATGGCATTTTATTTTATTGAAGAGTCACCTTGACAAATAAAACCGGTCTTATTTAAGGTAAAGTTTGTTTATTCTTATGCGGGAATTTTACAAAAAAAGTACATCAATGAAACGAAACTTGTATTTTCGAATGTAAGTATTGTGTTACGGAATTGTTAAAGTTTGGTATATAATAACAATGACATTTCATTTTTGAGGGGAAAAAATTCGTAGCGATTTTGATAATTTTTTAATGGATTCTCGGTAAATATAAACAAAAGCAAACATGTAAATGTTTTGTATATTTTATTTGTTGGAAAAGTTCTTTAGATGCCATTAAATAGACTTTTGCGGTAAATTAACAATTACCAATTTCTTTAAAAAAATTATAAAACTATGATATTATTCTCAAGTGTGCTTTTAGTATACTTGTGCAACTAGCTCTAATACTAATCAAATCAATAAAACTAATTACAATTTTTTATAAAAAAAAGGGGTATTAAATGATAATTTTTAAATAAGTAATACTTTTGAAAAGTGGTGACATAATTAAATAATTAACGGAATTAAAAATATACATCAACACAAAATAAATATACAACCAAATAATATAAAATATTTAATATAAAATATTTAATATAAAATATTTAAATATAACATATTTAATATAAAATATTTAATATAAAATATTTAATATAAAATATTTAATATAAAATATTTAATATAAAATATTTAATATAAAACATTTAATATAAAATATTTAATATAAAATATTTAATATAAAATAAAAGTTTTACTGGCCTTTTTTTTATTATGGTTACTTGAGTAACGATTTCACAAGAACAACACAGTCGAATCCATAAGAAAAACCCGATAAATTTCTTTGAAATTTTAAACAACAATCAGACATGTATAATAACTGAACTTATCCCTATAAATTTCGCCCTGTGTTTAAAATATTAACATTCATTTTAACAACAATACATATATAACTTGCACCACAAATAACGAGATTCTAACTCACAACCCACAGATTACGAGCACTTCACCTGAGGAACGTCGAGCTATTTTAATTATACATTAAGTTAATTGAAATGTAAGACATGCAACTGTTAAAAAAGAAAAATGAAAGAGAATAAAAATATCCAGTCAGTAACAACAATAAAAGACCTCCTACAAAAACAACAAAATGATAATTGATTGCAATGGCGATCATTAATATGACAATCCCACACAAATTCTGCCAACTTCATACCTTTGGCGATCTTGTTTAAGGGTCATTTGTAAATGATTTGGCGAGATTTATTATTGTGTATCTAACATAATGGGTGGTATGAGATGTTTACATAGGTACTAAGATCGCCTGGAGTTTTATGTCTGGTTTTATGGGCTATATATACTTTTTTTTTCGTTTAATGTTTGTTTTTATTCTCCCCTCTGACATTATGGTGTTTCTTTTGCCGAGTAATTTAGAATATATTTTTTTTCGTTCGATTTAAAAATAATTATAATTCGGGACAAAATACGGAATACTTTTATTGATATTTTATAGTTTCATGAACAATATAGTTAAGTATTTTTATGTTTATTGTTAAAGGAAATACATTTTAACGGTGAATAATGCTTAGATTGGTTTAATATCATATTATTTTCCTACTTTGATAAAAAAATACCACAATGTATATCAGTTTATTTGTCCGATCAAAATGTTTTGTAATCCTTTAAAACACTTTAATATTTTTTAATATCTAAAGTATTCCTATAACTTTAAAAAAATATTTATTTATTACTACCACGTTTGTAATACACTCAAACCTGTTTTTGTACGGTGGATAGGGACCGCATAAAAAAATTCGCACAAAACTTTACGAGTAGCTATAAAAATAGTTTTCGCAACGCAATTAAATTTTTTTATGCGGTGAATAGGGACCGCATAAAAAAAAGTCTCACGTAGAAAATAAATCAAAACCTTACGAAATAACTAGGAATTGCTTTTTTAAACCAAATCAAGACACGAGGCTTGACAGCTACTTGGAATCTCGCCAAACCTTTTGGAATCTGATTCAGAAAATACACATGCGAACATTTTTAAATATTTTATTTACATATGTACTTATTTTACACATACACAACTTTTCAAAACGTATAACCATTATCCTTCGTAGTCTGACAATACGCGAACTTGGTTCAAAATCGCTGTCGTCACTTGAAGATACTACCTCGCACTTGTTTAGAGTTGACTTTTTTACAGTTAGCATGTAGTCAGTGATTAGTTTTTGAGACGACTGTTGTTTCACTAGACGCTTGTATATGTATCGGTAGCCAGATAATAAATTATGTTCCAATTTGATTGAAATTTTCCTAAACCGCACACAAAAAAATCGCACAAAAATAGACCGCACAAAAACAGGTTTGAGTGTATGTAATATATTTTTATATCACATATACTCATAAACTGTCAATTAATGATTAATTAATTCACATCGTAATAGAGCTGCTACACTAAACAAAATACACATACCAAATATATTTTAAGATTCCGAAAATGTTCGGATGAATATTCTAAATAAAAGAAAAGGCGAAATCGTCTGCTGAAAGATACAGTGAATCACGTGAGAAAATTCTACCTTCGTTGAACACTACACAGTCACGAGTTACAGTTACACAAGCAGCTGCTTCGAAAAAAAAACTTCACCTTCGAAATAATAAAAGAATATATTCTTCCTTCGGATTCTTCGATTTATTTTATTCCAAGTATTCTAATGTTTCGAGAATATTTCAAATTGGACGAAAATGGAAATGTCTAATTGCTTTGTGAAATCTTCAAAAAGGATAAATCTTCTGTTAAAGATAAAAAATAGAAGATTTTCTGTTCCATTCTACATTTAATTCTCAAGCTATAATTGTTTCGAAAAAATAGAATACTAGCAAAAGAGGGCTAACTTGTTGACCTCTGTTTTTCAGGTATTTCTACTAAAGTGCTTCAATGATTTTATTTAAAAATTGTTTTGACTAGGTATTTCTAGGTTTTCTTAAAAATAGGAGTCAATCAAAATAGGTTTCAATCAAATATATGAACCATTTTCTTAAAAATGGTTCATGTATTTGATTGAAACCTAACCAGATATTTTCTGGGAAGTTCGCAAGTTAATAGTACACGTTCTTATGTAAACTATATTTTCTGAAATAGTATAATCTTACGTCGGGACTTTTTTGGACCGCGATCAGATTTATCGTGCACTAGTCCCGTATACACGCAGTTAATTTTTTGTGGATGTTCTGGACGACATTCTAGTATTTTGGTAGCAAAATTGACAACTCTCCGATCGCAATATCACTACTTTTTTACTACTCTTAGTCTAGTCCGTCGCACAGGTTCGAACCGGGAACCCTCGGATTCCCAGCTGACGCCTTAATCCACTCGGCCACGGAGGCCTTGAAGCTAATTGAAGGTGTAACAACTGCACCCCCAGTTTCATCGTTACCGCAATATTTTGTTTATTTTTCTTGTTAAAATAAGCCGACATGGATTGCTGTTGACTGAGTTTTTTTTTTATTTTATTTTGAAACTCATTCTAAGTGCAATCTCCTATTAAAATTGAAAGTCATTTGAAAGTCGGGGGCCGGATATCCCAGTGGATAAAGGCGTCAGCTGGAAATCGAAGGGTTCCCTGTTCGATTCTGAGCGACGGACTTGACTAAGAAAAGTAAAAAAGTAGTGATCTTGTGATCGGAGAGTTGTCAGCTTCGCTACAAAATACCATTAATGTCGTCCAGAACATCCACAAAAATTATCGGCGTGTATACGGGACTGGTTCACGATACATCTGATCGGGGTCCAAAGTCCCGAGATCTATTGAAGGCATTGGGTGCCAGTTCAGGTGTTTCCTCGTCATCTGACCATGGTTAAAATATACCAGGCATCGTTCCCAGGTCTTTCTTTCGAGATAAGCCCAGAACCGTCGCCAATAGCCCACTGTGCAGCTGTAGTGCGAAGTTAATTAACCAAACCAAACCAAAACATTTGCAAGTCAAAGTCGAAGTAGTTAAAAAGTAAGCGCAAAAACTATTTGACATTATAAAATTTCATTCTGTAAGAAGAAAATCTAATATTCATATACATTCAATGTTTTTACAATGCTATAGTATTAAAAAACCCACAAAATCACTTTTTAAATAAATTTGGGGCACAGTATGGCTGCTTCCACATTGGCTTCAACGCTCCAATAGAGGAAAGAAGGTTTGAGCCTTCCAGAAGTTACAGTTACAGTTAGAGTTCAGTAGTCATAACAATTGCGTAGTTTGTAAATTAAGACAATATACTTATTAACCTATTAACTTAATCTAACAAAAACAACAACAAATAAACAAAACAACAAGAGGGCGCTGCCACTCTTTTTTTAACAGACGATCGAACTACTGACCTCACATGTTCGAAAACAACCACCGGGGAGAAACCACTTCACGGTCGCGGTCAAGCAAGAGGTCAGACATTCGAAATCCACCCTAGCAAAACAAATCGTCTGTTAGTTTATAATTAAAAATAAAAGAAAATAAAAAAAAAGTGTTACATGATGTTGTTCGGTCTTTGGGGATAATTAGGGGAAAAAATCAGCAGGGGGAAAAAAATCAGCTGACTTTGGAGAAAAGGGTTAATCGTCTTGAAAGAGAGAGATGAGTCAGGAACCAGTTGCCCGATTCGGGTTTTTCTTGTTCCATATTTTTTTATGTAAATCGTTTTGTCTGTGGTAGTGTTTGCGAATATTAATAGAGATGGCTGGGATATAGAACAAAGTGAAGTTTAATAGGGCCTGTGTTATTGTTTTTAGTGTAGTTTTTTTTTATAAATAATTACTTTAATTATGACCTTTGTGGAAAATAAATAAATTTTAATTAGCCTCGGCTGTTTGACAACTGCGGTTTTTGTTAAAGCTGTTATGCAAATCTGTCTCAAACTCAGCATTTATATAATTTTTATTTTGTATTTAATTTGCTACCAATTTATATTTTATTTTTAACTAATTTTTATTTTTCAATAAAAAGATATTTACAAAGAAATTTTGAATACCTAAATATTTTATAAGCTTATTTTGTTAAAGTTGGTTGAATAAATGTCGCACTGGAGCTGTATTGAGTGCTATTGGCGACGATTCAGGATAACAAATAATAAGAAGTCTGGGAGTTAATTCCCCTTGACGTGTTATCACGTCTAGGGATTTCTAGTTTGTTAGTTCTTAAAATTTATATTTGCTGTAATAAATATAGCATACATAAATTTTTGGAGCTAATAAACTTATAAATGAAACTAACATTATAACATGTGATTGATAGATAATATTAATTTTCTAAATTGAAAATATAAAAAATAATAATAAAAGGTTAAAATACATTAAAACACGTTAGCATGACAACATTAAAAAAAATTTACCGTAACAATTGTTTTACAATAAACTACTAAAACATTCAGCAATGGTTGTCCTTCTTTTTGCAAGTTTGATTTTAAATGTATATTTACTAAATTAAAATTTTTAAATATATAACGTAAAGTTTGATTTTAACGCCAATTATTATTTATATTATATATACGCCAATATTATTTATAATGTAATATTACATAGACATCAATAACGAGTATATTAGATTAGGTTATTCGAGCAAAAGTTATTTTCCTGAGTTATTTTATTCATAAAATTTATTGGTGCGACGGGCCTGTATATATATTTCAAACTAATATGTATACAAGTTAAAATTTGTGTCTGTGTCTATCTGATACTGATTTGTAAATTAAAAAAAACATGAATCATAATGAAAAATTATGTATCTTGCAAATTTCATCAAAAGTAATCTATCCGGTTTTGAGGGTTGATTTGATCGAATGACGAAAGTCAACCTCGCAACCCTCCGATTACGTTATCTCATATCCAACAAAACTTTCGTGCACTGTGTATAAAAGATTAAAAAGCAGCATATTAGTGTGCCTGTAATTTTTCTTGGAATATAAAGCAGATACATTAGATAGAAGGCTTATGTAGCACTTATATTTAGAGCCCCAGTTGCTCAGTTGATAAGGCGTTCAGCTACTAATCAGAGGATTGGTGGTTCGAATCCGTGCGATGGACTTGACATAGAAAAGTAAAAAAGTAGTGATCTTGCGATCGGAGGGTTGCCAGCTTCGCTACAAAAATACTAGAAAGTCGTCCAGAATATCCAACAAATTATACTGGTGTGTATACGGGACTGGTGCACGATACATCTGATCGGGGTCCAAAGTCCCGACGTCTATTGAAGGCGTTGGGTGCCTGTTCAGGTGTTTCCATGTCATCTGACCATGGTTCTAAAATAACGAGGTACATGTATGAATTTGTGTGTGAATGTGTATGTGTTCCCGGGTCTTTCCTTTGAGATTGACCAAGAACCGTCGCCAATAACCCGCTGTGCAGCTCTAGTGCGACGTTAATTTACAAAAACAAAACAAAACAATTATATTTAAAGAAAATATATTATTCGACCGAATTTAATGACCCCTTGATCCATTTGCCCCTTCAATAAACAGCTTAAAAAGCAGCACCGAAAATTCTAATCCATTACATAACAACACGCTTTCGCCATAAACAACTATAAAAAAAAAAACCAGGAAACAACTTTCAGACGATAACACCAGCAGCAGCAGAAAAACACCACAACTCTTCCCAATCAAGCAGGCCGCACACGTAAATTGTTTGGCATCCGCGATCGCCGCCAAAAGAAACGAAAAAAAGAATTAGATAAAACAATAAAAGTTTTGTCCGCGCTTAAAAAAAAAAAAGTCGTAACTAAACGTGTGGGTCCTTTTTACAGAATAAAAACTAAATCACTGTCCCCGTAATCACAATGGCCGACTGAGAGTCCGGTTTTTATACGGTCGTGATTTTGAACTTAAATTTCTCGTTTATTCATTTCCTTGAAATAGAAAGAAAAAAAAAACGGTGACACAAAAAATATATCGCCAATTAGGGCGATGAATAAGTTAAGGCGGTGTCCTCCGCTGTGAGTTGGTAACTTCTCATTGTGGAAGTTTTTTTTAGAACTAAAATAAACGTTTTTCATTTGTATTTAAGTATTTGTATTCATTTGTATTTATTCTATCATTGTTACTTAGTTTACTAGTTCGAATCTGTATTCATCAAAAAAACTAAAAACTGGTAGATTGTAACAATACACAACTTTTAGAACTTTTTTTTTTAGAATATTCAGATATAGGGGGGGGGGGGGGGGCGCATGAGCCATAATTGCACTGAAACTATCGCTCGGCGTTTATTAACTGAGTGACTAAAAAATCGCTCCGCAACTACTCGGCGATTATTTTAATTGAATTCGACTTCTGCCACGTTTCAGATTTCGAAATCGACGAAGAAAAGACGAAAAATCAAACTTTTATTATCACAATCCATACAAAATCGACAAATTGTCAATTTTTCCCCAAAATTGTTAGTTCGATATCGAGCGAAAGAATATTTTGTCCGATAATTGTTGGTTTTGGTTTGGTTTTGTTAATTAACGTCGCACTAGAGCTGCACAGTGGGCTATTGGCGACGGTTCGGGGTCTATCTCGAAGGAAAGACCCGGGAACACATTCGCACACACATTCATACATGCACCTCGTTATTTAATAACCATGGTCAGATGACGAGGAAACACCTGAACTGGCACCCAACACCTTCAATAGACGTCGGGACTTTGGAATTTGAGTTTTCAGTTGCATGTCCAACGGTTGCCAGTGTACGGCTAGATTTAAAGTGTCCAAAGTCCCGACGTCTATTGAAGGCGTTGGGTGCCAGTTCGGGTGTTACCTCGTCATCTGACCATGATTCTAAAATAACGAGGTGCATGTATGAATGTGTGTGTGAATGTATATGTGTTCCCGGGTCTTTCCTTCGAGATAGACCCCGAACCGTCGCCAATAGAGCTTCACGGTGGGCTCACTGTGCAGCTCTCGTGAGACGTTAATTAACCAAAACCAAAAAACAAATCCACTGTCCTAACGCTATTGAGGTTGCGTCGGGTGGCAGTACAGGTCCTCAGCATCTGACCATGGTTCAAAAATACGAGGCATCGTTCCCGGGTTTTCCTTCAAGATATGCCCCGAACCGCCCCCAATAGCCCACTGTGCAGCTGTAGTGCGACGTTTATTAATCAAACCACCTAGCAACGGAACACCTTTATCCACTGAGCAACCGAGGGCTCCAAAACCAGAAAAAAAATAGGACATATTGGGTATGGAATTTAAACTACAAATGTCATTTTGGAGTGGGAAAATGGGATGTTGTTTTGATTTCAGAATGAGAAATGTTGTTTTCGGACTGTCAAAAGCGATTGACCAATCAGAATGCGTAGTGCGACCGCGAGTAAACAAGTATTTCAAGAATAGCAGACAACCAGACGTGATAGTAAAATGAGCAGAGATAAAGGGAGCAAATTGACTGATTTATAGTAAACGACTTGTTTTGAATATGCTGTAAGGAGAGTTTATGGGCTGTTTGTGAGTGCCCCAGGGAGTTTTCGTATACTCACGTAATAGTGGTAAATGCATTTATGGAGAACATTTGGAGAC
The DNA here is from genome assembly GCA_963932185.1 of Troglohyphantes excavatus. Taxonomy (NCBI): domain Eukaryota; kingdom Metazoa; phylum Arthropoda; class Arachnida; order Araneae; family Linyphiidae; genus Troglohyphantes; species Troglohyphantes excavatus. Next base: position 29,428,984 of record OZ010678.1, read on the forward strand.
GGTTAAAATTGTTTCATTGCTGATATTGTTGAACTAGAACTACCCACCGGACTATCGGTGGCAATTCTGATTTGGTTAATTTGCGTCGCACTAGAGCTGCAGAGTGGGCTATTGGCGACGGTTCGAGGCCTAGCTCGAATTAAAGAGCCGGGAACGATGCCTCATATTTTTTAACCATAGTCAGGTGACGAGGATAACACCTGAGCTGGCACCACTGATCTCAAACTGTAACTTCTGGATAGGGCAAGACATTTTGTTGATTTGAAGCCGATATGGAGGCCGCCATGATGTGTCCCACTTTTCTTGATACCGCAATATTTCGTATATTTTTCATGTTAAAATAGGCCGACTTATATTACTTTTGGGTATTTTTTTTAAATTTTTTTTTTAAACCCATTTTAAATGTAATCTGCTCTTAAAATAGGAAGTCATTTGCAAGTCAAAGTAGAAGTAGTTAAAAAGCAAGAGCAAAAAACTATCTGTTTGGCAATATAAAAATTAATTCTATAAGAAAAAAATATAATATTTATATACATTTAATACTTCTACAATGCTTTGGTAATAAAAAACACCACTAAATCATTTTTAAAAAAATGTTGGGGCACCGTATGGCAGTTTTCAATTGGTTTCAACGCGCCCGTAGAGGAAACAAGGTTTGAGCCTTCCAGCAGTTACAGTTAGAGTTCAGTGGCTGGCACCCAACGCTTTCAATAGACGGCGGGACTCTGGACCCCGATCAGATTCATCGTGCACCAGTCCCGTATACACGCCGATAATTTTTGTGGATGTTCTGGCATCCTACACTCCAAACTTCTACTTCACGATCTATGTGAGAACATTTAAGCAATGACACACATTAGTGTGTACCACGCCAATCAACACGGTGAATAATCGATTTGTCGAACCACACACAGATATCAGGTTTTCCAATCCATTGTCCGGTGCTGCGTCTATCAGATTATCAGAATGACATCGCAACAAGATCTTTCATTGAGGCTACCGCGCACTGGCAACTATCGGACAAGATAGCCTTTCGCTCATTACCGCGCTACCAACTTTGGCAAATGATTGACAATTTGGCGAATTTTTATGGATTGTGATAATACGAGTTTGGCGGAGCTTGGGGCGGAGCCTTCTAGTACTACATAAATAAAAAATTTAGATTTTCAATAAAAAAAATCGATAAGAAAATTATAAATGAAAATATCAATTAAATATGCCATGATTAAACTAATTCATAAATTAAGTATTTATACCCTAAATAATTTCTTAACCGTTCCATTATTGTAATATATTTACACTAATAATATATAGGGACATTGACATTACTCACAGGAGAGTCCTAAAAAGGACATTGCACTTAGAGGGGAAGAGTGCGGTCTATGCAAACAATTCAAATGACTTCCGGTCCGGGGTATTACTTCCATTACTTCCGCAACCCCCACACAAATCGAGTGAATAATGGAACAAATTAAAATAAAAAAAATACCCCCCAGGAGCATTTTAAAGTTTTCAATTTCATCTCCCTATTATGAAAGTAATGTGAAACCGAAAATTAGGGGGAATTTGCTGGGACGGCACTAATTGTACTTTTGCGCTTCGTTGATTTCGGATGTTTAATCTAAAACCGGGTTTAATTTCGATTTTTCAGACGATTTTTTTTTCTCCCTTTTGTTAGGGTGGAAGCCATAAATGGCCTCCATGAAAGTGGTTTTTAGCCTTTGTGTGTGACCCATTGGGTTGCCGTAGATGGCCCATATCGGGTACTTATTTTTATTGCCGAAAAGAAATTGGGTCTCCAGTTGCCCAGTGGATAAAGGCGTTCAGCTGGTAATCAGAGGGTTGCTATTTCGAACCCGTGTGATGGACTTGACAAAGAAAAATAAAAAAGTAGTGATCTTTCGATCGAAAGGCTGCCAGCTTTGCTACAAAAATACTAGAAAGTCGTCCAGAACCTCCAACAAAATTATACTGGCGTTTATACGGGACTGGTGCACGATAAATCTGATCAGTGTCCTGACGCCTATTGAGGTTGCGTCGTGGGCCAGCTCAGGTGTTGTCCTCGATATCTGACCATTGTTAAAAAATACGAGGCTTCGTTCCCGGGTCTTTTCTTCGAAATAGGCCCCGAACCGTCGCCAATAGCATACTGTGCAGCTGTAGTGGACGTTAATTAACCAAACCCCCTCCCCTCTCCAAAAAATATTATAAATTAAATGTATCCAAAGATATTCGGGGGGCCGGGTAGCCCCAGTGGATAAAGGCGTCAGCTAGGAATCAAAGGGATCCCGGTTCGATCCTCTGCAATGGACTTGACTAAGAAAAGTAAAAAAGTAGTGATATTTTGATCGGAGGATTGACAGCTTTACTACAAAATACTAGGAATGTTGTCCAGAACATCCATAAAAATTATCGGCGTGTATGCCGGACTGGTGCACGATAAATCTGATCGGGGTCCAAAGTCTCTACTTCTACTGAAGGCATATGGTGCTAATTCAGGTGTTGTCCTCGTCATCTGACCATTGTTCAAAAATACGATTAATCCCGGGTCTTTTCTTTTAGATAGGCCTCGAACCGTCGCCAATAGATTACTGCGACGGTTATTAACACAACCAAACCAAACAAAAGATTTGGTTTTGTTTTGTTAATTAACGTCGCACTAGAGCTGCACAGTGGGCTATTGGCGATGGTTCGGGGTCAATCTCGAAGGAAAGACCCAGGAACACATACACATTCACACACACATTCATACATGCACCTCGTTATTTTAAAACTATGGTCAGATGACGAGGAAACACCTGAACTGGCACCTAACGCCTTCAATAGACGTCGGGACTTTGGACCCCGATCAGATTTATCGTGCACCAGTCCCGTATACACGCCAGTATAATTTGTTGGATATTCTGGACGACTTTCTAGTATTACCAAACAAAAGAAATTCGATTGATGCGGTAATTTTGACCAGAAAAAAAAGTCATACAAAGTCGCTGAACAAACCTAGCCCCAAGTAATCAAAGACGAAATAAACAATATCAAACAACACGAAAAGCCACCAAACAAAACGAAAAGCCAACAGACAAAATTCACTACAAAGACATATCACCAATAAGATGTCCCATAAAATCCAAATAAATGTCCCACAACAATGTCTTCCGACAACTCATCGTATAACAACGTCGTTAAACTCCAAAAAAAAATATCTACTAACGTTTAATTAATCGCCATCGTCTGTACAGCCAACAAACAGGGGGGGGGAGAAAAGCATCATCCCAAACGACATGTATTACATGTTGACAGACAAAATGCCATAAATGAGGATTACTAACAACAGACAATGCAATTCGTTTCAGCTGTCCCCAGAACTATAAAAGAAATTCTAATGGCTGCTTTTTTGACGCCAACCCTAAGCCGAGCGAATCGTAAATGCGTAGAATCAGCAAAAGACGATGCCATTTCGTAAAATGTTGGACTACCGGAGTCTTGAGCATTTCACGAAATGACATCGTCTTTTAAGTTAATTCTTGGCAATAAAATCCGTCTCAATGAGGGAGAACGGTGAATTATATTATATGCGTAATTTACTGAGGGGTATTAGGGAAATGGACGCAGTTAAGGGACACAATTAAAGTGTGTTACATTAAGATGGTTTGTCTTTTAAAAATAGGCTTTGTGGTGAAATGTCTGTGGTAGGCACTTTCGACTTGAAGTTGCGACAAAGTAACTCTTTAAAGAACTGAATATAAATTGAGGATTTAGATGTGTCTGACACACTGAACTCTAACTGTAACTGCAGGAAGGCTCAAACCTTGTTTCCTCTATGGGCACGTTGAAGCCAATTGAAAGCAGCCATGCTGTGTCCCAATATTTTTTTTAGGTTTTGGTTTTTATTAATTAACGTCGCACTAGAGCTGAACAGTGGGCTATTGGTGCCGGTATGGGGCCTATCTCGAAGGAAAGACCCGGGAACGATGCCTCGTATTTTTTAACCATGGTCAGATGACGAGGAAACACCAGAACTGGCGCCCAACGCATTCAATAGACATCGGGACTTTGGACCCCGATCAGATGTATCGTGCACCAGTCCCGTATACACGCCGTTTATTTTTGCGGATGTTCTGAACGACTTTTCTAGTATTTTGTAGCGAAGCTGGCAAACCTCCGATCACAAGATCCCTACTTTTTACTTTTCTTCGTCAAGTCCATCGCCTGGCATCGAACCAGGAACATTCGTATTCCCAGCTGACGCCTTTAACCCAATATTTTTTTAAAAGTGATTTAGTGGTGTTTTTTATTACCATAGCATTGTAGAAATATTTAATGTATATAAATATATTATTTTCTTCTTACAGAATTAATTTTTATATTTGCCAAACAAATAGTTTTTGCTCTTGCTTTTTATCTACTTCGACTTGCAAATGACTTTCTATTTTAATAGCAGATTGCATTTAAAATGGGTTTGAAAAGGGAATAGAAAAAAACTCTGCCAAAAGCAATACACGTCGGCTTATTTTAACATGAAAAATATACGAAATATTGCGGTAGCAAAGAAAGTGGGACACATCATGGCTGCCTCCACATCGGCTTCAAGTTAACAAAATGGCTTGCCCTATCCAGAAGTTACAGTTAGAGATCAGTGGTCTGACAAGGTGATTGAATTAAAGTCGCGCTGGAGCTGTGCAGTGGGCTATTGGCGACAGTTCGGGAAATATCTCAAACGAAATTATCAGGGTACACTGCCTACAATGTAAAAAAAAATGTGTTTAAAAATTAGTACATGGATGTACTGGTTTTTCTTTAAGTACAATTCCATAGTGAATGAGCGATGACGTACTCATATTTAAGTAATCGTACTTTCGCAAAAATGAGCATTATAGTTTAATATTGCTAATATCAACTTCCGTTCAAGCTATCTTAACAAAGCGACCTGACAAATTTGAAATAGTTGTTCAGAAGATAATTTTCTACATTATTTGATGTCGATTGCTTAAATAGAAACTGAATTATTACGACTCAATTATCTTACTACCCATTCTTTTACTACGCCCTTTTAACACTACTTCAGTTTATAACATCTTCATGTAGCTCTCGTAGTATAACGGATATAGCCCTTGACTTCGGTGCGTCTGGTAATTCTGGTTGAAAGTGATTTATGAGAAAATAGATGAATATTAATCGGCAACTGATCTAAATATATATTTTCGATCAATTTACGATAGCGGTACGATGAAAAACCGATAGTATCAGATGAAAAATGTCCTGCACAATTTGCCTTGAAAATGTTTAAAGTTCCAATTATATATATACATAACTTGTAATGTAATTTTGGGATCATCGATTGCCGACATCGGTGGGTGCACGGTAAGTTATCAGTATGCGATCACTCGATGAGTTGCCGATTAATCCGATGAGTTTTGATGATCGACAAGACAGTTACCGAGGAGAATATGGTACTAAGGATATTTCCACTCCTTACACAAACTTCTGCTTCAGCCAACTCTACGTTAGCATCACTGTTGACATCAACTAATAGAAAAATAACGATGATTATATGTGTAACATAGATTATCGTATACCATTACACGTAACACTATAAAGAGTGTATAAATCTTAAGAGACGATACCATGCCAACCGGCTAAATGTATCTGACAGTCGACACCTTAAAGAAACGACTGTCTTCCAACTGTTAATAGACTGTCTTCCAACTGGTAATATGGTATGGTTGTTAGACTAAAAAAATATGTTGTCTACCATGTGCCTTATGAAACTTTCTCGACAAAAAGCTGAGGTAGCATTTAACACCAAGCAAAGAAGTTCTATTCGAGTTGAAACCTCATATCGTAACTAATCCCTAACTTATGCATTGACAATGACGATGAAAAATGTTTTGCTGGAAATTGAGCAAATGCCAAAATGCGACTGAATAGACGAATGGGTATGGTAAACGAGAGACAAATGACAGGCGTTTACAAAAACGACAGAAGAATGCCAGAAGAAATGAAAAATGCGCCTATTTTGAAACATGGTAAACTGGTTGGAACCGTTTACAGTCATTAATATGTGTCTATCTCTATTAAAAAAGACGAATGTATCATGGAATCAAGTTGAAAAAGACATATTTTATATCGAGGCCCCAGTTGCTCAGTTGGTAAGGCGTTCAGCTACTAATCAGAGGATTGGTGGTTCGAATCCGTGAAATGGATTTGACATAAAAAAGTAAAAATATAGTGATCTTGCGACCGGAGGGTATCCGGCTTCGCTACAAAAATACTAGAAAGTCGTCCAGAATATCCAATAAATTACACTGGCGTGTATACGGGACTGGTGCACGATACATCCGATAGAGGTCCAAAGTCCCGACGTCTATTGAAGGCGTTGGGTGCCAGTTCAGGTGTTTCCTCGTCATCTGACCATGGTTCTAAAATAACATGGTGCATGCATGCATGAATGTGTGTGTGTGAATGTGTATGTGTACCCAGGTCTTTCGTTTTAGATAGACCCCGAACCGTCACCAATAGCCCACTCTGCAGCTCTAGTGAGACGTTCATTAACCAAACCAAACCGTCTGCGAAGAATAGATAAAACACACTACATCATGACAATTTGGTGTCATGCATCGTAAACAACGTATTGTTTTTTTTTTTAATATGTTACCATAACGTAGGTTTGTGAGTGTACGGCTCATTCTATACGAGCGAGTGAAGCGAGTGAGCGCGTGAGCTTCTCTGTGTTTCGACTATTCACACCACGTGGTATGAACACCAACGTTTTTTACTTAGTTAGTCTTAGACCCATTTTACGGGAATGAGTAAAACGCGTGTGAGCTTCTCGATGATTCGCCAATTCATACCACGTGGTATGAATACCAACGTTTTTTACTTAGTCTTAGACCCATTTTACGAGAACGAGTAAAACGCGCGTGAGCTTCTCGGTGACTCGACATTTCGTACCACGTGGTATGAATTGTCGAATCACTGAAAACCTCACGCGCGTTTTAAACGTTCGAGTAGAATGGATCTAAGACTAGGTAAAAAACGCCGAAATTACTCTGTGTCAAAACCCCTTCTTTATTTATCTTTAATTATGAATATCGGATCTTTTTGAAGCTAAGAAGATCACGACAACCACCCAACATACAACTGGTTTGGAAATTGAATCGTGTTCAAAACACATTTTCTGTTTCAAGGCCTTGTCTGGCTCTTTCTAAAATATGCATAGAGGTTAATTGAATCAGGGAATTTAAAGAGCGTGCAGCCGTCTTTGATTGCTACAGACATCAACAAACCTGTATAGTTAGTAATACCCAGAATTCGGAAGTTATTCCAGAATCTCATTTTTGCCATGGCTTTGAAAAAATCGGGTAGTCACACTATAAAAAAAGTACTTAGAAGTGAGTACCTAAACATACTCGTTTTTGTTTGGGTATAATTGCATCGTAAATGAGCGATGACGTACTCCAATTTAAGTACTTTTTCGCACTAGAGCTGCACAGTGGGTTATTGTTGACAGTTCGGGGTCCATCTCAAAGGAAACACCCAGAAACGATGCCTCGTATTTTTTAACTATGGTCAGATGACGAGGACAACACTCGACGCAACGCAATAGACGTCAGAACATTTGACTCGGATCAGATTTATCACCAGTCCCGTATAGACGTCAATTTAATTTGTTAGATGTTCTGGACGACTTTCTAGTATTTTTTGTAGCGATACTGGCAACCCTCCGATCGCAAGATCACTACTGTTTTACAATTCTTTGTCTGGTCCACCGCAGGGACTCGAACTAGCAATTCTTTGATTACCAGGTGGACGCCTTTATCAACTGGGCTACTGGAGACCCACTCAAGATAAAGGAGAAACGAGATACGAGTACAGATACAACATGAACATGCATTAAGATGTAACGATTCCAAAGTGTTGACAAGTTAAGTATCATGAAAACGTGTAAGCAGAGTCCAGATTATCGATGAGATTAGATGATGAATTTGAGTGAATGATAAGTCATTTGATTGACGACAAGTCATTTATGATAAGTTTGTTTTGGATGCAGAGATATTCAAAAGTGGCGTTTTGAAGGTAAACACGTCAGTGATATTCATGAGCAGGATGAATGAGCAGGGCCGCCCTTCACAGCGGGGGGCCCGGTGGGAACTTAGTAGCGGGGCCCTTTTTTATTCTCCACATAAATTAGAATGAAACTTATAAATTACGAAAATTACGGATAAATTATTAGATATTTGAAAAGCCAATCCTATGTTTTGCTGTTGTTATTTAATTTCAATTGAATATTTATTAGGGAATTCTGCGTTATGTAAAAAGTTCGTATTATTATTTATATTCTTTTTTATCTACGGACCTAATTGTCTATCGAACGAGACCAAATTTATGACAGTCGTGCTATTTGTCAAGAAATGAATATCCCTAAGAACTTAAGATGATGTTTATATCCTGATATCTCACGTAGCGGATTTTTAAGACGTTTCAAGTAAAAAGTCCAAAATAAGAAATTCCATGAACGTAACTATCTCATTTTGAGCCTTTTCCTGAGATGAACGACGTGCCCCTCTAGAAGCACGGGGCCCTGTGCGGTAGCACGTGTCGCACACCTCCAAGGGCGGCCCTGCTAATGAGCAAATCAATAATAATGACCCATTTGATGTGTTCGCATTCGTGTTTACGTATACCTTATTTTTTTATATAAAAACAGGAGTTCTGTTAGAATCTGCCTTTTCGATCTACCAGGTCCCGATTAAGACATTGAAGCAAGGGAAGCCCGCCTTTAAATGGGGTCCCTATTGCTCTCAAATAAACCTTGGAACATTAAATCGAGATTTTACATGCACTAAAATCCTTGCCTCTGAATAGCATTAAAACGAAACACATTATAAATATATTTTTAAAAAAACATTAATAAGTAATGAATATTTCTAATATTCTGTATGTTTTCAATTTTTTTTTCTAATATTCGAACAAATTTAACACAAGTATCAACTTTTATTTTGCTAAAATTAGTAATGCCGCCTTTTTAAGGTAATTTAGTAGCAAACAATGTTAAAAGTGTTAAATATTTATATAAAATGGGAGATTTGGGGGCCCTTCAAAAATGTAAGCCTGTGCTTCCCGGGCCTATTCGGTAATCAGGCTCTGCTCTTAAGGCTATTGACGTCACAAGGAGTTTCAACGAATCACCTGTCCTGGTATACAGAAGTGTTATCACTGATACAAGACCCTTTTGAAAAGTCGACGGTTTTCCTCGTACTTTTAGACAGCTTCCCTTTGCGTTATTTTTATATTTGGGATTATTATTATTTTTAGATTTGCACTTTGGGAATCACTGTGCGATGTAGGTCCACTGTATTGTTTACCTGTTGCATTTTCTCAAAGTCCAGACACGGCCTCTGGACGGCATGGTGACCTCCCGATTGCGTCCTCCTGTAGCGCTTCCTCGGCGACACCACCGAGCACAGTTCATGCGCAGGAATGTGCGCCTGTCTCAAGCACTTCCCCCCCGGCCTATGCACGTCGGCGGGTGGCGAAGTCCTAAACTCCACGGGGACATCCCCAAACGCCACCACCACCTCGTCATCGCCCTCCTCGTCGGCGCTTCCGCCCCACTTGCGCTTCTCCGGGTGGTGGTGGCTGTTGTTGATGACCTCCAGCTCCTCCTCGGAGGAGTGGTGAGGGTCGCTGTCCGACGGGAGGGCGGAGTCGGGTGGTCCGGGTGACCACCTGGGCGTGGTCCTTCGTCGGTGGTGGTGGCGGGGCGGCTGGTGGTGCTGGGGGTTGTCCGCCACTTTCGTCACCTGGGGGGGAGGAAGTCTTTTGGTGCGACGGTGATCGTGGTGGCGGTTGCTGTCGAGATGGATAATGGTTTCCATGTCTGGAAGAATAAAGGAAGATGTTAGGGATGTGTCATACGAGTGATTTACAGGATGACAATAAAGTCTGTATTGTTATAAGTGTGATTTACAGGATGAGAATAAAATCTGTATTGTGATACGCGATTTACAGGATGAGAATAATATCTGTATTGTCATACGTGTGTTTTACAGGATGAGAATAAAATCTGTATTGGCATACGTGTGATTTACAGGATGAGAATAAAATCTGTATTGTCATACGTGTGATTTACAGGATGAGAATAAAATCTGTATTGTGATACGCGATTTACAGGATGAGAATAATATCTGTATTGTCATACGTGTGTTTTACAGGATGAGAATAAAATCTGTATTGGCATACGTGTGATTTACAGGATGAGAATAAAATCTGTATTGGCATACGTGTGATTTACAGGATGAGAATAAAATCTGTATTGGCATACGTGTGATTTACAGGATGAGAATAAAATCTGTATTGTCATACGTGATTTGCAGGATGAGAATAAAATCTGTATTGTCATACGTGTGATTAACGAAATGAGAATAAAATCTGTATTGTCATACGTGTGATTTACAGGATGAGAATAAAACTGTATATCAAGGCCAGACAAGCGTAAGACAAAATTTAGCGATTTTTGTTTTATTGCAGATTTTGTGTAACAGTTCGTTTGCTATCGTACCATACACTGTAAAAACAAAATCGTACATAAAACTAAGCACCTAAGCCTACTCATAATGTATATCGTAAAATAATCCCTATACATGGCAATAAATGCTGGGTAAACGTAATGTCATTGTTGTACAACTTCTGTTAAACAATGAAAACATTTTGAAACAGATCAATTGTTTAAAAAAAACTCTGGTTAATAGACATTTCCGGATATATAACACCCGGATAACCGATAAATTTTTCAGATTTTGCCTAAGTAGATTTTTCTCTATCCAACAAAAACAGAATTTTCGACATCGGACAATACTTTGTTTCAAACGGTATGGTTAATTGTGAATTCCGGATAGTTAAATGCCGGATAACCGATTATTTTTTTCAAATTTCTCCCAAGTGAAACATCCCCTATCCAACAAAAAAAAATTGTCCAAATATCTGAAGTAGAACCGAAATCCCGCGCGAACATACATACAAAAAAAAAGACATAACAGACAAATTGATAACCTCTCGATTTGGCGCACGTTGGCGGTTTTAATTTAAAGTTTCTGGCGGTTTTATTTTGGAGTTTTTGTTGGCGCACTGGGCAGTCGGTTAAAAATAAATAAAAATCGTTAATAACAATATCACGCGCGGAGTTTATGTTCACTAGACTTCGACTATCAACTGACTGACCGAATAGATCCGGAAACGTTTGCTTAAATATTCCGTCAGCAAGATCTTCCAGGACAGTCGAAATCTGACACGAAGGTTCTACTACGCATATTAAGGGAATGGAACTAAAAGGAGTTCTGTTAGAATCAGTCTTTTCCATTCACCTCACTGTCTATCATCGCTCTTACGGCTATTAACGTCATAAAAAATTTCGACGAATCGTCTTCCTTGGTATACAGAAATGTTATTACTGATACAAGACTCTTTTGAAAAGTCGACGGTTTACCGCATAGTTTTAGACAGCTTCCTTTTGGCGAGTATTGAAACATTTTCTTTGGCGTATTTTGCAGTTTCTAACTGCGCAGTTACGCATTCTTATAGTAGTTCGATTATTTTTATGTTTGAGACTATTATTTTTTTAGGATTACACTTTGGAAATCAATGAGAGTCTAATTAATTCAGCTTTTGCAGTATTTCGCAGCGACCCTGTGAAGACGCTGCGGCGCACAATTTGCGTAACCACTGTATTAGACGTTACAAAAACACTATTTTTGTTTATATTACTTAATCTGTTGGGACTCAATAACAGATTCTTATTGTATGTTGAATTATATATATATTATTTTTTAATTTCAAAACTGGTAGTTTCAAACTTCCTAAAGAATCGAAATTCTAGAAAATGTCGTAAGACATTGCGCATACCTTCAATGTAGGGCAAATAAAGTCTACATTCTCACCACGTCTTCCCTATGTGCAACTGGTGGCTGTATTTTAATCAAGAGAGACACGTATTCGTCATCAAGGTGCTCCGGATATTAATCTGATAGTTTATTTTTTATGCGTATGGTGTAGTAGTTAGGGGGTAATATTTTCTCGCAAATGTGATGAAGATATCTATAATCTTTCATATAATGTGTAATATCATTTATTTGAAGGCTATCCACTAAATATAAATTCATTTGTGTGATTATGACATCATATTTATGTATTGTACGTCGAACATGTAAAAGTCAGAGAGTTGTAATATTCAATAGAGAGCGCCTTCAATACCAGACTCTCGTAAGGCCGCGGTGTCAACACTGAAAAGAAAAACCAACATCACGTGGTTATAGCGCTGCCACGTTTGGCGTTCAGACATCTGCAGGAGTTTCAAATTTGGCGCACTTTCTTCTCTTTTGGTGATAAGGAGTTCTGTCCGTATTCAACTTCTTAACATATATGTACGTATTTACTTATTTTCAAACAATATGCGCTAAAATTTCCTCTTCATTAACGAAACGAAAATATTTTATTTGTGTTCAATACTCGAAGAAGCGAAACTCTTTATATTCCTCAGGTTTTATTGTTCATATTTTCTTATTGATGTATATAAAATAACAATTGAAAGAACTTCGCTTATGGTAAATGTTTTACATAAAAACGTAATGCAATTATTTTAAAACTACAAAGTAAGAAAAATAGCCTTAATATATCTGTTAAACTCCCTTAAATTGTGCCACTCGTTAAAAAAAACGATATTTAAATACAAAATTAAACACAAAACCATATAACAATACGTCGATCTCGTTTAGTTCTGAAAGTCGCCAAGGCCTGCCAAGTAATATTGGCGCATGAATGAATTGGCATTTCCACATATCACGTGGTTTCAATGATGGACACACGGCAATCAGCATTTTTATTCCTCTATTTGTATCATTACTCTATGGTAAAAGTTGGTAATTTTAAAGATAAAGGAAATACGAAATTCCGTCAAAACAAGAAGAAATGGTTTCACCCATTAGTGTCATAGAATGTAAAATATGCGCTTTCCGAAACTTCAGTTATATTATGCAGTCTGATCTAGATTACAGTTAACTTCTCGATTATGTTAATTGTAATCGAGAAATTAAAAATATGTAAGATATAAAGGGATAATAATAAAAATAATAATACTTACATTTTTGAAGCTCCTCGATTTCAGCACCCTCGTCGTCCGACTCTGTCCCTGAATCACGATCATCGTCTGTCTGTAAAGGGAAAAATTTATATAAAATTAACACAAAAATAAACAAGAAAAAAATTATATTAAAAAAGTGGTAATATTGTTAATTTAGACATTTAAGATTTTATGGCTTTTTTTTTACTTATGTCAAAATACAGTTACTTATATATTTAAAATATCTACGTATATATCCATTCGCATATCGCCGGATTCTCAAGCGATAGACTTTTCTCAAAATTGCATTGTTCTTGTCTGATTTATTTAGGCAGATACAAGCAGTAAAAAGTGTATGTTTCACTTATAATGGTTCGATTTCGTTAGGAAAACCTAAATGCCAAATATGCGAAAACAAGCCAATTTTGTTAACCTACCACAACTAATCACGTTCACGGTTGATGAATAAGAAAAAGCGGCGTGCTAATTTTTTCCTTGGCGACAATTAGTGGATGTTCAACGGAAAGCGATCCTTTTCTTTAAGATTGTTGTCAAAAAAATGTTTATTGTGGAAAGTGACTTTTGTTAGTTAAACCAGGCTTCCACTTGCCCTTTCAAATTTAAAGTAATGGGAGATATTTTGAAAGTTATCCATTTTAAAATTAATGTTTTTAAAAAAAATTAAAGAATGTGTTATAATTTAAAATTAAACTATCCTACAGTAAAAATAAATTTACAATTTTAAAATTATGTTCGTCCTACACAGGAGAAATACAAAATGCGTCAAGTCTGAAAAGTTAGGACTAATTGTAATATACATTTAAACTAAAGAGTTATCGTGTAACTTTTTATATGTAATCCAAAATACACAAAGTTTTGAAATTTAAGATGTATTGCATTAAAAATACATTGTTGTTTACAAAAATACAAATTTTTTTTTGTCCAAAAAATAAAAAAAAAATTATAAGGGTACCAAGAGACAATAGACATAGCCAATTCACTACTTATGCCCTAACTACTTCAATTTATTGGCAAGCTAGCCACTAACTTCTATGGATCAATAGACAATATTGACCATGAAGATTTAATGATCTAGTGGTCTATGATCACACAGATCCCCGACATATCCACAGTCCAAGGGCGGCGCTCTTGATAGCAAGTTAACTCTCGTAAATCATTGATAACCTTCTGAAATAAAATTATGTAAAGAAACGAAAGGAATTAAAAAAAATCATGAAGAACTAACAACCTGCTTAATACTCCTCCTGTTCAACAGTAATGCCAGTTGATCGGACCTTACCTTAACCGAGATGCCCCCTTCAAAGTTCATGTTCGCAATGGTAAACTTCATTTATGTAGCCTAGAGCTAATGTTATGTTAAATTACTTGTCATACTGAAGGCGAAGGCTTCTACGGAGCCACGACCTTCGTAAACCCTAAAGACTCAATGTTTTTAAGTCAATTGTACCTCTTGGCTTTTCACCCTCCAAATATGATGTTATTCATGCATTGCATAATTTTACGTGGGTATGACTTTGACCTAGTAACGGAAAAAAAATTATAGAAAACACTTAATTATCGAAACTGGTATTTGTACAAACGACTATCAAAAAGCAATTTCGATAGCTACATCAAAGATGTCGACACCAAAACTTCCAAATCGAAAAACAATTCTCAATCTAAAATAACGCCCTGAACTTTGAATAATAAAAAAAAAAAAAAAAACGAATAAAAAAACAATAAAAAAAGAAAGGGTAAACAATGGGCGTGATTACAGTTCAGGAAATGCAGGTGCACGGCCACCTTAAAACAATGCCAAGGCGAGCAAACAAGGATTTACAATTCGATCCAACGCCCGCCAAGCTTCGAACATTCTGCATGTGACCGTGGACAAAAGAAACAAAAGTGTGATAATAATTTGCGTCAAAGGTTCGCCAACCATCATTATTGTATGGTGATTACGTGGCCTTAATCTTAAGGTTTTGCATTTACTCAAGGTTTTGGAGTGTAGAACATGGTAGTGAACATAGAGGGAAGAACATGGTAGTGAACATAGAGGGAACACAGAGGGAGGAATGAATGGGATAGTTCAATGTTGAGAATAAGGAAATTTGAAGTAAAACTGCGGTTGGTTGTAAAAACGTCGCACTAGAGCTGCATAATAAACTATTGCTGAGTATTTTTTTTTGTTTAATTAATTAACGTCGCACTTAGAGCTGCACAGTGGGCTATTGGCGACGGTTCGGGGTCAATCTCGAAGGAAAGACCCGGGAACACATTCACACACATTCATACACGCACCTCGTTATTTTAGTACCATGATCAGATGACAAGGAAACCCCTGAACTGGCACCCAACGCCTTCAATAGACGTCGGGTTTGGTTTCGTTAATTAACGTCGCACTAGAGCTGCACAGTGGGCTGTTGGCGACGGTTCGGGGTCAATCTCGAAGGAAAAACCCGGGAACACATACACATTCACACACACATTCATACACACATTCATACATGCACCTCGTTATTTTAGAACCATGGTCAGATGACAAGGAAACCCCTGAACTGGCACCCAACGCCTTCAATAGACGTTGGGACTTTGGACCCCGATCAGATTTATCGTGTACCAGTCCCGTCCGTATACACACCAGTATAATTTGTTGGATGTTCTGGACGACTTTCTAGTATTTTTGTAGCGAAGCTGGCAACCGTCCGATCGCAAGATAACTACTATTTACTTTTTTCTTTGTCAAGTCCGTCGCACAGGATCGAACCAGGAATCCTCTGATTCCCCGCTGACGGCTTTATCCACTGGATCACGGAGGCCCCCGTCTATTGATTGATGTCTTAAATTTACATCAAAGTATTTCTGGGTATTTATTTCAATATTATAATAGCAGTTTAATTAACTCTGCAAAGTCTAAGGGTATGGAACTGTTTAAGACTCTTATTCGGTTGTTCGCAATCTTATAAATAACATTTTAAACAAATAAAGTTTAAATCTGATGTATTATAGGTTTGCTTTATTAAAAACACCGCCCTATTGTTTTTAAATACATACTCTAAAATGCTTATTAAAATAAGTTACAACAAAATTCCGTGTTTTATTTCGAAACCATAATAGCAACAACAATGGAATTTCGTTTTACCGTAGAAAGTGGATATTTTTCTATCGAAACCAAACTTCGATTTATCCGGAACATCCATCAAATTGAAAACATAAGTTGCGGTGTATTTAATGTTTTTTCCCCTCTTCGGAACATAGTCCGATTTCCTTCATCCATCAAATTGAAAATATATGTTCTAAAGAAAATGCACATAGAATAACATAGAAGCTTATCACAATCATTACAGAGTTTGGTACATAGAAAAACCGACCGAAATAAGCTACACCAGAATTGGCGATAATTGCATTTTTTTGGCGTTTTTAATAAGTATGTGATAACTATTTTTGTGGAATAAAGCTTTAATTTCTATATTGATTTTTCCGAAAAAGTCAGGAAATCAAAAATTTAGCCATCAAATAATCTTTTGATGGTGCTACATGTTTACACAACAACAACAATACGTTGCAACTTCCCACAACAATAATACGGTGCAACTTCCCACAACAACAGTACGGTGTCGCTGTCTTAAGAATTGCTGAATGATAGAGATTTTTGTTGTTATATTTCACGTAGAATGATTGGAGGATATATTACGAATTAAAATGGTTATATGAATTAACGTCGTCATAGAGCACAACAATGGGGCATTGGCGACGGTTCGGGATTTAACCCGATGAAGATACCCGGGAACACTGTATCATAACTAATTAAAATTAGGTAAAATATGTAACAAATAGGTTTTAGCACCTGTTGTCTATCTCTAGGGTTAATTTGATGTGGATTAGTATTACATTAGACCAGCTGCTCTTAATCTGTGGTAAGCGTACCACTAGGGGTACGTGGCGTCCGTTTGGGAGTAGGCGAAAATAATATTAGTTTTGGCGGAAAAAATAACATAAAATAAAAAATTTATTAAGTAAAATCAAAAACAAAAACCGGCAAGTGTCATCAATTTGAGTCGAATGACTAATTTGCCAGCTAACTAGAACGTTACTGTCTCACAAAAAAATGATTCTAAAATAACGAGGTGCATGAATGTGTGAATGTGTTCCCGGGTCTTTCCTTCGATATAGACCCCGAACCGTCGCCATTAGCCCACTGTGCAGCTCTAGTGCGACGCTAATTAATCAAACCAAACCACAAAAAAAAAAAAAACTTTTGTTCTGCTTTTGTAGAGGTTTGGTTTTATTAATTAACGTCGCACTAGAGCTGCACAGTGGGTTATTGACGACGGTTCGGGGTCTATCTCGAAGGAAAGAACCGGGAACGATGCCTCGTATATTTAAACCATGGTCAGATGACGAGGAAACACCTGAACTGGCACCCAACGCTTTCAATAGACGTCGGGACTTTGGACCCCGATCAGATTTATCGTGCACCAGTCCCATACACACGCCGTTATTTTTGCAAATGTTCTGGACGACTTTTCTAGTATTTTTGTAGCGAAACTGTTTTTGTAGAGGGATGAGTGAGAAGGGGATACTCATAAATGAAAAGTTTTATCAAGGTGTACGCGAGAGAAAAAAAAAGGTTGAGGACCACTGCATTAAACAACACCAATTAATGTATTAGTATTAATATTGTAAACAAAATTCTTTTATTTAAAATTAAAAACTAAAACCTTTTAATGCCATATCACATTAACATCATTATTTGGAAGCTTCACCTTGAGCCAACAAGAAACTATATTTTTAAACATATTTGGACACACGGGACCTCAAAAATTATACAACAAATCAAAACTTAGTGAAAGGACATTTCGGTACAGATGTATTATAGGACACTTGGCGCGTGTTGGTTTTTTTTGCGTGTTTTATAGGGACGATAAATTTATAGTATGGCAACCCCACCTGACTTTGTTGGTATTTCCGATTCTGGTAGTGACTTTCAATCTGGCACCCTATGACGCCATCGTGCTGAGTAATCGTCCGACTTTTTTCGTCGCCAAAAAAAAAAAAAACTCGCTAAATGTCCTATACTACATATGTTCCGACACTTTACTAAAAAACTATATTTCTAAATCTCAATTATTTTAAGAGCCCCAGTTGCTCAGCTGGTAAGGCGTTCAGCTACTAATCAGAGGATTGGTGGTTCGAATCCGGGCAATGGACTTGACATAGAAAAGTACAAAAGCAGTGATCTTGCGATCGGAGGGTTGCCAGCTTCGCTACAAAAATACTAGAAAGTCGTCCAGAATATCCAACAAATTATACTGGCGTGTAAACGGGACTGGTGCACGATACATCTGATCGGGGTCCAAAGTCCCGACGTCTATTGAAGGCGTTGGGTGCCAGTTCAGGTGTTTCCTCGTCATCTGACCATGGTTCTAAAATAACGAGGTGCATGTATGAATGTGAATGTGTTCCCGGGTCTTTCCTTCGAGATTGACCCCGAACCGTCGCCAATAGCCCACTGTGCAGCTCTAGTGCGACGTTTATTAACCAAACCAAACCATCAATTATTATAAAAATGATTTTATTATGATGCAGGCACCGCTGCATACTACTTTTGGCGACACTTGGCGATCGTTCACTCGCTTATTTATCTCGAAATAGCGGAAACCCTCTAATGAAGTCACGGACACCTGCTTTGCATAATTATTCAATCAAACCCGATTTAGCTGTGGCAAACCCTCCTTGCCAGAACCCACCCTCGCCGTAGAGGCAAAAAGCAAACGCCTTTTGTGAGACGGGCCCAAAAAGACGCAAAAACACAAGCGTTCTTTGTTCGCGATCCCTGATAGATTCGGAAAGAATTATTCTTTCAAACACACACCGAGACCGCTGATTGTTATTCGCTGCTCCATTCTTTTCTTTATATAACCGAGTGTCATTCTCTTCTTTATATAACCGAGTGCTGTGTTATTGTTCTGTTCTTTTTTTTTTTTTTTTGTCGTCATCCCGCAAATATAATGAGAAGTTAAGCCTAACTGAATGCGACGGGATAACAATGGAAGTAGAATTCCGATTTCGAACCCATAATGTTTTATTTATTTATTATTATTTTAATATTCTTATCGTCTTGGATGTAGAATAAATGAAAAGGTTTTTTTTTAATGTTTGTTTTTTGTTGGGTTGATTCGCAATGTTCTAATAAGTGTCCAAGAGGAAAGATTGTCATGAAAAAATTAATTAACATAGTAATTTATTTGGTTCTTTTTTTTTTGCCGCGATATAATTTATGTTTTTGCAATACACTTTTTGCAAAGTTGTTTTTGGTTGACGGGTTTCTAAAAGGTTTACATGACTTTTTTTAATTACTTAGAATTAATGAACTTATAGTTGTTTTTTTAAAACAATAAATAAAAGATCGGAAACCAATTCACGTACTTGTTTCTTGATAAGTATTTATGCTGTTTATACAAATGGAAATGATAATTTTTTTATGATGTGAAAAGCAAGATAATTGTTATGTATATGTATGCGTGGAATAAATGAAGACTTTTGTTTCACTAAATACAACATTGAAACACCGTTTCCGCTATTATCCCTGCAGAGCTCGCTTCTGCTTAATACATGAACAGCCCACTATACAGCTCTAGTGCGACGTCATTTAATCAAACTAAACCAACCTGCTCAATACAAAACGGAGGCCTCCGTGGCCGAGCAGTTAAAGGCATCAGCTGGGAATACGAAGATTCGTGGTTCGATGCCAGGCGATGGACTTGACAAAGAAAAGTAAAAAGTAGTGATCTTGTGATCGGAGGGTTGCCAGCTACGCTACAAAATACTGGAAAAGTCGTCCAGAACATCCGCAAAAATTAACGGCGTGTATACGGGACTGGTGCACGATACATCTGATCGGGGTCCAAAGTCCCGACGTCTATTGAAGGCGTTGAGTGCCAGTTCAGATGTTTCCTCGTAATCTGATCATGGTTCTAAAATAACGAGGTGCATGTATGAATGAAAGTGTGTGTGTGAATATGTTCCCGGGTCTTTCCTTCGAGATAGATCCCGAACCGTCGCCTATAGCCCACTGTTCAGCTCTAGTGCGACGTTAATTAACCAAAACCAATACAAGATGATTCGAATTGGAGGCGAGACGAATTGGTTTGGTTAATAAATGTCGAACTAGAACTGCACAGTGGGTTATTGGCGACGGTTCGAAGCCTATCTCGAAGGAAAGACCCGAGAACGATGCGTCGTATTTTTGAACAATGGTCAGATGACGACAACAACACCTGAGCTGGCACCCGACGCAACCTCAATAGGCGTCAAGACATTGGACCCCGATCAGATTTATCGTGCACCAGTCCCGTATACACACCAGTATAATTTGTTGGATGTTCTGGACGACTTTCTAGTATTTTTGAAGCGAAGCTGACAACCCTCCGATCGTAAGATCACTACTTTTTTACTTTTCTTTGTGAAGTCCATCGTACGGATTCGAACTAGCAATACTCTGATTACTAGCTGAACGCCTTTATTCACTGGGTCACTGGGAGGCTGGCGCGAGCTCAAAAGTGTTAAAATCAGCTTGAAAACCCATTCTCTCAATTTACGAGCTTCTTTGCCATAAATACGAGGCATAGTTCCTGGGTCTTTCCTTCGAGATAGGCCCCGAACCGTCGCCAATAGCCCACTGTGCAGCTCTAGTGCGACGTTTTTTAACCAGACCAACGAGCTTCATAATTCTTATAAAAAACATCCCTTAATTTCCTGTTTAGAAGAGCGGACAATTCATAGCGGACATTCATTAAGGTTTTTAAAAGAGTAGTTAAGTGTAATTATTATTTTTAGTAAAAAATTATTATGTCAAACCTAAATTCATATAAATTAAGAGCCATTTGTATTTTTCAATTTGTTCTTTAATAATAAGGGTGAATCGAAAATATACTTTTTATAAAAAGATGGAAGGAAATATAATTAGGGTTAACTCTACCTCAAAACACCATTATTAATCAAAATCACTGTCTTTTTTTCCGACTAATGACATATTATAAATTCCCTTGATAATACCTTCAAAAGGTCGCGTAGAACGAAAAAAGCAAATTAAAGCTCCATGAAGAATAAAAAAGCACGAAATAGTTCGGCGAAAAAAAAGCTCTACTGCGCCACTAAACTCTTTTGAAGTGCGACCGAGTAATCCAATAATCCTCTTTCTCCAATGGGCAAGCAGGCGTACATTGATTCGAATAGGAACCTTTCCTAAATTAAGGAATGAAAAAAAAAGTCCCCAAAATGCATTAGGACCGGATTTTATGAGTTGGGTCGTTTCTTATCATTTAAATGCTATTTAAAGAAGACGGTAGTTTATGACTAATTTTATAAAACAGTGTTTTTAATGGAAAAAGTAGTATTTTGTAAAATAGAAATAATTACAAAGAATTTATAATAAGAAACAGTGTATTATATCGAAAAAGTGGTACTTTTAAAAATAGAATAAAACTCTAAAGAATATAATACTAAAAAAACAATGTTTTTAATGGAAAAAGTGGTATTTTAAAATAGAAAAAAAATTACAAAAAATATAATATTAAAAAAGTGGCTTGGTAAATTTTAAAAAATTTGTAAAAATTTATTAATAACAATATGTTTTTGGTTTATTTTTGGCTTTGTTAAATGAGAAGGCGAAAAACGATGAGGGTTCTCTTTGCTTGAAATTAACCTCTTAATAAGGCTGAACTTTTATTGAACTATGTTGTAAAACATTGAAAACTATAATAATCCGTTAATATTAACTTTGAAAGACCGGAATCTGTCTATGAGACATAACACAGTTTTTATTATTTCTGCAAAATAACTTTGTATTCTTCACTTGGAGCCATCATACCAAACCTCAGCTATTTTAATAAATTATTTACAGGGTGGCAACAAAATCCTGTAAAAATAAATCCCCGATTTCCATAATGATGTCACAAAAATTTCCCTGATTTTACAGTTACATTGAGAAATATTTCCATAATGATGTCACAAATATTTCCCTGATTTTAAAATTACATTGAGAAATATTTCCATTATTTCCATAATGATGTCACAAAAATTTCCCTGATTTTACAATTACATTGAGAAATGTTGTTGCACTTGCTAAATATAGAAACAAAGTATCCACGCTACAATAATACAATAAATATATTGCATTATAAATGAAAAATCATGATCAATACTCATATTCAGTTAAAATAATTTATGGATACATCTCAAAATTATACAAGTGCGATAGGCATATAGTAATTAAACATGTTCTCTGGAAGCAGAGAATGACAAAAAAGCAGTGAAATTTTAATAGTATTATCTTTTCTGTATAGCTCAAACGGCATTCGTTTCTTCATCTAAAATGGCGATTTTAAGAAAGTTTTTAAATTATTTCTTTTGTAGATAATTTTAATGTTTTTATATGTTTCCTATTTCACTCTTAAGTAAATTGCATATTTATTAGCCACACATGTTGTTTACAGTGAACTCTAACTGTAACTGCTGTAAGGTTCAAAACTTGCTTCCTCTATGGGCGCGTTGAAGCCAATTGAAAGCAGCCATGCTGTGGCCCAACATTTTTTTAAGTGTTTTAGTGGTGTTTTTTAATACCATAGCATTGTAGAAATATTAAATGTATATGAATATTATATTTTCTTCATATAGAATTGATTTTTATATTGCCAAACAAATAGTTTTTGCTCTTGCTTTTTATCTACTTCGATTTTGACTTGCAAATGACTTCCTATTTTAATAGCAGATTACATTTAAAATGGGTTTAAAAAGAATATAAAAAAACTTAGCCAAAAGCAATACATGTAGGTTTATTTTAACATGAAAACATACGAAATATTACGGTATCAAGAAAAGTGGTGCACACCATGGCGGCTTCTACATAGTCTCCAAGTCAACAAAATGTCTTGTCCTATCCAGAAATTACAGTTAGAGATCAGTGGTTGTTTTCCATCTTAAGTCCAACGTGTTTTGCTTTTGTTTCTGCCTCCAGCAGTTGTAAAAAAATATATAAAATAAAATATATAAATATGTTACCGTTAAAGTATGAAATCCGTTATTTCATAGAATACCTAGTAATTCCATGAAATAACTGATCGTGTCCGTTAAAGTGTAAAACTCTCTTGTATTTCATGGTTTAACTAGTTATTTCATAGAATAACGATCTGCAGCCCGTTAAAGTGTAAAATAAATGAAATTAATGTTGGATAAATCTCATTCTGAAGCCCCTGTGAGGTTTACCCTCCGTATCCCAGTGCCTGAAGTTGACAGAGGAAAAGGTGATGCCAAATCTATTTTAGCTATCATCATAAAAATAACCGAAGAAGGATTTTTCCAATTGGGCACAAGAAACGGCCGCATAAAACAATTATATTCTCGATCCCAGTTTTTATGGTACGTTTCCATAAATACCATTTATATGCTGCATAAATTAGATAAATTGCTTCTTTTTCTTTTTAATTGTCTATCATTAGTTTAATTTCATTTTAGATAAATTGTTTATTTTACACTTTAACTGTCTCTCATTAGTTAATTTATAGAATACCTAGTTATTTCATAGAATAACTAGTTAAAGTGTCAAATTAATAACATATTACACACTTTAACGGACACGATCAGTTATTTCATGGAATAACTAGGTATTCTATGAAATAACTGCATTGTAACGGTAACACATATATAAAATTAAAAAAAAAAAAAAAAAAAAACTGCAATTCACATTTTTTTAATATTATTATTTTTCCGAACTAAAAGGAAATGTGTATCAACAGCTACAGATTAGACGATAATAATTGCCGTTTTAGTGATCTAAATTTTAAAATTTCTCTGATTTGTTGTGAAATTATGAAATATTCCCTGACTTTTCCTTGATATTTCCAGAGTTAAAAAATTCCTTGATAATTCCCTGATTTCCCAGGTTATGTTTCCACTCTGTATTAAAGCATATTTTTAGTAATAAACTTTCAATGTAAAGTTAATCATAACTTTGACGTATTCAATAATAAAAAAAAAAAACCTTAATCTAACTACCAACTTAAAAACTCAGCAACAAAATAATTTACCTCGCAATTTATTACCTAAAAGATCAATAGAAGATAAATGTATTTTCTACCCAAATTCATTTACCAAAAAACGCAACATTTAAAGTCAGGGCTTTATTTCCTTTTATTATAGTATGGATTTAACAAGGAAAAGAAATAAGACGGGAAAAAATTAAACTCTAGACATTATAAAACGATTTTAAAAGGAAAATTTTAAAGATTGTTTTTTCCCCTTCAGAGGACGATGAGTAATCCCTTAAGGACCCCCCCCCCCCCCTTATCCCTTATGGAACGTTTAGGGGAGGGGGGGGCTGAGATGCAGGAAAATCTCCCCCCCCCCCCCCCTTTCCATCTAGAACTTTTCATTAAACCTTTCATCGTAGACAATGACTAATGATTGTCAATAAATACTATTTAAGGAATCTTTTTTGTTTGTGCTGTTAATTTCATTTAGGAGTTTTAAATAGAACAGGCTTGATATATTGCTATCGATTAAGTAATACGTTGAAGTAGATGGCTTTTTTTTAAAAAAAAAAAAAGCAAGTTATTGATTAAAGTTTGTTTTAAAAATGTATTTGCTGGAACGTTTTAAATGGACGTGCTTATTGATTAAAAGAAATGTAGGTAGCAGGGAAGAAATATTTTTAATTTCGTACGTGGTATGAATAATTTACAAAATATTTTAGGATGTACTTTAAATTTAGAATGATAACCTACAAATATTGATACTAATTATTAGTAATACGTTGAGGTAGTTGACTTTTTTTTTAAAAAAAAGTTATCGATTAAAGTTTGTTTTAAAAATGTATTTGCTGGAACGTTTTAAACGGACGTGCTTATTGATTAAAAGAAATGTAGGTAGCGGGGTGGAAATATTTTTAATTTCGTACGTGGTATGAATAATTTACAAAATATTGTAGGATGTACTTTAAATTTAGAATCATAACGTACAAATATTGATACTAATTATTAGCAATACGTTGAGTTGGTGACATTTAAAAAAAAAGTTATCGATTAAAGTTTGTTTTAAAAATGTATTTGCTGGAATGTTTTGAAGGAACGTGCTTATTGATTAAAAGAAATGTAGGTAGCAGGATAGAAATATTTTTAATTTCGTACGTGGTATGAATAATTTACAAAATATTATTGGATGTACTTTAAATTTAGAATGATAACCTACAAATATTGATACTAATTATTAGTAATACGTTGAAGTAGGTGACTTTTTTTTAAAAAAAAAGTTATCGATTAAACTTTGTTTTAAAAATGTATTTGCTGGAACGTTTTGAAGGAGCTTGCTTATTGATTAAAAGAAATGTAGGTAGCAGGGTAGAAATATCTTTAATTTCGTACGTGGTGTGAATAATTTACAAAATATTATGGGATGTACTTTATATTTAGAATTATAACGTACAAATATTGATACTAATTATTAGTAATACGTTGAGGTAGGTGATTTTTAAAAAAAAAAATTATGGATTAAAGTTTGTTTTAAAAACGTATTTGCTGCTATGGACACTCGTCGTTTAACCATCCACCGTTCAACTTAAAAAAAAAAAATACATTTTACGACCTTGACGTTTATTCTAAAAGACGTAGGCCTAATGGAAATTCTTTAAAGACACATTAACGTATAAAAAAGCTATAAATAAATATAAATACCTATTATTAAGATTTATTTTTACTTTGAAAACGCCTACTTTTGACTCTGTTTCGCTAAGTAGGGAATTATGCTTAACATCCTTATGCAACGCCTGTACTTTCAATTGAAAACTAACTTCTTTTAACAGGGCCATTCAATTGTTGAGTGGCATTCATTTAAACTTTAGTTGATGTAAGCCGCGATTTGACAACACCTATAGAAAAATAGCTACTCTTTTTGAAGTAAAATATGTATTTATAAAAAGAAAAGCCAATAACATAATTGCTCTCCTGGTGGTATCTTTCTACCCGCCTAACGGCTATGTCAGATCTCACATGCCCGACGCCTACGGCGTTAACTCCGATGAATCGGTATGAATCGCAAGTTTGTCACCGAGTTACACCCCATATTAAAGATTAAAGAAAATTGTTTAAATAAACGTTACACAACAGGCAATGGGCATGTAGACAGTCAGCAGGGTGAAAACAACTTTTTGGAAAGAAGTTCCCTGATTTCCATGATATTTTGCAAAAAAATTTCCCTGATTTTAAAATTACATTAAGAAATGTCACAATGCATACTTAGTATAGAAACAAAGTATCCACGCTACAATAATACAATAAATATATTGCATTATAAATGAAAAATTATAAGCATTTATTGTCAGTTAAAATAATAATTTATGGATACAACACAAATTATGCAATTGTGACAGGTATAATAGTAATTGAACATGTTCTTTGGAATCAGAAAATGCAAAAAAAGCAAGTTTTTCAAATTATTTCTTTTGTAGATAATTTTAAATGTTTTATATGCTCCATGTTTCCTATTCCAATCTTCAATAAATCCCTTATTCATTAGCCCCTCACATGTTGCTTACAATTGTCGAACAAACAATGCTTTTGCTTTACCCTCCAGCAGTGGTCACGTTTTTAGAAAAATAAAACTGAAAATATCAAAATTCGCATAACCATGGTCTTTTTTTCTACTTAAATTCTTATTCAAAACTAAAAGAAAATATTGACAATTAAATTACCCAGAATGGAGGGCATAACAGACGATAATTGCCGTTCTAACGATCCAAATTTGAAAAATTCCCTGATTTTTTATTGAAATTTTGAAAATTTCCCTGACTTTTCCAGAATTAAAAATTTCTATGATAATTCCCTGATTTCCCGGTTATGTTGCCACCCTGTCTTACTAATTATTTAAGTTATGTCGTTAATTTAGTTTTTAACAATTATTTTAATTTAATTTGTATTATCAATTCACAGTGTTATAAAACTCCCCTACAAATCAACTGTCGTTCTCAAAATTTTTAACCATGCCACACACATCCCAAAATAAATATATATAGATCGAATACATCTGCCGATACAAACAACAAACAACACTTTTCCCAAGCAGTTAACATTTAAACGCTCCTCTTTTTGCCATTAGCAAACGTACCAGAAATGGTAATAAAAAAAATACAGAAACACACACACAAAAAAATTGGACCACATCTGGTACATTTCTGAAATCCAAATCACCAGTAATCGAAGCAATTCACGGGAAAGATAAATAAAATAGAAAAAAGAAAAAAATAATAATAGAGGCTCCCGAATAATAATAATAAAAAAAAGCGCGAAAACGAGGAAGAACAGAGAGACGATGAAATTTCGAATTCTGTATCTGAAGCAGCGAAATGGCGCCCATTGGAACTGTGTCGTCATGAATAAAAGAGCAAACGAGAGGGACAGTGTTGCCACATTCTGGAAGTGGAATAGTGGAGTAAGATATCGAGAATTTATTTGTCGCTGGGGTTCTTTTATTGTCGTTTGCGCATGCATAATTAAAAATTCAGGAATGTTGGCGACTTTGTCTGGCCTCGTTTATGGAATAAGGTTTGCTCTGTTTTGTTTTGTGGTTTGGTTTTTGTTGGTGCTTTTTGCCGATAATTCTTCCCGAGTGTAAACATGTTTCAGATCTTGTGAGTTTTAATTTGTTTATCCAATTAAAAAGAATAATGAAGTTTTCTTCTTGGAAATTAAGTTTTCAAGCATAAACAACATCGAAAATGTGTTTCCACTTCCGCGTTATAAATGTTTTAACAATTAATTTTATCTTGTATATTTATTTCCGTTGTTTAAGAAAGCCTCGTGTTTATGTAAATGTAGATTTAGTTACTAAATAAAACTATTATTTTCAGCCATCTTAACAAAGCGTCCTGAGAAACTTAAAATAGTTGTTCAGAAGATAGTTTTAGATGATGTAGTAATATAATAATAAGTATATAATAATAAGTAATAATATATAATAATAAGTAATAATATATAATAATAAGTAATAATATATAATAATAAGTAATAATATATAATAATAAGTAATAATATATAATAATAAGTAATAATATATAATAATAAGTAATATATAATAATTTAGATGATGTAGTTATAATAATGTAGAAGATAGTTCTACATTATTTGATGTCTATTGTTTAAATGGAAACTGAGTTATTACAATTCAATTACCTTACTTTCAATTCTTTTGACACACTTTTTTAACTTTACTACGGTTTATAACTTCTTTACGTCGCCCCGATAGCTTAAAGGATAAGACTCTGGACAGCGGTGCCTGCAGATCTGGGTTCAATTCCCGGTAAGTCTTGATTGTAATTGTCGACATTTATTGAAAGGAATTTATTTATGAAGGCAGCCTATGCATGCTAGCATCTGCTCTTTTTACTCATTTTTAAGTACATGTCTTTTTTTCAAAATTGAAATTTATGTATTCGGAGCCATGATAAGCACCGAATATATTAAAAATAAGTACATTTTACTTATCTTTGAATACCTATTTACAACAGTACATATTTCAGTTAAATACAATTTCAGGTAAAAAAAAAAATCTTTAATTATCTGTTCGATATTTTTTAGAATTTTTTTTAGATTCCCTCGCGTTTTGCCTGAAGGCATTTTCGAACAAATAAAAAATAACCAAGACTAATTAACCCTTTTGTCCAAGCAAAACCAAAACAGCGATTCATTAAATCCAAACCAGCCGGCGCCACAGGCGGCGGCAACCCCCTCCCCCATTTTCAAGAGTATCATTTCACTTCACTACCTCTTCCGCTCACTTGACGATAATAATGAACAAGCTTCACCTCCATTAAAAACTCCCGCTGACTCTCAAGAATAATAATTATTCAAACAACCTACTCACACCAAAAAAAAAGATCCACTAAAGTCCTCCACGAAGACAATATAGATGCAACCTTAAAGAGATGAAAAAAAAAGAACAAAAATGACAATTTGACGCCCACGCCACGAGCAGACGACACTTTTAAATAATTCTCTGTTGCCACTTTTAAAACTAAATCAATCATTTTTTGACAATTCCTTCCACTTGTGGAACTGAGCTGAAGTGGGGTTATTTATAACAATAATTATTATTTGTGGACGTAAGATTGGGCTCAGTGAGCCTAGCTATACTTCAGATAAGCAGCGGCGGTTTGTCGCAACTGAAGTGGGTTTTTTAGAATGTTTTTCTTTTTTTTATGTTGTCCAAGTCTTTTATGAAGTTAAGTTGTTTGATGTCTTTGTTCTGAAAGAAACGTTCCGGTTCTATTTCAGTAGATGTCTCCAATAGAAGATTTGTAGAGGAAATGGTAAAATTCTGAATGTAGAACGAAATTACGTTTTGATACAGACTATTCGGCGACTAAAGCAAGTGCTGCGGCACTTTTGGATTGAATTCTTATTTAACATAAGGAATGTTTTTTATGTTGTTCAAGAATGTTTTTTTATGTTCTACAAGAACGTTTTTTTATGTTGTCCAAGTCTTTTATGAAGTTAAGTTGTTTGCCTTTGTTCTGGAAGAAACGTTCCAGTTCTATTTCAGTAAATGTCTCCAATAGGAGATTTGCAGAGGAAATTGCAAAATGCTGAATGTAGAACAAAATTACGTTTTGATACTGACTATACGGCGACTAAAGCAAGTGCTGCGGCACTTTTGGATTGAATTCTTATTGAAAATAAGGAATGTTTTTTATGTTGTTCAAGAATGTTTTTTTATGTTGTACAAGAACGTTTTTTTATGTTGTCCAAGTCTTTTATGAAGTTAAGTTGTTTGTCTTTGTTCTGGAAGAAACGTTCCAGTTCTATTTCAGTAAATGTCTCCAATAGGAGATTTGCAGAGGAAATTGCAAAATGCTGAATGTAGAACAAAATTACGTTTTGATACTGACTATACGGCGACTAAAGCAAGTGCTGCGGCACTTTTGGATTGAATTCTTATTGAAAATAAGGAATTGTTTTTTTTTATGTTGCCCAAGAATGTTTTTTTTATGTTGCCCAAGAATGTTTTTTTTATGTTGTCCAAGTCTTTTATGAAGTTAAGTTGTTTGATGTCTTTGTTCTGAAAGAAACGTTCCGGTTCTATTTCAGTAGATGTATCCAATAGGAGATTTGCAGAGAAAATTGCAAAATGCTGAATGTAGAACGAAATTACGTTTTGATACTGACTATACGGCGACTAAAGCAAGTGCTGCGGCACTTTTGGATTGAATTCTTATTTAACATAAGGAATGTTTTTTATGTTGTTCAAGAATGTTTTTTTATGTTCTACAAGAACGTTTTTTTATGTTGTCCAAGTCTTTTATGAAGTTAAGTTGTTTGTCTTTGTTCTGGAAGAAACGTTCCAGTTCTATTTCAGTAAATGTCTCCAATAGGAGATTTGCAGAGGAAATTGCAAAATGCTGAATGTAGAACAAAATTACGTTTTGATACTGACTATACGGCGACTAAAGCAAGTGCTGCGGCACTTTTGGATTGAATTCTTATTGAAAATAAGGAATTGTTTTTTTTATGTTGCCCAAGAATGATTTTTTTATGTTGTCCAAGTCTTTTATGAAGTTAAGTTGTTTGATGTCTTTGTTCTGAAAGAAACGTTCCGGTTCTATTTCAGTAGATGTCTCCAATAGAAGATTTGTAGAGGAAATGGTAAAATTCTGAATGTAGAACGAAATTACGTTTTGATACTGACTATTCGGCGACTAAAGCAAGTGCTGCGGCACTTTTGGATTGAATTCTTATTGAAAATAAGGAATGTTTTTTATGTTGTTCAAGAATGTTTTTTTATGTTGTACAAGAACGTTTTTTTATGTTGTCCAAGTCTTTTATGAAGTTAAGTTGTTTGTCTTTGTTCTGGAAGAAAAGTTCCAGTTCTATTTCAGTAAATGTCTCCAATAGGAGATTTGCAGAGGAAATTGCAAAATGCTGAATGTAGAACAAAATTACGTTTTGATACTGACTATACGGCGACTAAAGCAAGTGCTGCGGCACTTTTGGATTGAATTCTTATTGAAAATAAGGAATTGTTTTTTTTATGTTGCCCAAGAATGTTTTTTTTAT
Source organism: Troglohyphantes excavatus (assembly GCA_963932185.1). Classification (NCBI taxonomy): domain Eukaryota; kingdom Metazoa; phylum Arthropoda; class Arachnida; order Araneae; family Linyphiidae; genus Troglohyphantes; species Troglohyphantes excavatus. Next base: position 29,460,196 of record OZ010678.1, read on the forward strand.
GTTGCCCAATAATGTTTTTTTTATGTTGCCCAAGAATGTTTTTTTTATGTTGTCCAAGTCTTTTATGAAGTTAAGTTGTTTGTCTTTGTTCTGAAAGAAACGTTCCGGTTCTATTTCAGTAGATGTATCCAATAGGAGATTTGCAGAGAAAATTGCAAAATGCTGAATGTAGAACGAAATTACGTTTTGATAATGACTATACGGCGACTACAGCAAGTGCTGCGGCACTTTTGGATTGAATTCTTATTCCTCCAATAAGGGATTTTTTTATGTTGTCCAAGAATGTTTTTTTATGTTGTTCAAGTCTTTTATGAAGTTAAATTGTTTGATGTCTTTGTTTTGAAAGAAACGTTCCGGTTCTATTTCAGTAGATGTCTCCAATAGGAGATTTGTAGAGGAAATGGCAAAATTCTGAATGTAGAACGAAATTACTTTTTGAAACTGACTATAAGTTTTTTGAAAAGATATATATTCCGGAACTGCAAATTTAATCATTTGTAAGTGTACAAATTAAATTGGGATACACATGTGTTCGTAAATTTCCAATACTATGCTACTAAATTTCAACGATTTCTAGAAATCTGAAAGTGCAACAGCATTCTGGAATCTATGATGATGATAATAAAATATTGCACTCGTCTTTGTATTTCCCCCAAATGGCTCTAAACAAATTAAAAAAGTAAGAAAAATAAAAACCGATTTCCAAAAAAAAAAAAAAAAAAAAAAATGAGGTATAATTACATTGAACAAGTCTGTTTCTAAATCCGGCCCTGGAGGTTCATGTAAAACAAACATCAAATGATCTAAGAGCAAACAATAATTCATGGAATTAAGACATTCGCAAAGGAGGTCGCCCGGCATGAAAATAATGCAATGGTTAACTGTAATTAGTATCGTTTAAATCAACAACGGTCTCAAGAGTCTAGAACTGCGCGTTTCAGTATGTACGGAATTTGTTCATTTAAATTTAACAAGGAAGAACTATGTATGAAAAGGAATGGAATTAAATTACACCAATGCGTATTTTAAAGAAAACTGTTTTAAGACAATTTCTCCTTCTGCTCTAGTTATTACCTACCTACCAAAATAAATTTTAAAAATTATCAGTTTTTAAACTTCCAGTATATGAATTTTTCTTTTTTTAATAAAATAATTTTTTTTCCGTTTTCTATTCGCCTCTGGATTGCTAAAAAAAATCCTACGTGCCTATTTAATTAAATAATTAATTAAAACCGTTGTGTAGCGTATATCCAACATCACAAAATAATTTTCAAAAAGTATGAAAATATAGTTAAATACAATCTACATGCCTCTGGTATCAGCTAGGATTTTTTTGTAGAACCAGATTATACTTATAAGTAATAAAACAATCTTCGGAAACTTCACCTACACGAACCAGTTTTAGAAGAACAGACCTCGAAGCAACTGATTGCCTTAATTACAATCATTTTTATAAAGACAAGGGCCATAGCGGCGGTTATAAGAATGAGGCACATGGTTCCCTATGTGACAATACTATAATAGTTAACATCAAACTCGATAGATGCAACTAGTGGTCATTTTAAAGTTGTGTAGCATATATGCTACACTATGCACTAGAGGTTTAAAAATCATTAAACAATCAGCAAAAATTGTATTTAATCGTATTTCGTAGAACATCAAAAATTCGATAGAATTTTTTTGAAAAATGTTTTAACAATCATATATACTGTTTCAAGTCTAACAAGCGTCGTACTTGGAGTGTAATCTTACATTTTTTATTTTTTTTTGTGGGTGCAACCCTGGTGCGACGTTATTTCAACCAACCATCAAATCTACCTGTGCTTCCTACTTTTATATTTTGTAAATTCCCCTCCTGTCCTACAATCAGGCCACACTTCCAGGAAATAGAACGAAGCAAGAATTCCACAAACGAAAAAACTCACACACCGAGACGTTATTTTAATACGAGATTTGGCAACAGCCGCGGGTTTCGGTTTACAACTCTAGTGGTGATGCCAGCGCTCATTTCCCGCGTAAACCGGTGAGTGACGTCATACGCGGGAGTAACTTTCAATGGCAACTGCAAACGACCTTCCCCAAGCGCTGGCAACGCAAATGCACTGCAATTCCCGCTTTTTCTTCCACAATACAAACCAAGCAATTTACAGATGAAGGGCTAGTAGATTTTGGTTAATTAAGTCGCACTAGAGCTGCACAGTGGGCTATTGCCGATGGTTCGGGACCTATCTTGAAGGAAAGACCCGGGAACGATGCCTCGTATTTTTGAACTATGGTCATATAAGGAGAACAACGCCTAAGCTGGCACCCGACGCAACCTCAATAGGCGTCAGGTTTGGTTTGATTAAATAACGTCGCACTAGAGCTGCACAGTGGGCTATTGGCGACGGTTCGGGCCTATCTCGAAGAAAGACCCGGGAACGATGCCTCGTATTTTTGAACCATGGTCAGATGACGAGGAAACACCTGAACTGGCTCTCAACCACTGAACTCTAACTGTAACTGCTGGAAGGCTCAAACTTTGTTTCCTCTACGGGCGCGTTGAAACCAATTGAAAGCTGCCATACTGTGCCCCAACATTTTTAAAAAAATGATTTAGTGGTGTTTTTTATTACCACAGCATTGTAGAAGTATTAAATATATATAAATATTATATTTTCTTCTTATAGAATTAATTTTTATATTGCCAAACAGATAGTTTTTGCTCTTGCTTTTTAACTACTTCTACTTTGACTTGCAAATGACTTCCTATTTTAATAGCAGATTACATTTAAAATGGGTTTAAAAAAAAAAATGTTAAAAAATTACCCAAAAATAATATAGGTCGGCGTATTTTAACATGAAAAATATACGAAATATTGCGGTATCAAGAAAAGTGTGCCCCATCATGGCGGCCTCCATATCGGCTTCAAGTCAACAAAATGTCTTGCCCTATCCAGAAGTTACAGTTAAAGATCAGTGATCTCAACGCCTTCAATAGACGTCGGGACTTTGGACCCCGATAAGATTTATCGTGCACTAGTCCCGTATACACGCCGTAAATTTTTGCGGATGTTCTGGACGACTTTTCTAGTATTTTTTTAGCGAAGCTGGCAACCTTCCGATCAAAATAACGTCGGACTAGAGCTGCACAGTGGGCTATTGGCGACGGTTCGGGACTTATCTCGAAGGAAAGACACGGTTTGATTAGTTTAATTAAATAACGTTGCACTAGAACTGCACAGTGGTCTATTGACGACGATTCAAGGCCTATCTCAAACGATAGACCCGGGAACGATGCTTCATATTTTTGAACGATGGTAAGATGAAGAGGACTTCACCTGATCTGTCACCCGTCTCAACCTCAATGTGCGTCAGGTTTGTTTTTATTAAAAAACGTCGCACTAGAGCTGCAAAGTGGGCTATTGGTGACGGTTCGGGTCTTATCTCGAAGGAAACACTCGGGAACGATGCCTCGTATTTTTGAACAATGGACATTTGAAGAGAACAACACCTGAGTTGGTACCCGACGCAACCTCAATCTTAAAGGCTTAAAAACTCAACAACAAAAAATTATAAATATTATTATTTTCTTAGATTATTGTTCAGAAAAAGATGTTGTAATCATACGAAAAAAAAAAACGGAATTTCACAATTCATTAATAAAAAAATTAGGATTTGGGGCTCTTAGAATTAAGGCCACTGTTGATTTAATAAAAATAATTTTCAACCAAAGTACAAAATGTGCTGTTCCACTCAGCGAAAAGATAAGATAAAACATTTCGACAGTGACCTCTATGTGTTCCGGGTTGCTTAGAATATTACATCAGATGGAATTGCTGATCGCTGCTATTTATACGGCTCCCAAGCTGTCTGTTAACAATCGGCGATGTTTACGCAACGGGACAGGATCTGGCACGGAAGGAAAATAGTTGCGAATTTGGCGACATCTCGCAAATGCCATTCGAAAAGGGGAGAATGTATTTGCATACAAAAGCAGCTCCACTCCCTGCTTGAAGTCAGCCTTGTGGTAACCTTTAAAATCTTGTAGAAGGTGTCAAGAGTTTTGATTTTAGGTTGGTTTGGTTTGGTTAAACAACTTCGCACTAGAGCTGCACAGTTCGAATACGTGCAATGGACTTGAAAGTAAAAAAGTAGTGATCTTGCGATTGGAGGGTTACCAGCTTACTAGAAAGTCGTCCAGAACATCCAACAAACTATACTGGCGTGTATACGTGACTGGTGCACGATAAATCTGATCGGGGTCCAATGTCCTGACGCCTATTGAGGTTGCGTCGGGTGCCATCTCAGGTGTTGTCCTCGTCATCTGACTATGGTTTAAAAATACGAGACTTGGTGCCGGATCTTTCCTTCGAGATAGGTTCCGAACCGTCGGCAATAGCCCACTGTGCAGCTCTAGTGTGACGTTAATTAATCAAAACCAAAACTGGTATTATGCTAAGTTGTTTTCTACCAATAACGCTTTCTCAAAGAATAAAGCTAGACAAGTCTACAAATAACACAGATTGCTTAACAGATAACAATCTTTTGGCTTATCTAGATATTACCAGATTACTTAACGAATAACAGTAAATTGTTCTTTCACTACATAAAGATTGTTCTCTTTGACAAAGGGAACGCAACTCTTCGACATATCATAAAGAACAACTACCTATTATCAATCAAGCAAGTAATTAACATCATGTACACTCTTCAGATATCCAATCTCAAAGAAACAAAACTCGTCTATCGGTTAAACGAAAACTGGTTGCCCATCACAACAACACCACTATAACAGTATCCTGACATCTTAATGACTGTAATTTGAGCGTAGATAACCACTATAAGGAAATTAAAATGAAGCATCCCTCCCAACAGACAGCAGGTCGCCGCGTAATCTTTTCCTCCATCCTCCCCGTTGAATTAAACATCGGGCGATCTTCCACCATTCCATCAAGATCCCGAATGTCAGGTAGGCAAGAAGCGACGCCCAGCGTTCGTTTACGGAACGACAAAAAAAAACCTTCCCCGTATTGAATTAGTTGCGTAAAATAACCCTTGAGTGACAGTTGATATAGCTGCTTTGTTCGGAAAATGACATATAGGTTACCGAAAATTACACAGCCATTTTGTTCTTCTACGATGCTTGTGCATTATATTCTGTAAACAAATTTCAAGGTTTTTTTTTTCCTTCGTATGGCTGCAGATCATTAACACGATTAATGTAATAAGCTTGTTCTGAAAGAACGTCGAGTTTTACCTTGAATTATTTAATCGGGAACGAGTTGAACAGGAGTGAGTGGAATTTTAATGAGTCATTTTACATATAGATGGATCTGTGGTGAATCGATTCTTTTTGAAAAATGTGAATGGTGAATCGATTCTTTTTGAAAAATGTGAATGGTGAATCGATTCTTTTTGAAAAATGTGAATGGTGAATCGATTCTTTTTGAAAAATGTGAATGGTAAATCGATTCTTTTTGAAAAATGTGAATGGTGAATCGAATCGATTCTTTTTGAAAAATGTGAATGCGAATCGATTTTTTTGTAAAATGTGAATGGTGAATCGATTCTTTTGGAAAAATGTGAATGGTGAATCGATTCTAATGGGCTGCACGCATAACTAGAGTTCGTGAAAAATGTGAACAAGGTTGTAAGACGCGTTGTAAATCAGTTCAATTTAGACATATCGCTCGGAATCTTCAATGTTATAAACGCTTCATTCCGTACTGATCTTTCGATCATTGTTATTCTAACTAAAAATGTACAGATTGATATAGAGAAACTAAAATTATTTTAATCAATTTGAACACTTGTTTTGTAATTATAAATCCTGCTGCAGGATAATGAAGTAAAGGTGAAAGAAGTTGATGGATATTTTTTTTGTTCCAAATCTTTGAGCATGAATGGACTGTAGTAGAGAGAATATGACGTCATCGTCAGGATGCAAACATCTCAGCCCGGATGGCACCAGACACGTGACTTCCATTCAAAATTTATGAATGAAAAAACTTGTGATTTGGAAATAATAGTAAATGTGTTAATTCGTGACGTTCAGGTTATTTTCATGAATGAACAAGAAAAAATTTATGAATGGATGAACCACGTGTCTGGGGCCATACATGTTGGCCTCACTTTGATATTATAACCTTATGATTTCTCTGCTATGAGGGATCCATGCTCGAAGTTCCCAAATAAACTAGAATATACTAAATTGTCTGAAAATAAAGATTTTGTCATATCTCTTATAAATCACGAAAAATAAAAACCAAGTTGATATGTTGTACATTTACGAATATTAGTTAGTTGATAATATTAACACTAGAGCTGCACAATGGGCTATTGGCGTCGGTGCGTAACCTATTCCGGTAACGTAATTTGGTTTGGTTATATAACGTCGCATTAGAGCTGCACATTGGGATGTTATACTGATATAGGCTGCGCTAATTTGTTTAGCGTCTAAGAAAAACGTCATTATACGAAATATATTTAAAATTCAAATAATTATTCATAGAATTGAAAATATAAAAAGCTTTTTAATAGTTGAGACGCTATAATAAAGCACTCATAAAAGCGTAAGAAGAATATTGTTTTATTAATAAGATATAAACAAACTTTCAGCCAAGATTTATTTCCCAACGTTTGCTCTTCATCCAAATTAATAGTTTTGTTCAATTTCCCGAAAGTTCTACATTTACTATCCAACATAAATTTATGAGCTATGCGAAAACTTTTTGAGCTACAAAAATTGCAACCATAATTCCAGACTAGAACGTAAGGCTTAAAAAGCTCAACCCACCGTTCTTTTTCCGAAACTTACAAAAAGCGTATAAAAACAACATTTTCCGTGTTTTACGTTCACGTGAAAAGGAACGCCATTTTTTTTTTATTCTCTAACTCAGGAAAGAAAGAAGAAGACAAAACAGAAAGAAGAAAAAAAAAGTGAAAGGAAAGTCGGCGTTCTTTAAATTTTTAAAGCTCACGTTGCGAATAAGTGGAAAATCCAAGATGGCGGAAGAAAGAAGATCATGGCAGACGATATGCGAAGCAAAAGTTTCAAAACGCGTAGTGGCAACCGAACAGCTGCACTGAGCGAAGTTGAGAAAGAAGCAACAACACGGAGGTCAAGGGAAGGGAACGAAAAAAAAGAAGTAATGAAATATGTTTGAAAGAAAGGTTTTCTTGGAAGTCAATTTCACGCGGACTGGATCGCAGCGGGGAAATTCTTTTCTTCGAGAAGAAGCCATTTTTAGACTGGCGTGGAGGTAATTTAACGGCATCTTCCCCACTCTTTATACTACCACTCTACCCGCTAAATATTTCTAATCGGAAAAACAAGAATATACGGAACTTGTTTGTGACGTTATTTTCTGCGCCAAGCTGTGTGTTTTACAAGAATCGCTTTTCTTTTAAATAACTTAAAAATAGAATTTTGAAGAAGCGCATGCATAGATGCATGCATATTGCATGCGTTTTCCTTGCATTAAAGTGCTGTATTTCCTTTTTTGCATTTATTTGACGGAAATGATGATGTAATCAAAAAGAATTCGAGTTGATGGTTTTGAAAAGACGAGGAAATATGATGAGAATCTACAGTTTTGTGAATTTTGGTGGATTTTTTTTTTCTTCAAGATAATTGGAAGTGGGCTCAAGACACTAGCTTTCATTAAAGACATAATTACTGAGTCGGGTTTTCTAATTATTCGGAAGTGTTCGGTTTTTACAAAACAAGTTTAAATTTATGACAGCCAAGGATACACCTAATGACGGAGGACAAAATCCCTGTCTAATCTGGAAAGACTAAAAGTTGGAAATTTCAACTTCTAAAAATCTCCGAGATGAATATATACATGACGATAAGTTGGAACTGGGAATTTTCAGCACTGTGGAGTTGGAAATTTCGATTAGCTAAGTTGAGAATTTCGAACCTTAAAGTCCCGAAATTTCAATTTCTTGTTTCAACACGGAGATAAAGTTGGCAATTTTAACTTATATTATATATATATATATATATATATATATATATATATATATATATATATATATATATATATATATATATATATATATATATATATATATATATATATATATATATATATATATATATATATATATATATATATATATATATATATATATATATATATATATATAATATATATATATATAATATATATATATATATATTATATATATATATATATATATATATATATATATATATATATATATATAATATATATATATATATATTATATATATATATATATATATATATATATATATATATATATATATATATATAATATATATATATATAATATATATATATATATATAAAGTTGGAACTGGGAATTTTCAATTTTCAGCACTGGAGTTGAAAATTTCGAATAGCTAAGTTGAGAATTTCGAATATTTAAGTTGCGAAATTTCTTTTTTCAAACCGGAGATAAAGTTAAAAATTTTAACTTCTAAAAACCTCCGAGTTGAAAAAATGTATGTCTGAAGAAAATTACTATAAATTATCAAACGAAAGCTAGAGATGAGTAAAAATTGTCCAACTTGTATGATTACATTTAAATTAAGACCTCAGAACGGACACTGCATTGGAATATGGGTGCAACAAGTCAATCCTTGTGAGAGAACTGTTTTATATATATATATATATATATAAAGACGAAAAATATCGATAAGTTGGAACTGGGAATTTTCAGCATGTGGAGTTGGAAATTTCGAATAGCTAAGTTGAGAATTTCGAATAGCTAAGTTGGGAAATTTCTTGTTTCAACCCCCCAAAATATTTTTTGTGTGACGTCACTACGTACGTTACCAGTGACGTCACTACGTACGTTACCAGTGACGTCAATACGTACGTCACTGCTATTTAGGAATACTTTTCGTCAGGAAGTCTATGATTGCGTTAGACACGTTTCAGTGAATTATGAAAAAATAAACATGGAACAGATGTAGTATAGGACATTTGGCGCGATTTTTTTTGGCGACGAAAAATTGCAGTTACACATAGCATAGGGTTGCCAGATTGAAAGTCTCCACAAGAATCGGAAAGTACCAACAATGTCAGGTGGGGTTGCCATACTATAAACTTATCGCCCCTATAAAACACGCCAAAAAAAAACCTTGCGCGCCAAATGTCCTATACTACATCTGTACCAAAAACATGTTAGTTGATTAGAGACTTAGAAGTGATGTGTTAGATGAAGGCAGTACAAATGTGATGTGTTAGATGAAGGCAGTACAAATGTGAATACTTTACCCTGTAGGAGAGTCCGGTATCCGCATAACAGGTCTGTGTAAATTCTCTTCGCTCAACCGTTGGATTATCACATAAGAATCTAGAATAAATTAAGATGGCTTTACTTCCCAGTTGACTGCTTTATTTGTATCATTAAAAAAAGACAATTTACAGAACTTCTTTTTCTAGTTTAGTCCGATAATATACGACGATTATTATTTTGTTCGATTTTAGAAGAAAACATTATTAAAAAAAAAATTAATTGACGTCATTAGTACGTGTGCGAAAAGTAAAAAATCCTAAATTATGGATCGTCGTTTATATTTATTGACTGAGGCCATAAACCAAATTACATTTCTCCGGTATGAAAATGAAGATTAAGTACTGAACAGTAAGTCGTCTACAAAACAAATTTAGCTACAATAACAATACTGGTTTCTAAAGCTGATTTTCTATTTGCGATTATACATAAATATAAAGTAAATCATGTCGAACATTTTATACTTTTGTATTGCTTTATAATATATATATATATATAAATATATATATATATATATATATATATATATATATACATACAAAGGAATACAAAAGTATTTTTTAAATGTTCGACATGATTTACTTTATATTTATGTATAGTAGCATTTTATTTTTTTTGTAAATATTAATTAAACGAATTTTTTTTATAAACAGTTAAATTAAGAATATTAATAATATAAACCAAAAACAAATGTTAAAGTAAATAATCGCATATTTTTTTTTATTTATCCCCAGTTTTTATAAACATATACAAGTTAACAGATAATATCGGTTAAGTTTTTCAATTAAAAAATACGTACATCTTTTCACAGATTCTATGTATATTAACAAAACCAAATGATAAAATAAATAATCGCATATTTTTTTTTATTTATCCCCAGTTTTAATGAACATATACAAGTTAACAGATAAAATCGGTTAAGTTTTTCAATTAAAAAAATACGTACATTTTTTCACAGAATCTATATATATTAACACTACAGGGGGGGGGGGGGGGGGATAATGGTACTTATTATTTAAAAAAATAATTAAAACATTTAAGTAAATAATTCGGAATTGATTCATTTCACTTAGTACGTTCCAATTCGAACAAAAACGAGTGCAACGATTCGATTATTTCCCCTAATTCCAGACGGGGAAAAAAGTCCCAAAACCAACAAAAATGGACGCCGAGGGGAATAAATCAGTGGCTCATTGTCAAGTGTCATTAGCTGCTTAGAAGCGTGAACACGAAAAGAACGTCTCCCTCTCTCGAACTCGAATCAGTTTATACGTTCGAATCAATCATTCGAACAACGCCGGAGCATTCATCACTTGCATGGGCGAACGGCAAAACGATTCGCCCATGTGTGTTGCGTTGGTTTGGTTTGTTTTGTTAATTAACGTCGCACTAGAGCTGCACAGTGGGCTATTAGCGACGGTTCGGGGTCAATCTCGAAGGAAAGACCCGGGAACACATACACATTCGTACGCACATGCACCTCGTTATTTTAGAACCATGGTCAGATGACGAGGAAACACCTGAACTGGCACCCAACGCCTTCAATAGACGTCGGGACTTTGGACCCCGATCAGATGTATCGTGCACCAGTCCCGTATACACGCCAGTATAATTTGTTGGATATTCTGGACGACTTTCTAGTATTTTTGTAGCGAAGCTGGCAACCCTCCGATCGCAAGATCACTACTTTTTTACTTTTCTATGTCAAGTCCATTTCACGGATTCGAACCACCAATCCTCTGATTAGTAGCTGAACGCCTTACCAACTGAGCAACTGGGGCTCCAATCTCGAAGGAAAGACCCGGGAACACATACACATTCACACACACATTCATTCATACATGCACCTCGTTATTTTAGAACCATGGTCAGATGACGAGGAAACACCTGAACTGGCACTCAACGCCTTCAATAGACGTCGGGACTCGGGACTTTGGACCCCGATCAGATTTATCGTGCACCAGTCCCGTATACACGCCAGTAAAATTTGTTGGATATTCTGGACGACTTTCTAGTATTTTTTGTAGCGAAGCTGGCAACCCTCCGATCGCAAGATCACTACTTTTTTACTTTTCTATGTCAAGTCCATTTCACGGATTCGAACCACCAATCCTCTGATTAGTAGCTGAACGCCTTACCAACTGAGGCTCTGTGTTGCGTTGAATAGCTGAAAAGATTTAACGCAATACCTTGCTATTTTTCCTAGTTTCGATATATCAGATAATATACGGCTTGGAACATGAAGGACTAGATACAATAGACGGCAATAGCCGAAAGGAGCCAGGTTTACCATATTCTTAAAGAAGAAAACAATTGTTTATCGCCCAGACAAAAGGTTGCCGTGGGCCGCAATTGAAACTTTCCGCAATAGACATTGGACCTTGTTGTCGATGCCGTCACACAAAACTTGTTTCACACATTTCTTGTTTCAGTCCTCAAAAAATTTGGGGACTGAAACAAGAAATGTCTCTCTGAAGTCTAATTTAAATGCAATCTTACAAGTTGGCAATTCCTAATCTGCAATAGATTTCATTTGTTAATAATATTAGTTTTCTTCAGGCATAAATTTTCCCAACTCGGGGTTCTTAGAATTTGAAATTCCCAACTTTCAGGGTTTCCAGATTATTGCCTCCGGTGCGACGGATCTAGATATAGACGTTACAGATATAGGCACTAGTGATGCTCTTAAATTCTACAATATTTAAAAAACAATAAAATAAATCTTAAGTTATAAACAAATATTAATATCATTAAAAAAAGGATAAGACTTTTCAAAATGCGCTTAAAATTTACAAAAAAGTACAATATTAAAAACAATTCTTTAGTGCAAAGCATGATATATCAAACTGTGTTGATAAGCATGAACGTTCGTTCTTAAATTCTACAATATTAAAAAAACAATAAAATAAATCCTAAGTTTTTACAAATATTAATAAATTTTAAAAAAAAGAATAAAACTTTCCAAAATGCGCTAAAAATTTACAAAAAAATATAGAAATTAAAAAGAATTGTTTAGTGTAAAGCATGATATATCAAACTGTGTTCATTGATTTATTTCAAAACATTCTTAGAAATTTACACATTTCTATCGGCCGGCCTTCAAAAAAAAAATGTTCAAAAATTCAAAAATGTTAAAAAAAATCAATAATTAAAGTGATATAAAAGAAAAACAATTTTTTAAATTATATAAATATTTCTTGAAATCAAAATTATTGTCCACAATGAAACGAGAATTAAATTTAATACATTGAATAACTTAGATAACCCGTTCTTAAGAGGAAAGTCAGCGCCATCTATCGGGAAATATAGTAACTGTAAGCGATTCCTAATCTGTTTTGAAAGGATGTTGAACTTACAGGATGTTATGCAGCGACTAAAAGCGTATACTTGTTTTTACATCATTTTCCGGGGTGGATCTCGAACATCGTAGCCTTTATCGTTCTTTCAGCAACATAAAAAGTTTACCATTTATGGGGCAAGGTTGTCAATCATTCGAATAATAACACTTCGAATAAAAAGAAATGCCTATTTTTTTGTATAAATCGAAAAAGGATTTATTTCTTTTGAAATATATTTCCTGGAAATTATGCTACAAAATATTTTCGTTCTTGTAAGAACGTTTTAGAAATAAGTTTTAATATTTTGATAATGTTAAAAGCTAAATTTTGTGTACTTAAATAAAATTCATTTTTATAAATTTATTTCTCAATTTCTAGAAACATATTTATGTTCTTGACAGATAAAAAACATTGAGGACACTTTAATTGTAACAAACAAATATTCTTGATAACTTTCTTAACCGATTAAACTTAAATTATGTTTATTGTTTAAAAAAAAATATTTAAATTTATATCCTCGAAAAAAATAAGAATTTGTGACAGATTGTTTTTAATTACATTCGAGCCTTATAATAGCTCCGATGTTTCATTTTCGAAAAAGACATGTACTCAAAAATGAGCATAATGAGTAAAATGAATAAAAAGAGCAGTAGCTTGCCTACATAGACTGCCTTCATAAATCACTTTCAGTAAATATCGACAATTACATACAAGAGTTTCAGGGAATCGCACTCATATCCACAGGCACCGCAGTCCAGTGCCTTATCCGTTGCAATGGCGACGTGAAAAAGTTATTAACAAAAGAAATGTTACAAAAAAAGTTGTGCCAAAAGAATAGGAAGTAAAATAATTTAAATGTAATAACTCAGTTTCCATTTAAATAATCGACAACAAATATCGTGGAAAACCATCTTCTGAACAACTATTTTAAGTTTGGCAGTGTAATTGTACTCAGAGAAAAATAAGTATGTTCAGGTACTCATTTTTAAGTACCTTTTTTTTACAGTGCTGTGAGTCCACGAACTACCTTTTGGAAACTATGTACTAAAGCATATAAAATACACACCGGTTGTAAATACAAAAACTTCTTAAATATTCATTGTGGTTTAAAAAAAAAAATTGTAGCAGACGACATTAAAAAAAAAATTTCAAATATTTTATTTATACTTCATTCCCATATATACATCATGTATTTCATATATATGCAGCACAATCGTCTATGAATACATATCTACTGCACATATACTTTATAGTTTCCAGTATATTTAAATAAGGTATATTTATTCCAGAATAAATCCGACATTGCCGTTTGTTTTCGGATTACTTCAGTTTTATAGAATATCAACAAACCTCAAGAGCCGAATATATGGAATTCGTAAAATTTAAGAATAAACAGTGGGAATGGAAACATATTATTGGATAAGAATTTTATTCGGAATATCAAACAGATCTTAGATACCAGTATATTGAATTCTTATATTTTAAAATTGAACATTCGAAGAAAAAAAAAATTCCGATTTTCCCCCCCATTTCTGTGTTCGATTTTTATATGTCTGCGTTGTTTAGAAACTAGGATAGATATCATGAGAAGTCCAATTCTAAAACACCTATAGCAGATTTTGTTTTTAAAAGACTGTTACGGAAAATCAATTAATCGTGGATATAAATTGTTTATAAATTAAATTAAATCTTTTACTTTAATTTTATATAACAAAATATCAAATAAATAAACTGGTAGAAATAAATAATGTTTTTTTTTTAAAAACGGTTTTGAACCAGGGTCTGTGTGAGAATTTTAAAATGTTTTTTGGAGCTATTGACTAACCACTAAAATATTTTGAGAGATTCTATTTAAAAGCAATTTCACATTCGGATTATATAAAAAATATATAATAGGAAATCAACATATATCTGTCAAACCATGCATAAATGTGAGAAGTATTTATTCGCGTTTTTCATATGAGACAATGGATTGGTCAATTCAATCAACCAATCATGTGTCTCGGAGGGAAAGCCCTAGGACTAACAACCAAAATATTTTGCGATATTCTATTTAAAAGCAATTTGCATTCGGATTATATAAAAAAAATATAATAGGAAATCAACATATATCTGTCAAACCATGTTTAAATGAGAGAAGTATTTATTCGCGTTTTTCATACGAGACAATGGATTGGTCAATTCAATCAACCAATCATGTGTCACGGAGGGAAAGCGCTAGGACTAACAACCAAAATATTTTGCGATATTCTATTTAAAAGCAATTTGCATTCGGATTATATAAAAAAAATATAATAGGAAATCAACATATATCTGTCAAACCATGCTTAAATGTGAGGAAGCTATTTCTTCGCGTTTTTCATAAGACAATGGATTGGTCAATTCAATCAACCAATCATGTGTCTCGGAGGGAAAGCGCTAGGACTAACAACAAAAATATTTTGCGATATTCTATTTAAAAGCAATTTGCATTCGGATTATATAAAAAAAATATAATAGGAAATCAACATATATCTGTCAAACCATGTTTAAATATGAGAAGTATTTATTCGCGTTTTTCATACCAGACAATGGATTGGTCAATTCAATCAACCAATCATGTGTCTCGGAGGGAAAGCGCTAGGACTAACAACCAAAATATTTTGCGATATTCTATTTAAAAGCAATTTGCATTCGGATTATATAAAAAAAATATAATAGGAAATCAACATATATCTGTCAAACCATGTTTAAATGTGAGAAGTATTTATTCGCGTTTTTCATACCAGACAATGGATTGGTCAATTCAATCAACCAATCATGTGTCTCGGAGGGAAAGCCCTAGGACTAACAACCAAAATATTTTGCGATATTCTATTTAAAAGCAATTTGCATTCGGATTATATAAAAAAAATATAATAGGAAATCAACATATATCTGTCAAACCATGTTTAAATGTGAGAAGTATTTATTCGCGTTTTTCATACGAGTCAATGGATTGGTCAATTCAATCAACCAATCATGTGTCACGGAGGGAAAGCGCTAGGACTAACAACCAAAATATTTTGCGATATTCTATTTAAAAGCAATTTGCATTCGGATTATATAAAAAATATATAATAGGAAATCAACATAAATCTGTCAAACTATGCTTAAATGTGAGGAAGCCATTTCTTCGCGTTTTTCATATGAGACAATGGATTGGTCAATTGAATCAACCAATCATGTGTCTCGGAGGAAAGCGCTAGGACATGTTCCTTAGCTATATAACCGTTCTCTAAATACAACTTACAGATGTCTAATTTTTCTTCGTTCTTATACCTTCCTATTACAGGATGGTATTTCATTTAATTTTGATTATTGTGTTTTTTAAATAAATTTATTATTTAATTTTTTAATTTTTTTTAATGAATTATTTCAATTCTAAAATGTTGGTAGTTTAAAAGCGCATATTCTGTGATTAATTTTTTTTCTTCTAAACTCCTATTTTATGATTTAATTAATAATTTGATACTTCACTATTTAACATTTTCATGAAATAATCGTCGGCTAAATTTTATTTAAACATTTATTTAATATTTTGTTATTCCTCTGTTGTGTACAAATTAGGCAGTAAAAAAAAATTGCTACATATATGTATTTTTGCAACAGAAAGCTCAATCGTAAAAAATGACGTTTCTATGCCGACTTTTTTACTTTTTCTATTATTTACAATCAATTTCATATCTTTAACAAGTTTTTAACGACCACTATTTTTAATATATTATTTTATATGATTAAATCGAAACGATACAACAATTTCCACCTAGCCTATGACCCAATTGTATTGACAACATGTAATGATATCCATATAACAGTAATATCCGTAATATCATTACAACACAATTAAGTAATTAAGATACAAATTATAACATAAGTATTTATTTAGACTTGTTTGTGAAAATGAAAACAAAGTTTTTTTTTTAAATTTAATTTTAAGGTAAAAAAATAGTTTACTTTTTCATTTCCAATTTCAGCACTTCTTTATAAAGAACAATGTAATAAATCTGGAAACCTTAAAAGTTGGGAATTTCGAAGTTTAAAAATACCTGAGTTCTGAAAACTTATGCCCGAAAAACTTAATATTATTAGCAAATGAAAGCTATAGATGAATAGAAATTGCCCAACTTGTAAGATTAAATTTAAATTAGGCCTCAGTACGGACACTATTGTAACATCCGTGCAACTAATCGATACTTGTGAGAGAATTGTTTAATATTACCTAATCTGTCAAAAAAGTTGAAAAATGTCGTTAAGTTGGAACTGGGAATTTTTAACACTGTTGAGTTGGGAACGTTAAGTTTGGTTTGGTTAATTAATGTCGTCCTAGAGCTGCATGTTGGGCAATTGGCGACGGTTCGAGGCTCATCTCGAAGGAAAGACCCAGGAACAATGCCAGGTATTTTGAACCAGGGTTAGATATCGAGGACAACACCTCAACTGGTTTGGTTAATTAACGTCGCACTGGAGCTGCACAGTTCGGGGTCTATCTCGAAGGAAACACCCGGGAACACATACTCACTCATTCATGCATGCACCTCGTTATTTTAGAACCATGGTCAGATGACGAGGAAACACCTGAACTGGCACCCAACGTCTTCAATAGACGTCGGGACTTTGGACTCTGATCAGATGTATCGTGCACCAGTCCCGTATACACGGCGTTAATTTTTTGCGGATTTTCGAAGTTGGCAACCCTCCGATCACAAGATCACTACTTTTTTACTTTACTTAGTCAAGTCTCCACAGGATCGAACCGGGAACCATTTGATTCCCAGCTGACGCCTTTATCCAATGGGTTATCCGGCCTCCTACTTGAATGGAAACTGAGTTATTACAAATAATTTATCTTACTTCCTATTCTTTTGGCATATTTCTGAGTGGTTCCCAAATCATTGTTAAATTCAGTAAAATAAGAGTACGTTCATGTACTTATTTTAAGCACCATTTTTTTTATAGTGCACAGCACATTGATATCACACACACACAAAGAGACTTTCACCGTTTCCATTTCCAACACATAACCTTGAGAACAATACATAATCGCCACAAGAATAGGTTACTCAATATCCATATCGGCAAGACAAAAGAATTAAACACCAAAACTTCGACAGTCACTTAAGCAAAGCAACTGTACAGTCACTGCAGCCGAGCACTATTATCCTCAAATGTCACCCCTCGCCTACTTGAAGGAAGGAGCAGGACAGGTGTAGAGCAGGGGAAAAGGCATTTCGCAACATCGTTCATGCATGTGTAGATCGAGCTTTAATCTCAGCCATCTCGCGGTAGATGACCCTTTTGTCACATCGGGAAAGTAATCTACAGCGTCTGAGAGACAATGTCGTCTACCTTAGATGAAATGTCAAACTGATAACTTAGAATTCCGTTTTGCGCTAATTTTCCCATTTTGGTGGCTCTGTGGAAGCTAAATAAATCATTGTTTTGCATCGGTAATGG
Organism: Troglohyphantes excavatus; assembly: GCA_963932185.1. Lineage (NCBI taxonomy): Eukaryota > Metazoa > Arthropoda > Arachnida > Araneae > Linyphiidae > Troglohyphantes > Troglohyphantes excavatus. The sequence continues at coordinate 29,478,284 of OZ010678.1, forward strand.
ATGTTGGTTTGGTTAATTAACGTCGCACTAGAGCTGCACAGTGATCTATTGGCGACGGTTCGGGGTCTATCTCGAAGGAAAGACCCGGGAACACATACACATTCACACACACATTCATACACTATCTCGAAGGAAAGACTTGGGAACACACACAGATTTATACATGCATCTCGTTATTTTAGAACCATGGTCAGATGACGAGGAAACACCTGAACTGGCACCCAACGCCTTCAATAGACGTCGAGACTTTGGACCCCGATGAGATATACACGCCGTTAATTTTTGCGGATGTTCTGGACGACAATTCTAGTATTTTGTAGAGATGCTGGCAACCCTCCGAACACAAGATCACTACTTTTTTACTTTTCCTTGTCAAGTCCGTCGCACAGGAATTCTCTGATTCCTAGCTGACGCCTTTATCCACTGGGCCATGGAGGCCCAATCTTGAGATCGGAGGGTTGCTAGTTTCGTTAAAAAAATACTAGAAAGTCGTCCAGAACATCCAACAAAATTACACTGGTGTGTATACAAGACTGGTGCAAGATAATTCTGATCGGGGTCCAATGTCCTGACACCTGTTAAGGTTGTTTCGGGTGCCAGTTCAGGTGTTGTCCTCGTCTCTGACCATGTTTCAAAAATACGAGGTCTTTCCTGAGAGATAAGTCCCAAACAGTCGCCCAATATCCCACTATTTAACGAAACCAAACCTGAAAAGCATTTTTATTACGTACAAAGATTAAAGAGGCCTCCGTGGCCGAGTGGATTAAGGCGTCAGCTGGGAATCCAAAGGTCCCCGGTTCAAAACCTTGCGATGGACCAGACTAAAGAATAGTAAAAAGTAGTGATATTGCGATCGGAGGGTTCCCAACTTCGCTACCAAAATACTAGAATGTCGTCCAAAACATCTACAAAAAATTAACGGCGTGTATACAGGACTAGTGCACGATAAATATGATCGGGGTCCACAGTCCCGACGTCTATTGAAGGCGTTGGGTGCCAACTCGGGTGTTGTCCTCGTCATCTGACCATGGTTCGAAAATACGGGGTATCGTTCCCGGGCCTTTCCTTCGAGATAGGCCCCGAACCGTCGCCAATAGCCCACTTTTCAGCTCTAGTGCGACGTTAATTAACCAAAACCAAACCAAAGATTATACTCGGGGACAACCTAAGTTGAACGTGAAGCGGAAGCTATGATATGTATAAATATTTAATTGATTTAGGTTCAACTTAGGTTGTTCCCGAGTATAGTCGAGCCCCAGTTGCTCAGTTGGTAAGGCGTTCAGCTACTAATCAGAGGATTGGTGGTTCGAATCCGTGAAATGGACTTGACATGGAAAAGTAAAAAAGTAGTGATCTTGCGATCGGAGGGTTGCCAGCTTCGCTACAAAAATACTAGAAAGTCGTCCAGAATATCCAACAAATTTTACTGGCGTGTGGGACTGGTGCACGATACATCTGATCGGGGTCCAAAGTGCCGACGTCTATTGAAGGCGTTGGGTGCCAGTTCAGGTGTTTCCTCGTCATCTGACCATGGTTCTAAAATAACGTGGTGCGTATATGAATGTGTATGTGTTCCCTGATCTTTCCTTCGAGATAGATCCCGAACAGTCGCCAATAGCCCGCTGTGCAGCTTTAGTGCGACGTTAATTAACCAAACCAATGTCCTGACACCTATTGAGGTTCTGTCGGGTGCCAGTTCAGGTGTTGACCTCGTCATCTGACCATGGATCAAAAATACGAGGCAACGTTCCCGGGTCTTTCCTGAGAGATAGGTCCAAACCGTTACTTAATAACCCACTGTGCAGCTGTAGTGTGAATTTAATTAACAAAACCAAACATAAAATACATTTTTATTACGTACAAAAATTTGTCCACGTGGAGATGACGTCATATTTTTGATCCCGTAGAACGCAAATGTCACTGTTCTTAGTAGTTCATCAGTTTCACTGATGAAGTAACAGTGACTTAGAGCCAAATATCGTTCTGCTTGACGAGTTTAATGTTCTAATTCACCATTGAACCAGTGATCCGAAGTACTCGTTGCGAAAAGTTACTCTATTTCCGCATTCGTTTAAACTATTTTACGTAGTTGAAAACTTTATTTTGTTGCAAAGAGTAACCCACTTTCGTGTTTGAAAACGAGACATTTAAATTGTTTGCCAAAAACACTTGATTTGCAATAGGCAATTTGTAATATTTAATACATTTACTGTCTTGTTTTGTTTTTCAAAATAAAATATTCATGAAATTTTGTTTATTAAAATCGCTTTGTTGAGATAAGAAATTATTTGTTTATTTTCGCATCATTTGTATATAACATGGCGCTGTAACGAACCCGTTATCGGAGTGGTGAGAGTTCGAGACTTGAGTTATATTAACAATAGATTTACAATGCTGGTTTTTCGTGAATTAACGTTGCACTAGATTACTGCGATGAGATATTTACGATGGTTCAGGATCTATTCCAAGGGCCTCCGTGGCCGAGCGGTTAAAGGCGTCAGCTCGTAATCCGAGGATTCCTGGTTCGATCCTAAACGATAGACTTGACAAAGAAAAGTAAAAAAAAGTAGTGATCTTGGGATCGGAGGGTTGCCAGTTTCGCTACAAAATACTAAAAAAGTCGTTCGGAACATTCCCAAAACTTAACGGCGTGTATACGAGACTGGTGGACGATAAATCTGATCGGGGTCCAAAGTCCCGACGTCTAATGAAGGCGTTGGGTGCCAGTTCAGGTGTTTCCTCGTCTTCTTATCATGGTTCTAAAATAACGAGGTGCCATTATGAATGTGTGTGTGAATGTGTATGTGTTCCTGGGTCTTTCCTTCGAGATAGATCCCAAACCGTCGGCAATAGACCAGTGTGCAACTCTAGTGCGACGTTATTAACCAAACCAAACCAGGACCTATTCCGGTGGAAATATCGGTGAACATAGCCTCGCATTTTTTAATAATGGTCAGTTTCAGTTTGGTTAATTAACGACGCACTAGAGCTGCACATTGGGCTATGGGCGACGGTTCAGTTCCTATCTCGAAGAAAGACAAGGTTTTGTTTCGATTTTTTTATTAACGTCGCGCTACAGCTGAACAGCGGGTTATTGGCGACGTTTCGGGCCTATCTCGAAGGTAAGACCCGGGTACGATGCCTCGTCTGGCACCCGACGCAACCTCAATAGGCGTCCGGATATTGGACCCCGATCAGATTTATCGTGCACCAGTCCCGCATACACGCCAGTATAATTTGTTGGATAAATTCTGGACGACTTTCTAGTATTTTTGTAGCGAAGCTGGCAACCCTCCGATCGCAATATCTCTACTTTTTACTTTTCTTTGCCAAGTCCATCGCACGGGCTCGACGTAGCAATCCTCTAATTACTAGCTGAACGCCTTTATCCACTGGGCCACTGTAGCACCTCAAAAGGCGTCAAAACGTTGAACATCAATCAGATTTAACGTGCAAAAGTGAACCAATCCCGTATACATAGGTATAGATAGTAATTGATAATAATTTAAGTCAACTTTTGTAATTTATTACCGAATCTGGTAACCCTCCGATCACGAGATCACTACATCTTAACTTTTGTCAAGTCCTCATGCCGATTCGAACTCGCAATCCTCTTATTTCTAGCCGAATTCCGTACCTCCCGGTTACCGAGTCAGCTGTAACATTAAATTATATACTTGCAATGAAAAGTGTGCTCAGTTACTTTGTTGCCTGAAGTGGTATCCTCAATTGCGATGTATTTACTTAGTTGCATAAAATAACAATCTCGACTAGAAAGCGATATATTTGCTTTGTAAAGTTCCCCAACGCGAAAAGAATAAATTTAATTTGTTGCATGTAGCGTTATATCGGCAATAAATAATTTCTTGTGTGCGAAAACATTTATTTTATTTAATATAATAATTATATTTATTAGCGTTATTCAAAATTATATTCTATAAATATCTCCCAATATTTTTATTTTAAAAGAAATTATATAGAAGAATAAAATTTGTTGGGAATAATCTCTTGTATTGCTCCGAACGTAAATTGTAAGCAATACCTGTCACAATTGTGTTCAGGGTTCGTAATTTAAAATTATATATTTAAAAAATATATATATTAAAATTATATATTATATATAGCGAGCATTGTTCTTTTGTATTTCAGAGTGTTATTTAGGAATATTTGTTTTTCAATACAATCTTTTTTTAATGGAGTACGTCACAAGTGAGCGACATAAAAGTGTTGTACTCGATAATATAAGGTATAATTCAAATTTTTATAAAGGTTACACATTTAAAAAAAGTATTTTCACACATCTATGAAATATATTCAACAACAGGTATGTAATTAAAAAAAATATGTCAAAAATATTGCATTCATATTAAGTGGAGTATCTATAATAATAAAAGAGTCCATGACATGCAAATTGCTATCTTCAATTACTCGGACGCGTCTAAAAATTTATATATTGATACTATTCAAACTCTGGTAACAAATGCGTTCTGTATTATTAAAATAGCGTGCTAGTTTTGTTTAAGTTTTTAAGCATTCTATTGATTGGTTTGATTTGGTTAATTAACGTCGCACTAGAGCTGCACACTGGGTTATTGGTGACGATTTGGGGTCTATCTCGAAGGAAAGACCCGGGAGCACATTCACATACACATTCATACATGCACCTCGTTATTTTAGAACTATGGTCAGATGATGACATTCTATTGAATGAAAGAATCAAACGAATAGACAATGGATAGTATTCCATAAAAAAAAGCTATTGGACTAAAGTAGTGTATGTAATAAACAAATAATCGAATAGTGAGTAACACCTTGAGGTAATTCGAATATATGACATAAATTTTTTGGATAATAATATATCAACGATTTAGTATTATTTAATGTATATGGATATGAATTTACTGGTACTTACTTTGAAATAAACGATTTTATTAGTTTGAAAATATAGCTGAGTATAAATATTGCCATGGATAAAATAATACTATTATAATACTACTAATAAAATAATACTGATGAAAAAGATATTATATATGGATAGTCTCGTTCAGATCGATCAAAAATCCATAGAATTGCCCAATCACAAAGTCAAAGAACTTATAAAATCGATTATAATAAATAAATTAATCTTTATCGAAAAGCTGATATCAGATTGTTAATCAAATCGAACGAAAAGATAAATAAAGAAGTTCGATAATATTATTTCAACGATGTAGTATTATTTAATGTATATAGATATGAATGTACTGGTACTTACTCTTAAATAAAAGAGTTTATTAGTTTGAAAATTTAGCTGAGTATAAATATTGCCATGAATAAAATACCAATATAATACTAATAATAAAATACTAATAAAAAGATGATATTATATATGGATAGTCTCGTTCAGATCGATCAAAAATTCATAGCACAATCACAAAGTCAAAGAACTTATAAAATCGATTATATTAAATCAATCTTTATCGAAAAGCTGATATCAGATTTTTGATCAAATCGCACGAAAAGATAAATAAAGAAGTTCGAAACCTCTTTCAATCCGAAATTCAAGAACAATGCATCTTTCGAACATAAACAAAAAGACATTCGAACGGATAAGTTCGAAAAAGCCAATAAATAGCAAATAAATCGAACATTGTCAAACTCGAAAAAATATGGCGTTGTTGAAGTGGAATAAAACAGATGTAATCAGTCCAATTTGCAGCGCTATCGAAATTTCTCGAAAGTAATCGTGCCCAATTCGTTTCAGTTCAATCATCACACAAAAAAAGAAAGGGGAAAAAAAGCAGACGATAACGCTCTTGATAAATGTCATCGAATGAACAAAAAAAAACGGAACAATCTTGCCATTTTAAGTGGCGATTTCGCATGTTAGAATGTGGAATAAAAAGGCTTATCGACAGTTTTTACGGCAGAGGAGAATGCTTGATCCGATAAATCAATACTGCGCTAGAAACATTGGAGGAAAGCTCTCTAAAATATTCCGTGGAAAGTTGCAACTCTATATTCCTAAAGGGATCGGATGAAACTTTGAAAGGTTTTTTATTGCAAGGTTATTTGTATTTTCCTCATGAAACCAGTATTTTTGTTTTAGTGGTTATTATTTAAATTGTTTTTTAGCATTTGTTTTTTTATATGGATTAATTCTTATTAAAATATGTATCATTTACAAATATGTTCACAAATATACTCGAACCTGTTTTTGTGCGGGCTTTTTCTGTGCGAATTTTTTTTGTGCGGTATACGAAAATTTCAATGAAATTGGAACATAATTGATTGTCTGTCTACCGAGACATATACAAGCGTCTAGTGAAACAACAATCGTCGGAAAAACTGATCACTGACTACATGGTAACTAAAAAAAGCCAACTTTAAACGAGCGCGAGGTAGTATCTTCAAGTGACAAAAGCGATTTTGAACCAAGTTTGCGTATTGTCAGATAACGAAGGATAATGGTTATACGTTTTGAAAAGTTCTTATGTGTAAAATAAGTACATATGTAAATAAAATATTTAAAAATGTTCGCATGTGTATATTCTAAATCAGATTCCAAAAGGTTTGGCGAGATTTCAAGTAGCTGCCAAGCCTTGTGCCTTGATTTCGTTTAAAAAAGCAATTTCTAGTTATTTCGTAAGGTTTTGAGTTATTTTCTATGTGAGACTTTTTTTATGCGGTCCCTATCCACCGCACAAAAACGGGTTTGAGTGCATACAAATGTGAATAATCGGGAAAGAGTATGAAAAGATATTTGTTATAGTTTACAAACCACTTTCAGTTCAATATACGGCTGTGCTTAATTATTACTGTTTCTTTAACTTTAGCCCGTTTTACACGAAGTAGTAAAACGCGCTTAGGATTCTGTGATTTGAGAATCTATATCACGTGGTATGAATTATCGAATCACCAAGAAGCTCACGAGCGTTTAACTCGTTCGTATAGAATAACCGTTACGTTGATGGTATAATCAGCTAAAATTGTATACAAATACATACGCGTAATATATATTTTTTTAATTCGACGTTTAAAACGTCGTACGATAAGATAATATGAAAAATAAAAATGGTGTAATTGTTTTTAATATATACAAAATTACAATTTCTCTATTAATTGTGTTTGCGGTATCTAAAACGTAAAAAAAGAATACTATTAGTTAATTTGATGTAATTAATAATTTTTATTCGATAATATCGTCAAACAAAAATAGCAAAAAGTTATATTTTTATCGTATAATCCGAACCATACGTTACGTAAATTTACAATTGCGTAAAAGTTAAGTAAAATTTTTAAAAAATGCGTTTTTTTTTTTAAATGACCGAATATTTCATATAAAATAATTTCTTTTCAATCACAAAATACAATACAAATAATTCAAATATTGCCGACAGATCAAATTGAACTTCAATATCGGTAAAAATTTGGTATCTACTAAACTGCTAATCCATTCCATGTTTTCCATCAATAAATACATCATTTGGATTTAAAATTCTTTTATAATATTGATTAATTGTTACAAAAAAAACAACTTATAACGATTTCGACTTTATTTAAAATACTTATTCTATATAAGACTCCAGAACGTTTTTTTTTTACCCAACATAATAAAGTGGTACATTAATTAAAGTTTTTTCAAAAAGTAATAGTTTTGGAAGTAAATATGAATTTGTAGTGAGAATTTCGTTGTTTCGGAAAACTGTTCGAAACAACGTAAAACAACGCCGTATAAAGTTTTAAACCAACTGTTGCTATAGATATAATGAAGTAAATTGTATAGTACTACTATGCTATAACTAAACGAATTTTATGGTAATAATATTTGAATATAATAACTCAAACAGAACATTTACATTTTGAAATACGGTGTTCGCCGCACATTTCTCTTAATTCCCACAATGCGATGTTTATTTGCAAATAAAAAGAAACATTTTAAAATATATAATGGTTAACGCAAGAAAACTAATATTGGGGTTTGGTTTTGGTTTTTGTTAATTAACGTCGCACTAGAGCTGCACAGTGGGCTATTGGCGACGGTTCGGGGTCAATCTCGAAGGAAAGCCCCGGGAACACATACACATTCACACACACATTCATACATGCACCTCGTTATTTTAGAACCATGGTCAGATGACGAGGAAACACCTGAACTGGCACCCAACGCCTTCAATAGACGTCAGGACTTTGGCCCCCGATCAGATTTATCGTGCACCAGACTAATATTGGGGATTACAACTGAATAACGAAATCTAGTTTTGAAAAATAATGAAACTAAATTGTTTATGCTTTGAAAATATTCTGTTCATTGAGTAAAAACTGCAAAGTACCTTTTGCTATGAGCAAACGTTAGAAAATGTAACAATTGTATTGAAATATAAATTTAACTCGCCGAAATTGATTTATGCACACCGTACTTTTTGTATATTGGAATATCTCATCAAACAACATCTTCGACATTATCTCTTACTTTATAGTTTAAAATGTTAGTTCCAATATTTGAAATACATGATTTTACGAAAAGAAATTATTTACCTATATACATGACTCTTTTTATGAAAGGGTTTTTAGAGTAAGGTTGAATATAAGAGTGCAATGATAATTTAAACGTTGAATGAATTCCATTTAAATATCCTGATAATATAATTCGAACAGAAGCGTATTTCCGTTAGGAACGATTTTCAAGTACTCTTTAATACAGTAAAAACCGCTTATAGCGATCTTCAAGGGACCGTCATAATTTGATCGTTATATCCGGGAATCACTATATCCGGAATCGTTAGATTAACGTGGACTGGTATAGAAATCCAAATTTCCTTCGCATTTTACGTTCGTTATATCCGACGTATCGTTATATTAACGTGGACTGGTATAGAAATCCAAATTTCCGTCGCATTTTACGTTCGTTATATCCGGAATCGTTATATTAACGTGGACTGGTATATAAATCCAAATTTCCTTCGCATTTTACGTTCATTATATTCGGAGTATCGTTATACCCAGCATCGTTATAAACGTATTTTACTGTATAAGATATTTCTAAAGAATTTTTTTAAATCGAACTAACCGGAAAAGCGCAAAAAGTATGTGCAAATATAAAATACACTTTATCTGGAAAGTTGCTACATAATTTAAAAGTTCGAGAGTTAAAATTCGAATTTTTTTTCGAATAACTACAATTTTGTGAGAATGGCAGATGTTTTAATTTGTATAGAATAATAATAAACAATTGTACAAGCGAAATAACGTGAACATACCAAAATTTTAAATTAATGTCAATCTTATGAAATGTCAACAATGAGGAGTGAGATAACTTTATTGTGAACCAATCACGTTATTTTCAACGAACTAATGTGCTCTCTCAGCTCCCTTGCGGTGCCCTGCTTCAGGACTTATGATTATGCCATTCCAAGCCCCCCTCCCTCGGCGGATGTGGTTTCTCAGCGGAACTCTGTGTGTTTTGCGGAATTTGCAAGTGTGTGTGTGCTGTGTTGTCCTGTGTTGTTCTGTGTCGTCCTTCTCAAGTGCATTAACATTCAAGTAATCATTCATGAAGAGATAAACTTATGGCTATGGGTTAAAGACGCTTCGCGTCTAGGTACCAAGTCAACTAAATTCTTTGACAAATTCCTTGATTAGTGTTCGAATTTAGACTATCAATTTCGAAACTGCGCGAGTTTTCCAAACTCACGACTAATTCCATTTAATGATTATTCAAAATTTAATACAGAAAGCAATTGTAATCTTCGTTTTGAATTTTACAGCATACCATCGCAATTTTTACGTAGATACATCAGTTTTAAAACATATCATCGCGGAAAAATATGCTTAATTTTGAACAATGTTACGCACTTTCGGTAAAATTACAATTTCCGGATATCAGGCGTATTTTTGTTCGTAATTAAATTGTAAATTGAAAGTTAACGATATTATCCGTTTTGTAAAAACTGCAAATTAAAAGTTAACGATATCATCCGTTTTGTAAAAAGTGCAAATTAAAAGTTAACGATATTATTCGTTTTGTAAATACTGCAAATTAAAAGTTAACGATATTATCCGTTTTGTAAAAACTGCAAATTAAAAGTTAACGATATTATCCGTTTTGTAAAAACTGCGAATACGGAAAAAAAATTGAAAACGTATATTATTGTCAATTTACATAAGAAACAATCATGCGGTTAGATTTCAAAACATGTTCATTTTTCTAAAATTCGCAAATTTCTGGGGTTTTTTTCTTTCCCAAATTGAAATTAAGTTATTGGCAAATCACTAATTTGAAAATACGACTTTTATTACAATATAAAAATTTTGCAAGTTATTACGCAAACAATTCCACTTGATTCCGTAAATTTACAAAACAGGGAATTTAAGGAAGAAAAAGACGAAATATCGTTGAATATCCGAAACCGCTCTGATTTCCGATGGAAGTAATTTATACATATATAGAAAGAAAGAAGTTGTCGCACCTGTCGAAAATGATAATTCTCGTAAATTTGAAGAGTGCATACAGTAATTCGCATTCGAAGCAAAGCGATTTGCGTTCTAAACATTATTATATAAAATTCAAAAGTACCTAATTTCCCCGAACTTAAATGTTCGTAAATATAAAAAAAAAATTGCAATTTGACATTTAAACTTTTACAAGTATTTATCGGGGCTAATAATCTTGATTCCATAATTTTGCTGAATTAGATAATTAAAAATCCGTATCTAATAGCTTATCTTACCATGAAGTTACGGTTGTCATTATGATGTAGAAATGCGACATTTAAATCACGTTCAAATTTTTACAAGCTATTTCGTGACAAATTTACTTTAATTTCGCAACTTCGCAGAACGGGGAAATTTTAGGGAAAAAGTCCCAAATGGATAATTTCCTTAAACATTTCCGAAATAGCTCTAACTCCTGTCGATAAATAATCGCAATTTAAAACTTAAACTTAATTATCCTTCTTTTTAAAATCTGCGTTTGCAATAATTACAATTATAACTTTTTTCCGATTATCTTTCTTTTTTCCGATTATCTTTCGAAGTAATCTTTCAAATTAAAAAAAAATCAAAGTTTCGAACATATTTCCAAAGTTAAATGAAATCCACATGCGATTTTACTATTACCTTAATTTGAGTTTTTGTTACAGTTGTAGGCAAACAAGTTTAATTTGATTCGCCAAATTCGTATATTTCGAATGTTCGCAAATTGATCGAATATTACGCGGACAATTAAAGTTGATTACATAACTTCCTAAAACTGAAATTTTTGTCAGGGGAAAGTTCTAAATTCGAAATTTCGTTAGCCATTTCCGAAATCGACCTTCTATCATTATGCCGGTAAACGACTGCACATTGCAAGTTAGCGTTAATGTTTGTTTTGTTAGGGCTTGAAATGACATTAAATAGCGTTGCACGGCAACCCAATTACGTTCTTAACAATTTTACAATTAGCGTTCTTTATAAGCTTTTTTTTAAATTCATAAATTAAAAAAACTTGTGCTAGTTGCTAATCGAACATAAAACGAAGGACTTAACAGGAGAAATTTCCCGTTGGTTACTAACTATAAAATGAATTTTTACGTTATAACCCGTTTTGTTGAAGCTGAAAACGCGAGTAAATTAAAAAATATAACGTGGCGTAGCATTAAATGACATTAAAAAAAATTTGCAATCAACTTTCGAAATACGTCCTCAATTTGAAAATTCGAATTTTTAAATGTTTTTTTGTCATTAAATAAAGTATACAAGAATCATTATGAAATAGAAATACGAAAAGTATCTCACTTTTGAAAAATTTATAACTTTTTACTATGGTAGTTGAATATAATAATTTCGGGTTCTTAGAATTTCGGTGAGAAAAAGTTCTAAATTCGAAATGTTATTTTCTAAATCGCTCTAACTTCTATTGGTAAATCACGGTAAATAGCAGTTAATGTTATTATTAGTTTCGTTAAAATTGAAAACGATATTAAATTTAAAAACAGTGTTGCATGCATGAAAATTATTTACGTTAGAAAGTGTTTATACGATAGCGTTCAAAATATCGAAAAAAATTTCAGAAAAAAACTAAGATTATGTCCGCAAATTTTGCGAGAGGGAAATATCCAACTTCGAAAATCGCAGACACTTGTCAATAATTAATTGCACATTGAAAGTTAAAATGATTATCAAATTAGTTAATAAAACTGAAAATGAGAAAAATATTTAAAACTTAGTTTCATAGTCCGCTAAAATGAAATGACAATTCAAAACGAATTCTTAATAAAAATTGTAGAGAAAGTGTCCGGTTTGTTAAGACAATACGATTAACGTGGAAATTCGATTTAATTTGAAAACATAACATTGCACGACAACTATTGACGTTACTAACAATGTAGCGACTAATGTTCTAAAAACAATTTTAGAAAATTCCAGAATTCAAACTTTTCCAGAATAAAACAATTTAGAAAATAGTCCTCAAGTAAATGGATACGGGTCTTTTATTTTATCCTCTCGATTTAACTGGAATCCGTAAATTTGCGATGCTGTGAATTTTATGTTGAAAGTTCCAATTTCGAAATTTCAAGTTTTCCGCAATCGCTATCGGTGATTCAATATAAATTAAGGTTATTATCCGTTTTGTTAAGACAATACTATTCATGTGGAAATGCGATTTAATTTGAAAACATAACGTTGCATGACAATCATTTATGTTAGTAACATTGTAGCGACAAATGTTCTAAAAACAATTTAGAAAATTCCAGAATTCAAACTTTTCCAGAATAAAACAATTTAGAAAATAGTCCTCAAGTAAATGGATACGGGTCTTTTATTTTATCCTCTCGATTTAACTGGAATCCGTAAATTTGCGGTGCTGTGAATTTTATGTTGAAAGTTCCAATTTCGAAATTTCAAGTTTCCGCAATCGCTATCGGCGATTCAATATAAATTAAGGTTATTATCCGTTTTGTTAAGACAATACGATTCATGTGGAAATGTGATTTAATTTGAAAACATAACGTTGCATGACAATCATTTATGTTAGTAACAATATAGCGACTAATGTTCTAAAAATTATTTAATAAATTCCAATTTTCAAGTAAATGGATATGCGTCTTTTATTGTATCCTCTCGATTTACCTTGAATCCGTAAATTTGCGATGCTGTGAATTTTGTCAAAAGTTCCAATTTCGAAATTTCAAGTTCCCCGCAATCGCTATCGGTGATTCAATATAAATTAAGGTTATTATCCGTTTTGTTAAGACAATACGATTAACGTGGAAATTCGATTTAATTTGAAAACATAACATTGCACGACAACTATTTACGTTAGTAACAATGTAGCGACTAATGTTCTAAAAATTATTTAGAAAATTCCATTTTTAAAGAAAACAGTCCTCAAGTAAATGAATATGCGTTTTTTATGTTATCCTCTAGGTTTAAACTGAATCCGTAAATTTACGATGCTGTGAATTTTGTTAATAGTTCCAATTTCGAAATTTCAAGTTTTCCGTTATCGCTAAGTCCAATCGGGTGAAATCGTATAAACTGAGCGACTAATGTTCTAAAAATTATTTAGAAAATACTATTTTTCAAGAAAATAGTCCTCAAATAAATGAATACGCGTTTTTTATGTTATCCTCTAGGTTTAACTTGAATCCGTAAATTTACGATGCTGTGAATTTTATGTTGAAAGTTTCAATTTCGAAATTTCAAGGTTTCCGCAATCGCTAAGTCCAATCGTACAAACTGAAAATCCAAGATAGAAACGAACTGTGAACTTGGGCAGAACTCCTGTTATAGAAACGAAAATATCTTACCTTGACATGGTACGTTTCGCTTTCATTGAGAGACTGTGTTCGAAGCTTGTGCGTTAAATAACTTAGCATCTCAGTCGGACAACACCGGGCTAAAGAATCACAGTTTTCGGCACGACCTGCGACCACGTCCGGACAGTGACAAGTCGTAGCAGGCACCACACCGGTCCCCCACACAACATTAAGCGCCTTCAGAGTGGCAGCAGAGGCGAGTCAACAACACGAACATTCGCGTTCGAAAGCCGAGTTCACACTGAGCGCAGAACCGTATTCCGCCACGACATATATATTCGGAGCAGGGTCGGGCACACACACTGATGGGGGTGTTGGGGAGAAATCGCTTGTTACACCCTCCGATCCCGGCGATGTTTCGCGTCCATCTGAGCCAGCGAGAATCGCAGAGCTGCCGGCTCTGGGTAATCCGGAATCGCCAAACCAAGCAGAGGAAACTCGCCAAGTTTGCTAAAAAATCGCCAACCTAATGAAAACGTCTCAAAATTTAAGGATGTGTTCAAATTTTGAGAAAAAGACAAAATACAATATCTTCAAAACCCTAAACTTTATATTTATTGCTTTTAACTATCACGTGTAACGGTTGAATTAGCATCGCACGAGAACTACGCAATGCTATTAGCCACGGTTCAAGATTTATCCTGACAAGACCCAGTGTATTATATCGTAATTATTATACCATGCTCAGATGACGAGGACAATACATGAGCTTACATCTCTCTTTCCAAAGTTATACAGTGTAAAAATTTAGTTAGTGCAAAGTTATAAGTGCGTAAATTTGTATTGCCCCCCCCCCCCAAATATTTTAAAAAACTAGCTCAATTTCTATAAAATGTATGTACTGTATTAAAAGTTAGTCATGAGCCTCCCCAATGATTTTGAATAATTTACGGCTAAGTATGTTACGATCAATGTTAGAGCATTTGAACCACGCCGAATCTGACGTATTTAAATCCCTCTACAATATGCACTGCAAATGTCTTGGCCGACTACGAAAATCGAACTCTAAATCCTCTGTTCATGAGCTTTAAACACATCCGACTATTGAATCGCTGTCCCTCTCATTTCAATTAATGTAAAAATTATATTTTAAAAAAAATATGCCAAATACTGCATACTTTTTTAAAAATTATATTCAAAATATTTTAAATAAATTATAAATATAATGACCATAATTCATTAAATTAAAAAAAAACTACTGTAAAACTTCTAAAAAATTCGGAATTTCGTCCAATATGCCAAATTGGCGAAAAGCACCAAATGCGGTAACACTGGAATACGAATGGGAAGACTTACTCGACCAGGAGGTGACGTCACAAGCGGAAGACTCTCGTGGACGATTCTACTACGAGTAGAGTGAGAAAGGGACTTTTCCATTCTGTTGTGTTTTATTTTTATTTTCAATGTCGCCCGCTAACGAAAATTCTGCCGTTTGGGGGCGCTAGGTGACGGTGGCGAGAGATCCTTGGGGGAAAATGGGGGGGGGGGGGGGAGAAGGGTAAGAGGAAAGTGGAATGAAATGTTTGAAAGCATAAATGGAATGGGAATAATTGGAGAATTAGATAACGGTTAAATTGTTATTTTGTTTACCAGAAGTTTTGGTTTCATTGTTAATATGGAAATGTTGAAGTAGTCATCTTGGTAATATAAGGAAATAGTAGAGATATTAAACGTTTTGGTTTTTGCTTACAACTTACTTTAAAACGTTAAAAGTTATATGTGAAAAAAGTAATGCCTATTATCATTATTTTTTTTTTTGAAGTAATAATCTAATAATTTCGCTCATTTTAAAAATTAACTTTTCAGAAAGTGGTAGTAATAAAAATGGGGAAAAATTACGGTTTCTGATTGATGAGTAACTTGCATTCTAATGCATAAAACTTTGTTAGAATTTTAAGAAATAATTGTACAATTGTTAATTTATTAATTTCAAAATTATATATTGTATTTAAGTTAGTGCACGCTGTATCTAAGTCACTATATTAAATTAATTTATTTAATTTTCTTTAATTTGTTCATCATCGGCCGATGGGAATGAACATAAAAAAATTGATTTAATTATTAGTATTTCAATTACAATATATTATAAAAATAATACAATTTAAGATTTTTTACAATTTATATTATTTTACTGTCTGGTTCTTACATCCACGTCTTATATTTTACAGTAGACAATTGTATTGTACTACACTTTATAGCATTACATTTTTATGTATTGCTACTAATTCTCGGAAATCCGTCTTTGAAGCCAACGTTTAGGGATTATTTCAAATAACTTATTTCATTTAAGATCTTATACACAAAAACAACGATTCAATTAAAATATAAATACGGTATCGTTTTTCACAACAATAGTTTACAATGACACATTAAAAAACACGAAAATATTGATTTTGTGAGTTTTCCACCAAGCCGAATATCCAAACCCTTCTAGTTTCAAAACCAGCTAGATCCATCTTGATATAAATTACATTAGGCGCCAAAAACGATTGACAGCCACGTACTATTGGTTCTAAACCCATGACTTTGACTGGATTGAGAAGCTTTTGGTCAATATCGCTTTGATAAGTGAAGTAGTGCTTTGCAAATCTGTGAAAAATATTTTTAAAAAAAACTATTTTGCAAATTTTATTTTTTTGGAATTTATGGAATTGAATAATGACTCCACAGACCACTTAGAACCCTTTTGCGAACCATAAATAGTCTGCGGACCACTTACAACCATTTTGCTAGCCATAAGTAGTCTGCGAACCACTTAGAACTCTTTTGCGAACCATAAATAGTCAGCGGGCCTTTTAGAACCCTTTTGCGAACCATAAG
Source organism: Troglohyphantes excavatus (assembly GCA_963932185.1). NCBI lineage: Eukaryota > Metazoa > Arthropoda > Arachnida > Araneae > Linyphiidae > Troglohyphantes > Troglohyphantes excavatus. The sequence goes on from OZ010678.1 coordinate 29,494,885, forward strand.
TAGTCCGCGGACCACTTAGAACCCTTTTGCGAACCATAAATAGCCCGCGGACCACTTAGAACCATTTCGCGAACCATAAGTAGTCAGTGGACCATTTAGAACCCTTTTGAGAACCATAAGTAGTCCGCGGACCACTTATAACCCTTTCGTGAACCATAAGTAGTCCGCGGGCCATTAAGAACCCTTTCGCGAACCATAAGTAGTCCGCGGACCACTTAGAACCCTTTCCGAACCATAAGGACTACTAATTGGGAATCACTGGGCTATATATTGATAACATGTATGTGTAAGTTATTCATTTTCTGTAACGGAAAATGAAATACTTTTGAACTTTCGTCGGCATCCACGTTTAAACATCCTTCAAATCACCTTAACCACTAAACACACACACTACAGCTACAGTTAAGGGACAGCAAAAATGAAAATATCAAATTCAACTTAAAAAAAAAAAAAAAAAAAAAAGGACTAGTGTTTGGAAAGTAGAAGAAAAAAGACGAATAAACACACTATAACTCAGAAGAGTAGCAAGGTCGAAATTTAAAAGGCTCTGACGTAAGGCCTGAAGTAGAACTGGCAACTTGCCAAGCGGTACCGTGAGGCCAGGGTTGCCGAAATAGTCATTGCTTGTTCGCCAAATTGAAAATAAAACTCGCCAAATTACTTAAATTTCTATTTTACATCAAAATTTATTATACTTTTAAATTGTAGACTTAAATGTAGTGTGAGTGTTGAATTTCATCAAGATTTGTATGGAAATTAAATATTTATGATCTAGATATAATATTTTAAAGATTTTCCCGTCTATGTTTTGAAATACTTTTTTTTATTAAAAAAATGGACTTCGTATATATTTATTTTATTGTAAATTTCAAACCTTGTATATGCCATGATATGTCAAGCTTTTGACTCTGCTAAGATTAAATTATTATAGATAAATAAATAAATCACTAACATAAAATAAATTTCAACATAAAAAAAACACATATTTTAATATCCAAATAAAATCACAGATTTATAGCAAAATATCGGATCATTTTATAGCGCTAGCGAAACAAACATCGCATTTTAAAATTGGCTTTTGTATGATTAGAGTTCGAAACTAATGTTAGAAATAAGCGTACAGTCAAGATAATATAATACATAGCGAGGAACGAATTTTTTTACAGACCATATTGTAGTCGAGTCATCAATATATATCGCTAATCAATAAATCTAAGTAATTAACTGTGATAGAAATAAATTACCTATGCTAAGCTTTGTTCGATTTGAAATGGGTTTAAATAGTTATCATATTCGACGATTTCAGCAACAATGTAATTGAGTTAGTTATATAGAAAGATGTAAAAAAATATAATAGTTTTTAGCAAAATCCTTACACTTTTATTAAAGGTTCTTTAAAGCAAAATATGACTACCACTCTTTGGTAACAAAAATTACTTTTATAAAATTTGATAAAATTTGATAAAATTCCATGATTCGTCTTTCATTTCATGATACTGGTTGTTAATAAAAAGACTGGTATCGTGATGAAATAAAAAATTAATTCTACAATACATGTATTTAGAACATCTTTGGAAAAACATTTCTACAAAAAGAAAATTTGGAATAAAATTTTAAAAATACAGTGTTTTATTAACAAACTTAAAATCATAAAAAATTTGTGTTTTGTGCTCATGATATAATTAAAAAAGAGTAGTGATTTCATATTCGGATCGTGTGGACGGACCCCTTTTAGTTTCATTCACAACTCTTTTTGTAGAACTGATACTATTCACCCTGTTGTTTCAATTGACGCAGTTTTACGGTAGTTATAAATGTAACCGTGTTTTTTTAATTAGAATTTTTTTACATTCTCTTCTGCTAATTTGCTATAACTTCAAAGAATTTTATAATTAAAATACTATACTAATGATAATATTTACTAGAAGGCTTTTTCAAAACTTCTATTTTTTAATTTAATAAGACTTATATTCATCCTAATTTAAGTTGACATCATCAAAATAATTATTTACCTATGAATTGAAGGGGTTAATCTTCAAAATGGCTTACATAACGGCAAAATAAAAATGCGAGCGCAACAGAATTTTGTAAACAATCTGTTGCCATTCCGCGTAGAGAAAAACAGCGTTTTTCAATCACCGCGTAAGAGAATTATATATAAAGATTGCATACATGTGATTAAAATTTCCCATAACGAGAATTGCTGAAAAAGTCGCACATTTCTTGTCAATATTTTTATAAAAAATAAAATTATGTGTATTATGAGTATATAAAATTTTGTGTTTATAAAAATCGATATTTCTGATTGCTTAAATTCCTATAAAGCAGCAGATACCAACCTTTAGGTAGCCGCGGACTACCTTGTTGAAAGTTAGGCATTGCGCGAACCACCCCAATGTATTCAAAATACACTTTTAAAGATGCAAGTGCATTTTCACCACTTGCATTTTTCATTCAAAAATTTAATGTATAATATATTAGCCAATCCACAATGGCGACCTCAGAATGAAAAATTGCACGTTTTAAAAAAAATATCGAAAATAATTCATTTGTGGTAAAACTTACGGGAACTATAGTAAAGAAGAAAAATAAATGGAGTACCAAAATGCACAATGTTATTTATTTTATATAAAAAAAAAACTGTGATTTTTTCACTAGATTGTTTTGGCATCAAAAATTAAACTATATTGAACAATGCTTAACTTGTTTCTTTGTTCGAAAATTCCACGGACCACGAGCTGCATGACAAGAAAGGTACAAAATTAAAAAATATTAAAGTTGCCAAATTGTGCATTTCGCGCCAAATATGATAACCTAGCACGAAGGGTAAGGGAGGTGACTCGCAAGGCTAGTCAGACTGCTTGGAGGCAGGCGATGCTTCGGGAAGAGTTGTTCCATCGTTCTAAATGAGAATGAACTGTTCAGGCGAAAAGGTGATCTGGCCTTTTCTCTGATTGTCATTCGTAACACCACTAACACCTGATTTTGTGAAAGAGAGCGCTTATCAGGTTGATTGTTTGCTAATAGATCTCTTCTTAAAACGCTTATCACAAACAATTGCAATTAGCGAAGCAATTATACTTTAATAACGTTTTTTTATTATTAAGTTCTGCTGTTGAATTATTTTATAGAAATATTTATAAAAAAAAGTGGTAGTTTTGGTATTCCCATTTTTTTGTAGAGAAATATTCGTTAAAAAAAGAGGTAGTTTCGAAATTCCAATTTTGTAGAAATTTTACTATATACTTCAAATATATCGAAATTCATTTTTACAGCTCGAACTTGAATTTATTTAAGTTACAGCCACGTTTTTTGTTATTTTATTGTAGAAATATCTTTACACTTTTTAATCTTTGGTCATGGGTAGGAGTTTTCTTTCTATTTGATTTTTGCTCAGGATGGAATGGGACAGAAAATATGCTGACAATTGTTCATAGCTAATAAAAGGTAAAATAACACAACTACACAGCATATGAAGCGTACAGAGATAAAGTGGATAAGTCCAAAAGTATTAAAAAAAATTTGTTTGTTGAGGATTAATACTTGTTAATGCTGTATATTTTCAGAGCCATAGTGAATCAAGTATATTGCTATTTTCTAACACATTACATTATTATCCTTTAAATCACTTTAGGATTCAACTAGTGTTAATAAAACTGTTACCTTGATTATCTCAGAACTATAAGTTATGGATCCACTTTAGCTCTATTTTCAGTCTAAAGCTTTCGATGGTAACACCGATTTTTCCGAATAAAATTTTGTATATGTTTGTGAATATAACTTAAATTTTGAATTTTCGTCTCGAGATTTTTTCGAAATTCGCAAAAGGGTATCGAGCTTGCAGTTGAAGTTCAATTATCTTTCTTCCCATTCTTTTGGCCCACCTTTTTAACATTTCTTCTGTTTATAACTTCTTCACGTCGTCCTGGTATCTTAACGGATAAGGCACTGGACTGTGGTTTCTGAGGATATGGGTTCGATTCCCGTTAAGTCTTGGTTGTAATTGTCGATATTTATTGAAAGTGATTTATGAAGGCAGCTTATGTAGGCTAGCATCTGCTCTTTTTATTCATTATTACCCATTGTACTCATTTTTGAGTAGGTTTCTTTTTCAAAATTGAAACTTATGTATTCGGAGCCACGACAAGCATCGAACGCATTCAAAAATGAGTACATTTTACTAATTCAAAAATGAGTACATTTTACTTATTTAAAAATGAGTACATTTTACTTATTCAAATATGAGTACATTTTACTTATTTAAAAATGAGTACATTTTACTTATTCAAATATGAGTACATTTTACTTATTTAAAAGTGAGTACATTTTACTTATTTTTAAATACCTGTTTTTACCATTGTAGTTAGGTACAAAATTTGTTTAAAAATAACATAAACATACTTTAGTAAAAAAAAAAATCGCAAATTCAATGTGTATCTATTTGTAAATTGCAAAAACTTAATGATTCCAAAATATTAGGAAATTTGATATTTTTTAAATGTATTTCAATACATATGGTGCATACAAAAGATTCATTTTATGTGCCATGTTTTATTGGAGAGCAATGGGGCCCCCCATTTAAAAACTGATTTTTCTTGCTTTGAAGTCTTAATCGGGTATGCGTTGAAATACGGAGGGAAAATTGAACCATCTATTAAGGTAACAGCTATGCAAAAATAACAAACATATAAAACAAGTTATTTGTAACCTATACTGTAGTGGTTCTCAATCTATAAATAGCCACAGATCATTATCCTGACAACTACTTTGAAATAACACTAAATAAAATTTGGGTGCTTAGTGATCAAATACAATAAGTTTCAGACAAGAACAATTTAAGGGGTTTTGCGAACTTCCACTCAATTTATCCCTAAATTTCCCTGTCTTGAAATATGAAAACTGTATAATGTATCGGCTTTGAAAATGTCCTCCTGAACTTAACTTATCTTCCCTTCTTATTGTACTTTTACGACTAAATCCCCCACAACACATAACAACCCCCTAATTATAGAAACACTATATTCATAAATATTTAAAATATAAAAACTTTACTGGGTTTTTATAATTACCTGTTATTAAAATATATAATATATTTTTAAAATTAAGCTCATCGCAATCAATCATCGAAGATGACTGAATCGAAGTATAATTATAAAATTTTACGACCACATAAAATTTTAAAACATTTTGCATCACGTTTTGATGTGCATTTACTCTTAACAGTTAATAATTATTTTTTATAACTCATTACCTATTCAAAAGAATTGTAATGTGTTCAAATTGTATGTTTGTTTGTAACTTTTTTTAAAATTTTGTTTTCTATGTATAACTTGTCTTTTAATATTTAGTGGTAGAAAAATATAATTAGTAATGGAATATTTAGTTTACACTTGAAGGCGCTTTCTTTAGTATTTAGTGGTAGTATATCCTAATTTGTTTATATTAAAAATGTTTTAATTTTGAATAGGATATAAAAGTCCCTAGGCTATCACGGTAAAAACAGTGAGAGTTTACTTTTAATTTATTCGTGTCGGCGTAGCTTAGTCACGTGGCTCAAAATTTAATAGGTGTTCCAATAATAGGTTGAATACCACACCACTTTACATTATAATCAATGCAAGTTGCAAAATTTAAATGGTTTTATCTGAAAACTCGGTTTTTGGATTTACGCCATTTACTTACCAAATACTTTAGAATTTAGCATCAGACATACCCTGCCATCTATCGGGGAAGAACGTAAACACAAACTACCCCTTCTTCGTGTTAGAAAACCTATTAATATGTTGTATATTTTAGCTTGTATAAAATATGTGAATATTGAAAACAAATTTTAGAATTAAAAAAATTAAAGTAGTGTTTGAAGTTTACAACAGGTTTTGTGGCCACTTAATTTCAAAAGTTTTTGTTAAAGTTTTTGTTTATGTCGGTTTGTGAATGTCTCAAAAATATAATATTGCTGGCTGATTTATATTTATTTGTATTTTGTTGAACATAACAATAACAACAAAGCTAATATCAAAATGCGACAAAAAGGAGGTGGGGCGAAAAAAATATTTACGTCGATTTCATTTTTGTTTGTTTATTTTTTTAATTTATCATACCCATTTAAATTTCTTTGTAAATTATTATTTTTTTTAAATTTATTATACACATTTAAATTTCTTTGAAAATTACTTTTTTTTTTTTAAATTTATTATACGTATTTAAATTTCTTTGAAAATTACTTTTTTTTTAATTTTCACAAGCATTTAAATTTTTTTGAAAGTGTATTTTTTTTAAATTTTCACACGCGTTTAAATTTCTTTGTGATTTTTTTTTATTTATCATACGCATATTAATTTTTTTGAAAATTACTTTTTTAAAAATTTATTATGCGAATTTAAATTTCTTTGTAATTTTTTTTTTTAATTTATCATACGCATTTAAATTTGTAATTTTTTTTTTAATTTATCATACGCCTTTAAATTTCTTTGTGATTTTTTTTTTAATTTATCACACGCATTTACATTTTTTTTGTGGTGATTTTTTAAATTTATCATACGCATTTAAATTTCTTTGAAAATGACTTTTTTTTTAATTTTCACACGCATTTAAATTTTTTTGAAAGTGTATTTTTTTTTAAATTTTCACACGCGTTTAAATTTCTTTGTGATTTTTTTTTATTTATCATACGCATATTAATTTTTTTGAAAATTACTTTTTTAAAAATTTATTATGCGAATTTAAATTTCTTTGTAATTTTTTTTTTTTTCATTTATCATACGCATTTAAATTTGTAATTTTTTTTTTTAATTTATCATACGCCTTTAAATTTCTTTGTGATTTTTTTTTAATTTATCACACGCATTTACATTTTTTTTGTGGTGATTTTTTAAATTTATCATACGCATTTAAATTTCTTTGAAAATGACTTTTTTTTTAATTTTCACAAGCATTTAAATTTTTTTGAAAGTGTATTTTTTTTTAAATTTTCACACGCGTTTAAATTTTTTTGTGATTTTTTTTTATTTATCATACGCATTTAAATTTTTTTGAAAATTACTTTTTAAAAAATTTATTATACGAATTTAAATTTCTTTGTAAATTTTTTTTTTAATTTATCGTACGCATTTAAATTTGTAATTTTTTTTTTTAATTTGTCATACGCCTTTAAATTTCTTTGTGATTTTTTTTTTAATTTATCACACGCATTTACATTTTTTTGTGGTGATTTTTTAAATTTATCATACGCATTTAAATTTCTTTGTAAATTACTTTTTTTAATTTATCATACACATTTAAATTTATTTGCAATTTTTTTAAAAATTATTATACGCATTTAAATTTCTTGTAAATTCTTTTTTTTTTTAATTTATCATACGCATTTAAATTTGTTTGTAATTTTTTTTTAATTTATCATACGCATTTAAATTTCTTTGTAATTAAATTTTTTATTTATCATACGCATTTAAATTTCTTTGTAAGTTACTTTTTTTAATGTATCATACGCATTTAAATTTCTTTGTAAATTACATTTTTTAAATTTATCATACCCATTTAAATTTCATTGTAAATTACTTTTTTTTCAATTTATCATACGCATTTAAATTTCTTTGTAAATTATTTTTTAACTTATCATACGCATTTAAATTTCTTTGTAAATTACTTTTTTTTTAATATATTATAGGCATGTAAATTTCTTTGTAAATTTTCTTTTTTTAATATATCATACGCATTTGAGTTTCCTTGTAAATTATCTTTTTTATTTTATCATACGCATTTAAATTTCCTTGTAATTTTTTTTTTAATTTATCATACGCATGTAAATTTCTTTGTAAATTACTTTTTCTTAATATATCATACGCATTTTAATTTCCTGGTAAATTGCCTTTTTTTAATTATCATACGTATTTAAATTTGTCTGATTTTTTTAATTTATCATACGCATTTAAATTTCTTTGTGATTTTTTTAATTTATCATATGCATTTAAATTTCTTTCTAATTCATTTATTTTTTAATTTATACACGCATTTAAATTTCTTTAAGAATTTTTTTTTTAATTTATCATACGCATTTAAATTTCTTTGTAAATTACTTTATTTTTTAATTTATCATACGCATTTAAATTTCTTTGTAATGTTTTTTTTTTTAATTGTTGTTTCTTAAAAGTACTTACAGTTATTTAAAAACTAGTAAGATAAAATGTTCAAAGGATTTGTCTTATAAAGTCAAATATAAAATTATATCATCTTTCAAAAGTGAACTATCTTTTTTAACTTTTCGAAAGCTTCGACTCTTCAGTGAAGAGATGTGTAATTGCATTCTTCTTACGTCTAAGGTTAAGAGCTGATTTGAAATCACAGATTGTAATATTTATTGTATCCAGTTGTAACTGGGGAATTTTCGTATCGTAACCTTACCCAACATGTAAATGCCAAAAGTAATGATACAAATAGGGGAATAAAAATGCTGATTTCCGTGTGTCCATCATTGAAACCACGTGATAGGTGGAAATGCCAATTCATTCATGCCTTGGCGACTTTAAGAACTAAACGAGATCGAAGTATTGTAATATGGTTTTGTGTTTAATTTTGTATTTAAATATCTTTTTTTTTTTTTTGAACGAGTGGCACAATTTAAGGGAGTTTAACAGATATATTAAGGAGATTTTTCTTACTTTGTAGTTTTGAAATAATTGCATTACGTTTTTATGTAAAAAAATTACCATAAGCGAAGTTCTTTCAATTGTTATTTTGAATACTTCAATAAGAAAATATGAACAATAAAACCTGAGAAATATAAAGAGTTTCACTCTTTCGAGTATTGAACACAAATAAAATATGTTCGTTTCGTTAATGAAGAGGAAATATTTAAAGCATATTGTTTGAAAATAAGTAAATACGTACATATATGTTAAAAAGTTGAATACGGACAGAACTCCTTATCACCAAAAGAGAAGAAAGTGAGCCAAATTTGAAACTCCTGCAGATGTCTGAACGCCAAATGCGGTAGCGCTATAACCACGTGATGTGAGTTTTTCTTTTCAATGTTGACACCGCGGCCTTACGAGAGTCTGGTATTGAAGGCGTTCTCTATTTAATATTACAACTCTCTGGTAAATGCCTGTCCTGAAAAATTAATGTCCCATTCAAGGGTCGATATATTTATTATAAATATATACCACATTAAAGAAAATTTGAAAAAAGAAAATGCCGGAATTTATATAAAGTGTTAGTCGTAGAATGTAATTCTGTTATACAAATGGATTTGTATCACGCCCTATTTTGATGGTTTATGATACAAGTGAGCCTTCTAGTCTCTAGTTTAAAATTTTTGAAAAACACTGCATTCAAGGAAAAACTAAATATAATTATTTTAGGTACATAAATAGTATTAATGAACTCTAGAGCAACAGTGGTTTTAAAAAAATATTTAAATAAAATAATATTTCTTAAAAAACAAAAACAAAAAAAAACGACTCTAAGAATGAGCTAAAAAGTAAAAAAGAATTTTTAATTTTACGACCGCATTGAAAAAAATCAATAATTTAATGTCAATTTTATACTTATTACAACTTTTTGAAATCGGCGCCAAAATTTAGGTGTGATTTTTGTAAATTACCACCAACTTCAAAAAGTTGTAATGAGTATAAAAATGACACTAAATAATTTAATTTTTTCAATGCGTTCGTAAAATTAAAAATGTATTTTTACTTTTTAGCACATTTTTCTTTAAGTCGGTTTTTCTTTTTATTTTAAAGATTATTTTATTTTTCCCTTATTAGTTTTTAATTTAGCAGGGGGCTTCGCCTCCAATTATTTTTCGCCAAGAAATTTAAGTAGCAACTTGTACTTAACAATGTATATTGTAAAACAATCCCTATCAATGCCAATAAATGCTGGTTAAACGAACTGTCATTGTTGTACAACTTCTGTTAAACAATGAAAATATTTTTTAAATCGGATAAATTGTTTTTTAAAAAAACTCCTGTTAATCGACATTTCTGGATATATAACAGCCGTATTACCGATTATTTTTTTGCAGATTTTGCCTAATTGGATTTTTATCCAACATAAAAAAGAAATTTTAAAATCGGATAAAAAAAATTCAAACGGTCCGGTTAATTGAGAATTCCGGATAGTTAAATGCCGGTTAACCGGATATTTTTTTCAAATTGCTCCCAAGTGAAACATCTCATATCCAACAAAAAAAATGTGCAAATAAATACCTGAATTAGAACCGAAATCCTGCGCGAACATGCATATATATTTTTTTAATATACATAACAGTTGATTTTATATTCTATAACCTTGGTATAACCTTCTTGGCACTCTATTTGGCGATTTTTATTTAAAATTTCTGGCGGTTTTATTTTTTGTTTTAGTTGACGCGCTGTTCATTCGGTTAAAAATAATAATAATGAAAATGAATACTTTTGCAAAAAAGAAGAATTAATAGTGTATTTTTTAAAAAATTCCTAATTTCAATAAAAATTTAAATATAATAAGTGAAAGTACCAGTATAATAATCCAGATTAATATAATAAATAAATAAATATGTTGCACAAATCAACAACCCATCAGCTGGTAAGAATCATGGAATTTATAGGGGCGGCTGCCCATAACAAGCAATCTTCTGCCCTGCTCATGCTAGATGTGGCAAAGGCCTTCGACAGGGTCTGGCACTCAGGACTCATCAAGAAGCTGATTGACTGCGGCCTTCCTCCAGGTCTAATCATACTCTTAAGATCCTACCTCACCAAGAGGAGATTTAACATCAGAGTTGGTAATGATATCTCCTCCAGTAGACAAATTGAAGCTGGTGTTCCCCAGGGCTCGATCCTCGGTCCATTACTCTACTTGTTTTATACAATGGACTTTCCTGCATTCCGATCCGACCACAACTGTCTCACGGCATTCTATGCCGATGACACTGCAGTTGTCTGTAAATCTCTAAATCCAAACCATGCAGTAGAGAAACTACAAGAAAAAGTAGATGAGATCGAGACCTGGTGTGAAAACTGGAAAGTTGCAATCAATGCACAAAAATCCAAAATCCTGTTGGTGAGGAAAATTAAAAAACCCTGTCCCATCAAATCAGTTATTAGCCTCTTTGGTGAGCCTATCCCAATTGTAAACAAAACTAAGTATCTTGGACTGACAATAAACAATAGACTGAACTGGGAGCACCACGTTCAAAATGTTAAAAACAAAGCGAAAGCCGCAATGTCAAATCTCCGTCCCATAATTGGTCGAAAATCTAAAATGACCCTTAACAAAAAGAGGCTTATATACACATCTACAATCCGACCCATACTAACGTATGCTTCTCCAGTGCTTACAACCCTTAACAAGACTGAATCCACCGCCCTCCAACGTTGCCAAAACTCTATTCTAAGAGAGTTGGTTAACGCGGAACGTTATGTTCGTGACACCCTAATCCACAGGGATCTTAAAATTGATTCTCTGGCCACTTTTATGGCTAAGATTAATACTAAATTTTATAAGAATAACTTAGCACGAGACTCAGATTTCAGAAGCTCCATCCAATATGAAATTCTCAAGGAAGACAGAAATATAAGACCATTTGCGGCATTTTACATGTCAGATGCCGTTTTGTCCTTCATATAACGAGCGACCAATATTTTAAATCCTATACTCCATATACAATTAATTTATAAAGTATAATAGTATTCAAATCCATTCCATTTCAAGGAAACTAGCCTCAGCCAGTTTTTTGACTGCCCCCCCCCCCCCCCCTCCATTATCTAAACTGCCTACCAGTTTCAATCAGATAAAATAATTTCGACATAGCCTATGGCACAATTCCGATGAAAAAGTATGGGGCCTCCGGCCCGTCACTTTGGTCAAATCCATATCACAGTATCACAGTAATTCATTGAGAATATATTTGTAATTACTTTACTTAAATAAAGCTTTCTGAACAAGAAAGTACGCGAAAACTAATAAATAAAGTATGTTTTAAAATATGAGCCCTGTAGTTTCAAAATCAGATAGGTAACTTTTTTTAGATGATGGCATTTGTTTTTAGTTTTCTTACAGATCTATCAGTAATCAGTAGGCGAAGTCAAAACTTTCCAAAGCAGCTACATCATCTTCATTTCACGATTTGAGAATAGCAGTTGGTTGTAAAACCAGGTAATTAAAGAAATCAGTTTCCAAAGCAGGAAGATCTAGATGCGCGTAGGCTAATGCGCACCAATCGCAGCGCAGTATTCTGTTGTAAAACCATATAGATCTCACAGCTTAGTTGCAAAACCAGATAGATCCAAAAGAAGAAAAAAAATATATCAAAGTAATACTTATATATATCTAAAATTTGTTTTAAGAGTAATGTCTATCTAATACCAATTCGTAAAAAAAAAACAAGATAAAATTCTTCTATAAAAATTGCAATTTATTTTTTGTTTTCCTCCGAAAATTTGTCAAAAAGTAATATATCTGGGTTTGAAACTTCACGTCTCATTTGAAAAGAAGTATGATTATTTGAGTCCTCTGTTAAAAAACATCTGAAACATACTTATGATTTTAAATTTCAGCGAAAAAAAGAAAAATTAGTTTTTAAATAACTTAAAACTATTTTTTTAGATTTTTGGATCCTTCGACTTTTAAGTAGGATTTGAAAACAAGAATCAGACTTTCCATATATCGTAAAAACTACGTATACGCCAGATGTACGTTATTCCCATTTATAGTTTGTAAATTTTAGATTTTTTAAAATTAATATATTATTTATTTCTAAAATTAGTCGTTAAAATCGTTTACTTGCAACCTAAATTGATTTATTGAATTAATCTGAATTAGCGAAATGCCTGACAAGACTTGGAATTTACTTAAATATTTTAATTAGTTTAAAAAAGTTTATTATTTAAAATAGTTTAATTTAAAGATTCTGCACCCTTAAAATAAGCTGACAAAAAAATTCGAAGGACATTGTGCCTAAATGTTATACTATTATTGAATTTCAATTACAAATTTTAATTGTTAATGAAACTTTTTTATTTGATTAAAGTAACTGATATTTTAGTTGAAGTATTATAAGTATTAAAACTACAGCAAAGTATTTTAAAATCTTCAAAAATTCCATTTTTAACTTTAAAAAAAATACTCTTCTGAAAAGAATACAAAAAAACGTAATTATATTTAAATAATCTCTAAAATTTATCTCCACGTTATATATAGCATTAAGAAAATATGTTCTTACCTGTAATTTATTTTTTATACTTTTTCTTTCGAAAATGTAGATTTTTATCTTTTCTCAAATTCAAATAGAAACACAATTACGAATTCAGTTAAAAAAAAATTGGAAGTTCTTTTCCTGTGGGCGCCCACATACTATTAAATCCGCAAACGATTGTTTTTCCTCGTCTGTCTTCGAATTTTTTTCTGTTAAAAAATATTTTAATTACTGTGATTTAACCTTTCAGCTCCTTGAAATAAATTAGATACAACAATGCGAGGAAAGATCAGATGTTTTTCGTTGAATTCGAGGTAATTAATCTATTACCTCGAAAATACGGAAGATTGTAAAGAAACTAATTAAGAAGAGTTCATTTGATGATTTTTTTTTGTAGTAATTCGGAATTATTTTCATTCTATTATGGAAGCGATAACATTTTAAAATTATCAGGTTTGTACCTTTTGCAGATTATTTAATGTTCGTTGGTTCTATTTCGAATAACAGTATATTTTCCAATTAATTATCTTTAAATTAAGTTTTAATGGAGAAACCAAAAGTTTTTTTAAAAATCGAATATATTCTATTTGCGGTAATTATTTTAGAATGTTCAAAAAATTAAACCCGACAAAATATAATTATGTAAGAAAATAATTATTTTTAACGTCTGGATTACTTTTAAAATCTAGTGATTATTTTGGGAGTTATATAAATATTCTTTCTAATATTTTAATCTAATTATCCGAGGTTGTTTATTTTCGATAAGTATCAGTGCAGTACAATAAACAACGTTGTATCACGGATTGTTCATTTTGTAACTTGTTTCTTAATTTTGTGATATTTCTCTTAATTCTGTAATTTTTCTCTTGATTCTGTAATTTTTCCCTAATTTTGTAATTTTTCTTTTAATTCTGTAGTTTTTTTCTTAATTCTGTAAAAAAAAATTTAATTCTGTAATTTTTCTCTTAATTCTGTAATTTTTCTTTTAATTCTGTAGTTTTTTTCTTAATTCTGTAGTTTTTTTCTTAATTCTGTAATTTTTCCTCTTAATTCTGTAATTTTTGTTTTAATTCTGTAATTTTTCTCTTAATTTTGTAATTTTTCTCTTAATTCTGTAATTTTTCTTTTAATTCTGTAGTTTTTCTCTTAATTCTGTAATTTTTCTCTTAATTCTGTAGTTTTTCTCTTAATTCTGTAGTTTTTATCTTAATTCTGTAATTTTTCTTTTAATTCTGTAGTTTTCCTCTTAATTCTGTAATTTTTCTCTTAATTCTGTAGTTTTTCTCTTAATTAATTCTGTAGCATTTCTTTTAATTCTGTAGTTTTCTCTTAATTCTGTAATCTTCTCTTTATTTTGTAATTTTCTCTTTATTCTGTAATTTTTCTTTTAATTCTGTAATTTTCTGTATTTCTCAAAAAAATAGACAAAAGTGTAAAAAAAAAATTATAGATATAGAGATATATAAATAATGGTAACTGTAAGAGTAAATAACCTGGAAATACTTTTTCAATATCATCATTGAATTACTATCACATAAGGAGACCAAATAAATAATATACCACAGTTCCAAACTTGTAAACAAACCAATAATGTAACCTCTTGTAACATTGTCCCAAAATAAAAGCAACAAAACAAACTAATTGTTGACAATTTCTTATAAAATAAAAAGAAACTCGACAAATAACTCTGTATTCCAGAGGAAAAGAATAAAAGTTCCACGAAATTTTTCGCCGCCTTTGTCGTCTGACGAAGTTTGTTCTTCATTTCCTTTCACTTTTTTTTTCGAGCCGCGAGCTGAAAAATAATTATCTACCGACGACGTCAAGAAATCTTCGAAAACGAGAACCGTATTTTTGTTCTTGTTCCTTTTTTTTTTATATGACAACACAAGTTAAAACAGTATTTTCTTACATTTAATTGCAAAGCATGTTCGAAATACGAAATCGTTTGCTTTTATATTGCTATTATTATTCTGGAACTTTCTTCGAGAATTTCCCCGCTCATTATTGAAGTCGGGTGTATTTTATGTCGTCTGTCGTCTTTTCCACAACTGCTGATCGAACGTTTCTAAAATATAATGAATGAGGAAAGACAGTCGCAATTTGTCCTTCTCTAAAAGAACATTTCCCAGAAATATTTTCTGTATTTTCTTGCCACCGTTTTTTAGTGAAATTCCGTATCAGAAATTAATATCAATTTGAAGAAGATACATCACAAAAGTTTATCAAGAATTCAAAGAAAAAGTTTCTTGTTATTATTTTGTTATCAGGATATAATATAAAAGTGGGGGTATATTGTTAAAAAAATGTACCTGAAAATGAGTAAAATGTACTGATTTTTTAATACATTCGATGTTTATCATAGCTCCGATTACATTAGTCTCAAATTTGAAAATGAGTAAAATGTACTGATTTTTTAATACATTCGATGTTTATCATAGCTCCGATTACATTAGTCTCAAATTTGAAAAAGTCAAGTACTCATTTTTGAATACATACATGAAATCAATTTTCAGTGGATTTAGTTTTAAATTCGAAATGATGTGCTCATATCGTCGCCTCAGAGCAACAGTAGGATATGAGTAAAAACAGAGTTACCTATAAAATTGATTTAAAAATTTGCAGTTTTTTCAATGCTGAATATCTAAGGCTGTAGTTCATGGATTTCAAAGAAGACATAAAAATGTCCGAGTGGTCCACTAAATAAAGGCACATTTGGTAATATTAGCAAGACCGAAAACTCATTTTCGTTTTTTTTTTTAGATGTCTTACTGTTGCTCTGAGGAAACGATATGTACTCATTTTTCAGTAAATGCAGGAATCTCTTATAAATATATTCGTTTTCGAATTTGAATGCATGTACGTAAATTTGAGTACGTACAATGTACATCCAAATTTAAAAATTACATTCTTCCCTTACAAATTCATAATTTAATGTACATTTATTTCTTTGTTTTAAATAATTAAAAATAAACACTTTTTTTTTTCTTTAAAGAAATATGTATTCATTTCTTATATAACAAAATTTAAGAAATCTTATTTTAGAAATGACATATACAATGTATATAACATTCAAAATTTGAAACGATTTTATATTTTTTTCACGTTGTAGTCATAAAATTTCAATTCTATTTCTGATTTGAAATCAAATTTATCTCATTTTGAAATAAGATATCTCAAATTTGGGTGATTGCATTTCGAAGTTGTCTTGTCCCCTTTTGGATAAATAAGTTGTTTTTGCCAACAACACATATTTTAAATAATATAAATAATTATTTCACCATTTTAACTATAGTTATTGCATATTAAGAGTTTTACATAATACGCAATGCTATATCTCAGAAATTATCAGATACCGAAAAGCCTTTTTTTATTTAATTTTTTTTTATAATGAAATCAATTATAAAGCTGTCTTAAAAAAATACAAAAAAAAAAAAAAAAATTAAAGAAAAACAAACTAATATTTGTTTCGACGGCCATCTTGAGATTTGACGTCATAGTGGTTCTCGACCAAATTTTCAGACTAAAAACCCAAGGATAGTGAAGACCATATATATATATATAAGGTGTGCTCGTTCTCGCGCTGCCTGACTGAAGGCGGAGAGAGCAACTATTTAACGTCATAGTGACGCCTACTTCGCCTTCTGTGGGCGTGTCTAATGCTCTCGTTTGAACCAATGGCAAGGCTGAACTAGATGCGGGCGCGTTGTTTGATGGTGCTGCCATCTATTCGTTTTTTTGTGAACTATTAAAAAGTGATAAGCTAACTTTATTTAGTTACTTTTACTGCATTTTATGAGTTTAAATAATATTTTAAGGATTGCATTTAGTATGGAAAAATTGCAAAAGAGTTGCTTAATAAATTAAGCGTATTAAAATAATATTAGCTGCCCCGAGAGCATGTCCATGAATTTTGAAAGAGTAAAATAGTGGTCGGAACTATCCGGTCAATGCATTTGTATTGGACATGTTAAATGAGTTACAATTTCAATCAAGTAAAATATTGTGACATAACAAAACAAGGACGGATTAGTAGCGAAGCTACCTGAACACAATTATTTACAGATATTTACATTATTTTGCTAATTAAAAATTAAATCACCAGTTGTTACTCAACCGGGGATCGAACCTAAGTAGCAATGCTTGAAACACACAGCCAATGAGAATGATCAAAAACCGATAGTAAGGCGGAGCTAAAGTGACGTCATTTAGTTGCCTTTCCTTGCCCACTTTCAAAAAGCACGAGTCTATATAGTCTTTACTATCCTTGCTAAAAACCTGGTAGTACGTGATTATATTGTTCAAAAAGTACGTGATTATATTGTCAAAAAGTTTATCTAGCCATATCAGACACTGCATTCATTCCTTTAACTTCTCACAAAAACCGTGATGCCCCCTTCAAAGTTCATATTCGCAATGGTAAACTTAATTTATGTAGCCTAGAGCTAATGCTATGTTAAATTATTTGTCATACTGGAAGCGAATTCTTCTACGGAGCCACGACCTTCATAAAGACTCAACAGCAACTACACTAGATATACCCAATTTTTATTATTTTTATAATCGTACCCTTTTCTTTTAAAAGTAGTATTTTTTTAATAGATAACGAAATTGCAAATTTCATAAACGAAAGTTTTTTTTTTTTTTCTAATAGCTTTTTCTCTTACTAAAAAATTGGTACTAAATATTTAAATTGTATTAAATTATATTTAAAAATATTGCTTCAGCATATTTTGTATCGAACGAAACAAAATTTAGGCTAATTATTTACTTTGTCGCCGAATTATTGTTAATATGGATCACTCTAAAATGTAGGAATATGTTCCTTTCCTTGTATCATGTTAGAATTATTTTAAAAACGTTTCACATGAAAAATTTATATATTAAAAAATTATAACAGATAACACGGTTTACCCGTGTTATCTGTTATAATTTTTTAAGACCAATGCATGTTTAATTTTTTTAACCCTTTGCACTCGTATGTCCCCGTATGGGGGACATCACTCGTTTTACCATCGCGCTCGTATGTCCCCGTACAGGGGACATCGCATCTGTACCGTTGCGTTCGTATGTCGCCATAGAAATAGGAATAGGAAAAACACAGAATTATAAAATGGAATTGTTTCTTTATGTTATGCTTTTTATTTTGTTTCTTGTTTGTAGTTTCTTTGTTGTTTTTATTGTCTTTTAGTTAGTTTTGTTACAGCTACTTACTTCTTACTAGTTATAAAAAACAGAAATTCTTTGGGCAAACTGTGATAACTTAACCAAAACATTTTTGTTCGAAGTATTTTTAAGTTGATTTGCTATGGTGGAGGTGCCGGCATTACGTTCCGCCCCCAAAATATTGTTTATATAGTTTGTTTATATTATAACATTTCTTAGATTTTTAATGCGGTGTAGTGTAATATAGTTAAGTATTCTTAGTAGTTTCAATAAATTATTTTGACACGTTGCAAAATAAAATATTATGTGGCTACATTTCCATCCTAGGTCAAGGGGTGTATTCAGGGGTTATATTTTTAAATTTTTGATTTAAGGATGGTAAACCTTCTAGTTAAATTGGAACACATTTCCATCAAAATAATTCATCTTGATCGAACATGACAAAAAATTCCGAGTTATTTGCTTACTTTCTAAAGCATAATTGCGAGTGCAAAAGGTTAATAAGAATTCCCTGGCACTCCATTCCATAGACCTAAAACGGCTTGAAAAGATGTCGCGATTTTACTCCTTCCGGCCTTAAGTTTGTGACGTAAAAATCACGTGTCATACGGCTTCCTATACAGTGGGATCTGGCTAAACCAGGCATATATATTTTAGGGCGATTAGAAAATAAGATGGCCCGTGGGCAAAAATGTTAGTCATGTGAATCCCCCCTATGTTCCACAACCATACATGAAAGGGAATTCTTTATTATTTACTACTCAAATCAATGTTTCCATTCAATTTTTACAAAATGATAACACGCGAAAAAAATAGAAAGCACTATCTTATTTTTTGAAAATTAAAGCAATCCTGCTTTCTTTTAAACATGCGAATCGCTCAATTTTAATATTAGCTTAAATAACGAAACAACACACAGTTAATTTATCACGAAAACTATTTCCGTTTGGAGATATTCTCGGTTCTCCCACGCATTCCCCACCATTCACGCACGAGCTAATCAGTTTATCGAATACCAAGTACAGCCCAAATCGGAAAATTAATTTCGGGCTGTATCTCGCCACACAGCAGGGGAAGGGGAATTTCCATACTACATAGAGGTTGCCATGACAACGATGCACCCGATTCCGAACGTCGCTTTTAGGCTGCAGTTTTGATTGAATGGAGTTTTCCCCACTCCTGAATAGTGCATTACGGCAACAGGCTTGCTATTTATCGGAGATTTTGTTTACTTACCGTAGAAATTTCATTTTCAATTCTAATCTTCATTTAAGAAAATTAGTAAATTATCTGATTTTAGTATTAAAATACACTAATAAATTTAGGTGCAGCCCGGCTGTACTTGCTGTAGTCCACGAGCCGCCACTGAAATGAAACTGTCAACACTCCAATTACGAGATCGCTACAGTATCCACGATGATCATAGGGGAAAAATAACATGCGAAATAATCAACCGTATTCAGTGAAGATATATCTGCGGAATATATACTCTTTCGCCAAGTAGTCTAAAACAAAAGGGACTAGCTACAAATTTCGTTTCCCCAGCAACCTCATTTCATAATTACGTGAAGCAATTTTTATACGGCCCCTAACTAAATTAGTGATACCGACAGAAGTTTGCTCTATTGGAACATAGACAGCGATTAGGAAATATACAACTAACTCTATTCGATCCGATTCAAAACTCATCTCTCAACATATCGTGTTATCATTTCTCTATGACTATAATAGTCATCGAGCATGAATGGACTGTAGTAGAGGGAATATGACGACATAATCGTAAAGCCCACATCTCAGAGCAGAAAGCCCATATCACGTACCATCTCTTCAAAATTATGAATTAAAAAAATACTCGCGATTGGCTTGTGAATTGGGAAATGAGTAATTGTGAAAATTTATGAATGGAATGACGTAGTTAACCACGTGTCTTGGACCGTACATGTTGGCTTCACTTTGATGTTAGCGAGAGTGACGTCATGTGCACTCCTACTACAAAGGATCCATGCTCGAAGATAATAGTTACAAGGAAAATTATCGCTTATCAGGAAAATTATCGCTCAAATAGCACAAGTACCATGCAGTAAATACTAATGTGAAGATTTCGAAAACGGAACGTTCGATTATTCCATTATGGTTCCATTCCTTGTCCAGGGCCAGCGGTGCTCCAGTTGAAAAGTACTCAGCTCATAATCAGCGGGTTGTGGGTTCGAATATAGTACCTAGTAGTGTAGGAAACTCCCGTTCGGAAGGTTGCCAGCTTTGTTCTTCGTAATTCGCGAAGAAAATTCCCCTTGAATAAGGGGCTGGTGTCTTTAAATTTGTCGTGACCCAAACATCTTCAAGCCTACACAGGTGGGTGGGGTACAAGCTCAGGTGTTGCCCTCGTCATCTGACCGTGGTTCAAAATTGCGAGTCAGTGTCCCCGAGCTTTACCTTAGGAGTAGACCCCCAAATCGTGGCCAATAAACCATTATGTAGCAATAGTGCGACGTTAATGGAACCAACCGTTTGTAGGGTAAACACCCAAAAATATAAGAGGCCTCCGTGGCCGAGCGGTTAAAGGCGTCAGCTGCGAATACGAAGATTCGTGGTTCGATGCCGGGCAATGGACTTGACAAAGAAAATTAAAAAAAGTAGTGATCTTGTGATCGGAGGGTTGCCAGGTTCGCTACAAAATACTAGAAAAGTCGTCCAGAACATCCGCAAAAAATTAACGGCGTGTATACGGGACTGATGCACGATAAATCTGATCGGGGTTCAAAGTTCCGACGTCTATTACGTTGAGTGCCAGTTCAGATGTTTCCTCATCATCTGACCATGGTTCCAAAATAACGAGGCGTCGTCGTTCCCGGGTCTTTCCTTCGAGATAGACCCCAAACCGTCGCCAATAGCCCACTGTGCAACTCTAGTGCGACGTTAATTAACCAAACAAAACCCAAAAATATAAACTTCACGACTTCAATAACATAAAAGACAGCGCACACATATTGCGACCACTGATCTCTAATTGTAATTTCTGGATTGAGCAAGGTAGTTTGCCGACTTGAAGCCAAATGAAGGTTAAAATTTTTTATCCCACTTCCATTTTTGTACACCATTTCCATTTTCTAAACTATACCGAATTGTAATGCTTTTAGCAGTTTTTTCTTTTTAATTTTCCTTTGAACCCCATTTTGAATGACAATTCTTTGAGATCCATATTATCCAATATTAAGTGTATAACAAGCAAAAACAAAAACTATATTTTTGGCGATATACAAATTAATTCTATAAGTAAAAGATACAATATCTAAACACATTTAACATTTCCATAACGATTTTACATTAAAAATACCCCACAAAATCACTTTTAAAAAATTAGTTGGGGTACAGTATGGCTGCTTACAGTATTACTTCAACCCCGCTCATAGAGGGGAATGATTATGAGCATTCCAGAAGTTACATTTAGAGTTCAATGATTACGACCAACAAACACCCATTTAATACCATCCAAACTTCCACATTTCAGGAGACAATTACACGAATTCTATTCCGACTGAAACCACCTGCAACCTCATGTGGTTTCAGGGGGCCACCCCTCTTTATCGTCTGCACGCACCCTCGCAATATTTGAGATGCTCACAGATGGTTGGCCACAAATTGGTCAGTTCCACCAAAGCGTTAAGGCAGCTGCGAACACGTGCTCAACAGCATTAGGCGATCCCACTCTACGCCTGTTTGGAGGACGAATTGGTATCTAAGGGCAGTGGTTTCCCAATTAGGAGTGGGGTTTGGTTTGGTTTGGTTAAATAACGTCGCACTAGAGCTGCACAGTGGGCTATTGGCGACGGTTCGGGGCCTATCTCGAAGAAAAGACCCGGGAACAATGTCTCGTATTTTTGAACCATGCTCAGTTTTGGTTTTGGTATGGTTTTGTTAATTAACGTCGCACTAGAGGGCTATTGGCGACGGTTCGGGGTCAATCTCGAAGGAGAGACCCGGGAACACATACACATTCATACAGGCACCTCATTATTTTAAAACCATGGTCAGATGACGAGGAAACACCTGAACTGGCACCCAACGTCTTCAATAGTAATCGGGACTTTGGACCCCGATCAGATATATCGTGCACCAGTCTCGTATACACGCCGTTAATTTTTACGGATGTTCTGGACCACTTTTCTAGTATTTTGTAGGGAAGCTGACAACCCTCTGATCACAAGATCACTATTTTTTTTTTACTTTTCTTTGTCAAGTCCGTCGCCTAGGATCAAAGAAAGAATATTTGTATTCCCAGCTGACGCCTTTAACCGCTCGGCCACGGTGGCCTTGGGATCCCAGTGGATAAAAGCGTTCGGCTAGTAATCAGAGGATTACGAGTTCGGGCCCGACTGATGGATTTGACAAATAAAAGATCTTATGGGGGTCCAAAGTCCCAACGTCTATTAAAGGCGTTGGGTGCCAGGTCAGATTTTGTCCTCGTCATCTGACCATGGTTCAAAAATACGAGGCATCGCTCACGGGTATTTCCTTCGAGATAGGCCCCGAACCGTCGTCAATAGCCCACTGTGCACCTCTAGTGCGACGTTAATTAACCAAACCAAAATGAAAATGAAATGTAGTGATCTTGCGATCAGAGTTTTTTGTTTGTTTGTTAATAAACGTTGCATTAGAGCTGTACAATGAGCTATTTGCGACTGCTTCAGGGGGCCTATCTCGAAGAAAAGACCCGGGAACAATATCTCGTATTTTTGAACCATGGTCAGATGAGGACAAAATCTGAGCTGGCACCCGTCGCAACCTGAATAGGCGTCAGGACCTCGGTTTGGTTTTGTTAATTACATCTCACTAGAGCTGAACAGTGGGCTATTGGCGACGGTTCGGGGCTTATCACAAAGGAAAGACCCGGGAACGATGCCTCGTATTTTTAAACCATGATGAAATGACGAGGACAACAGCTGAGATGTAACCCGACCCAACCTCAATTTTCTTCAGGATATTTTACTATCTTACCTCGATCAGATTTATCGTGTGCCATTTCCTGGATACACACCAGTATAATTTGTTGGATGTTCTGGAATATTTTCTAGAATTTTTTTTATCCAAGCTGCCAATCCTCCTATCGCAAGAACACTATATTTTTACTTTTCTTTGTAAAGTACAGAATTTTTTTAATTGCAGTGATATTGAAAGGATAAGATCATACGAGCAGCCCAGATGCCCAGATTCCTTTTAACTCTCTAGAATAAATCGTAAAAACTTAACTATAGTTAACACAACTTTTGCTCTCATGTTCACAAATAGATGTTGAATAGTTTCTATGTTGTTGTGTAATGTAAAATGGTAACTGATGGAAAAATGTACTATCTAATTATTAATAACAGTTTAAAAAACAATATATTATAAAAACCTTGAAAACAAAATTTAAACTACCACTATTTAAAAAAAATAACTTATTGAAGAAATAAAATAGTAGTCATTAAAAAGATGAACCTTAATAAGTAAAGGGTAAGGTTAATAAAATACCACCTTGTAAAAGGAAGGTATCAGAATTAGAAAATTAGGCATATTTATAGGTAGCGCAGATACATAAGCCGCTATATGCACATATATGATTTCATGTTGATCGGGGTTTCAAATTCGAATGTTAATCAACGTGAGTAATGTTTTCATCACTGAACTCTAACTGTAACTGCTGGAAGGCTCAAACCTTGTTTCCTCTATGGGCGCGTTGAAACCAATTGAAAGCTGCCATGCTGTGCCCCAACCTTTTTTTAAAGTGATTTAGTGTTGTTTTTTATTAGCATAGCAATGTAGAAATATTAAATGTAATTAAATATTATATTTTCTTCTTATAGAATTAATTTTTATATAGCCAAAAAAATAGTTTTTGCTCTTGCTTTTTAAGTACTTCTACTTTAACTTGCAAATGACTTCCTATTTTAATTGCACATTGCATTTAAAATGGGTTTAAAAATAAAATTAAAAAAAAACTTAGCCAAAAGCAATATATGTCGGCGTATTTCAACATGAAAAATATACGAAATTTTGCGGTATCAAGAAAAGTGGGGCACATCATGGCGGCCTCCATATCGACTTCAAGTCAACAAAATGTCTTGGCCGATCCAGAAGTTACAGTTAAAGATCAGTGGTTTTCATGCAATAATTGTTTTGTCGCCAACTTCTCGTAATATGAAGCTTTGCAGTTTCTATGGGAAACTGCTAGTAAACCTGCGAAAAAAATGTGAATTTTTACTCTTTGGGTCTCTCTGATGGGTGATAATTTTTTAAATATTGTATAACTATTTTATATGTTTTTTTTTTTTTATATAAAATGGTAAATAAAAGTAAATGGTAAATATGTAATATTCAATTATTAATAAAATTTAAAAATATGATATTTGAAAAGAAAATCGTAAAGTCTTAATTTAAACTACCAATATTTTAAAAAGAAAATGATATATGATATATTTTAAAAATAAAATAATAAAAAAATGCGTTGAAACGATGGACATGAAAATAAAATAAAATACCACTCTGCAGGATGGTATCAGTATAAGAAAAATTATGGCCAGATGCAAAAGTAGTTATGTGCATATATATGATATCACATTAATCTTGCTATCAAATTGGAATTCAAATGAAATACCGTATTCATGCAAGACTTGTTTTATAACCAACTTCTCCGTTCTCGTAAAACTTCGATAAAAATTTGAAATTTTACTCTTTCGGTCCTTTTAAGGGTGATAATTTATAAATATTGTATATCAACTTTGTAAGGTATTTAATTCCCGTCCACAGAACGGGTATTTTGGCTAGTAATATATAAAATTAAACATCTGTTCGTATCACTGATCTCTACCTGTAACTTCTGGATTGAGCAAGACATTTTGTGAACTTGAAGCTATTAGAATGGGTAATAACGGTACCCCACTTTTATCACTACCGCAATATTTCGTTTTTTTTTTCATGTTAAAATCAGAGAGTTGTTATATTAAATAGAGAGCGCCTTCAATCCCAGACTCTCGTAAGGCAGCGGTGTCAACATTGAAAAGAAAAACCAACATCACGTGGTTTTAGCGCTGCCACATTTGGCGTTCAGACATCTGCAGGAGTTACAAATTTGGCGCACTTTCTTCTTTTTTGGTGATAAGGCGTTCTGTCCGTATTCAACTTCTTAACATATATGTAGGTATTTACTTACTTTCAAACAATTTGCGCTAAATATTTCTTCTTCATTAACGAAACGAAAATATAATTTTCTTTGTGTTCAATACTAGAAAAAACGAAACTCTTTATATTTTTCCGGTTTTATTGTTCATATTTTCTTATTGAACTATACAAAATAACAATTGAAAGAACTTCGCTTATGGTAAATTTCTTACATAAAAACGTAACGCAATTATTTCAAAAGTACAAAGTAAGAAAAATATCTTTAATATATCTATTAAACTCCCTTAAATTGTGCCACTCGTTAAAAAAAACTATATTTAAATACAAAATTAAACACAAAACCATATTACAATACTTCGATCTCGCTCAGTTCTGAAAGTCGCCAAGGCCTGCCAAGTAATATCGGCGCATGAATGAACTAGCATTTCCACAAATCACGTGGTTTCAATGATGCGCACACGGAAATCAGTATTTTTATTCCTCTATTTGTATCATTACTCTATGGTTAAAATAAGCCGACATGTATTGCTTTTGGCTGAGTTTTATATTCTTTTGAAACTCATTTTAAATACAATCTGCTATTAAACTAGAAAGTCATTTGCAAGTCGAAGTGGTTAAGAAGTAAAAGTAAAAACTATCTGTTTAGCAATATAAAAATTAATTCTATAAGAAGCAAATATAATATTTATATACATTTAATATTTCTACAATGCTAATGTATTAAAAGAACACTACTAAATAACTTTAAAATAAAATTTGGGGTACAGTATGGCTGCTTCTAAATAAGCTTCAACGCGCCCATAGAGGAAACAAGTTTAAAGCCTTCCAGAAGTTACATTTAGAGTTCAGTGGTTCGGATTCGTACAAGAAAGAATCCTTCAATGCAAAGTGTTCTGAAATTTCCACAATACTTTTTGCTTGAATATGGTTTAAAAATTGGTACGGGTATATCGACAGAAACTTGAGCGACATAAAATGTTAATATTTAAAGCCCCTTAACTCTAGTGGAAATTAGCTTATAGAGATAAATGACCGATCATTTCGTAGTTGAACGTTGGTCGTGTCGACCAGATTGATTATAACCAACTCACTATTCCGACATTTTTACTGAAAATATGGGAAAAAAGTTATATTTCTTATTTCAATCTACCACTATTTTAAAAAGAAAATAATATATTTAAAAAATAAAATTAAGTAAATTTAAGAAATTTATTTAGACAGATGAGAATTAATTAAAATACCATCCCGTAAACGGAAGGTATCATTATGAGAAAAATTAGGCATATAAATTTTAGGTAGCTTTGACGCAAAAGCAAAAAAATATGCACAATGATTTCGCGTTGATCGTGGTTTCAAATTCGAACTTCTGACCGTATAAAACACTGTCATTTCATTTCTAATTAACAGATTTTAACGACTATGTGCTTATAATTGAAGGAAACGACGATTTCTTCAATTCCATTTGTCGAGTTGACGGTTTAAACCGTTTATGGAATAATTGTCGCAGAGTTGAAAATGTTGATTTTTGGAATATTTCGCTAAGAAGCGAAATTTTTAAATTTCAAGTGAGACATGGGAAATTAAAACTGGTTGAAAACATTTCCGCTAGAACAAAGTCACCAAGAAGTCTAAACTTATTACATACGCGGAGAGATCTAGAGCTTAACAAAAACGCAAAAAAAAATAATACCAAGAAGGCGCGTGTACAAAGTATTCATGAATTAAAACTTACGATGCAATGACGATGTGCCTATCATATATATTATTTTTGTAGTTAACATCCCTTTTACAGCCCTTGCACTCAATGGATGTTAACACATGAGGTATCAAAAGAAAGAGAATTTTCAGAAGCGGTGACAAATCGTACGTTCAATTCATAAATATCAACGTTTTCCTTATTTTTTAAATACGCTTAAAATTTTTTATTTAAACGTATTTTTTTAAACAATTTATCGATAATGCTGCCATCTATGAATGATCAGAATCGTTAAACTTTTAGGATTTTTTGGCTAAAAGAAACATGCTAATATATTTGTCTAAACTTCGTTGATTGTTTGGACATAAAAAGTTTACTAAAGTCTTTCATGGGTGTATGGGTGTGAGGGGGGTTGTTCATGTGGTAATTATTGCACGGCTATTCTTTATATATAAATCTCTTACGCGGTGATTGAAAACGCTGTTTTTCTCTACGCGGAATGGTAACAGTTGCTTTGTTTACAAAATTCTGTCGCACCCGCATTTTTATTTTGTCATTATGTAAGCCATTTTGAAGATTAACCCCTTCAATTCATTGGTAAATAATTATATTGACGATGTCAGCTTAAATTAGGAAGAATATAAGCCTTATTATTGAGTTCGATTCCCGGGTATTCTCGGTTGTAATTGTTTAAATTTATTGAAAGTGGTTTATGAAGGCAGCCTATGTAGGCAAGCAACTGCTCTTTTTACTCATTTTTGAGTGCAAGTCTTTTTCAAAAATGAAACTTTTATGTATTCGGTGCTATGATAAGCATCGAATGTACTCAAAAATGAGTACATTTTACTTAATTTTAAGTACCTATTTTTAACAGTGCATGCGTAGCTGTAGTGTGTTGCGTGATTTTCGTATGACGTCATTTAATGCTTAAATTAAAAGACAAATAATTAAAAAATGTGTTTAATATCATGTATTACATTAATTCACAGTAAAATAATTCATACTTTTGGGGAATATCAACTATTTGTGGTTACCGGGGCTCGAACCGCCGATATCTCGATCCACTATATTACCATCTTCCTGTTTGTCGATTAGACATAACGGCTATATTCCACAACGTTTAAGAAATTTAACAATTATATATATATTAGCAGGAATTTTTGGAAGTGATTATATAAATTCGCATGGTTTATGAATATGAAAGAAGTTTAACTTTTATTGTGGTGCTCTTATGGAAAAGAAGCATACTATTTTAACTAATAGTTAATTGTATGAATATGTGCAAGTTCTAAAAAGTCAAGATTTTATTCTTATTATATTTAGTTAACCGAACCACCCCATAAGAACAATTCTCAATATCACGGTAAAAAAAATATTTTTCTTATTTAGACACCGTCATTTTATAAAGACTGGTATGTATTTAAATGGAATTTTTTTCCCTCCCTTTTGGACATATATAAATGATTTTTCTTTTAAATATTTAATTGTACTTTACTTAAATAATGGTATTTATAATTTGTTTATTATAAAATTTTAAACACTAAATGTAATTGATTTTTTTATTTAAGGTAATTTAAATTATATTTTATATTTCCTTTCACATCAGAGTAGGTAGGTAGGTTATATTATTTAACATCTAAATTTCGACATCTGATATCCAGGATTTTCAAATTTTTGATATTTTAAAACTAATTTTTGATATTTTAAAACTAATTTTAGTCTCAGAAAACAAATTCATTTTCATTTTCATAAGTAACAACTGCATATTACATTTAAAAAAAAAAAAAACTTTCAATTATTGTGCTAGTGCGTCGGAACACGACCATTAGTGTCTTAATGGAAACGTTATTTCATCAAATTATAAAATAAGGAAATGGCCTCCAACCAATAAAATGCCAACAGAAGGACGATGAACAAGATTTTCCATCTAACCGAGAACCGAGAACCATGCCTCGTATTTTTGAACCATGGTCATATGACGAGGACAACACCTGAGCTGGCACCCAACGCAACCTCAATAGGCGTCAGAACATTGGATACCGATAAGATTTATTGTGCACCAGTTCTGTATACACGCTAATATAATTTGTTGGATATTCTGGACGACTTTCTAGTGTTTTTGCAACCCTCCGATCGCAAGATCACTACTTTTTTTACTTTCTTTGTCAAATCCATCGCACGGACTCGAACTAGCAACACTGATTACTAGCTGAATACCTTTATCCACTGGGCCACTAGAGGCCCCATTTTGTACAGGAGACTGGTGCGCGTTAAATCTGTCGTAAGCCAAACATAAACAGATCAGAATTAAATGCAACTCAAGTGTTGTCCTTGTATTCTGACAGTCACAGTCGTACAAAATAACGATGTAATCTTCTGTAGTTTTCTCTTCGGATATAAACCCCAAACAGTCGTCAATAGCCCATTGTGTAGCTTAAATGCACGTAAATTCAACAAACCAGCCCTAGCGGTAACATATGCGGCTCATAATCGGGGGGTTACGAGTTCGAATACCGAGTTGGACTTGATAATGTAGTACGCTCGTGATCGGTGGATTGCCAGCTTTGACTTCCATCGTCAAAAAAAATGCATTAGCATAAAAATTCACCATGTATGCACGTTAAGGGGGTCCGATACCCAAAATTCGCAAAAAAAGTCAATTTTTTTTTATATTTAAAAAATAATATTCAAACTTATCTTAATAACTCACAAAAAACTGCTTCAAAAAATTCCTATTACTTTTTTAGTTATGAATGTTTTAATGATGTGTTCCTATAACATAGTTGTATCATATGTAAACTTTAAAAGCAAATATCTCTGTTCGTGGTTTTGAAATTTAATGAACACTAAAAATGCTAAGGCTTTTTTACTATTATACTTAAAATCATAATTTTTGTGTGTATAGCAAGATAAATATATTTTAAATAGATGTATGCATTCAGATTTCCTATTTTTACCATAATTTGTTTTTTAAAATCACTTAAATTGGAATTTTATTTTTTTTCGTCAATTTTTTTTCCAAAATTTCTAATATATTTTATTTTTTTAAAGTGATGCATCTGAATCAAAATTTGAATGCATACATCTATTTACATATTATTCAAGATCTTAAATAAAAAAAATTGCTTCAAAATATTGAAAAACAAACAAGGAGTAGGAATTTTAAAATTGGTAAAAAATTTACTAAAATTTTAATTTAAAAATAAATGTGCAATTTAAAATTAAAATTGAGCGTCTTAAAATGGTTTTTTATGCATATTTAGAAAGAGAAAAAAAATTGGATTGTACAAGTATAAAAATAAAAAAAAAATGTCGAAAGTATCGGACCCCCTTAAATCTGTCATGATTCGAATTCCTCACGCCTATGTTATATAGCGGGGGTGCCAGCTCAGGTGTTGATAATCGTCATCTAACAATGATTTTAAAGTAAGAGATCTCCTTGGTGTTTCCTTTTTACATATCCAACAGCCGTTAATCCAACCAACCCATGGGCATTTCTATTTGATAAATGCCACGCTTATGTTAGACTGCTTACGATAGACCCCAACCAGTAGCTTATAGTCCAATGTGCAGTTCTAGTGCGGCGTTACACAAACCAACCAAGCCAGGTTTCCCTTGGTGCATATAATATTCATTGACAATGCACCCTAAATAATTTACAAATAAATATATATATATTGTAAATTTACAAATATATATATATTGTAAATTTACATTTGATATTTAATGTTTTTCCGTACATGCTTTCTTACTCACAAAAAAAATTCAAATACTTAAGACCACCGCATCACGACTAACAGTGCAAATGCCAACTTAGAATGTCTTCTCAACCTTCTCTTTCGAACAGTATTCATCCGCACGCCACGGTAAAGTACATTGTCGCCCAAATGGGATGACTCACTCCAGTGTTTATATTATTTTAGCTCAGTGGGGAATCGAACCCAGTCCCTCAGGATGGCAATCCAGTACCATGCACAAGAAAACAAAGGGGAAACAACATCCATATTCTGCTTGTCTAACATTTGTTTGTCTTCGAGCATTGCCATTAAGTAAACATGAAATATTTATTAAGAAAGTCTTTCTTTACACAGCAATTATAAACGCATTAATCTTATGCGGTGATGACAGCTCTTCCCCGAAATTATTCTAATGAAAAACATAAGCCCCCCTTCACCACTTCGACTTTCGCCATATATTTTTAATCTATCAAAATCTATTCCCTATGGAATACATGAACATTTGCGTTTTATCTTCTCCTTATACTTTGAAGCAAAGCAGCGGATCCAATGCTTTAATTATGAAGTTTAGAATGTTATTATAACCTCCAACTCTCTCTCTCTCTCTGTTTTTTTAATATTCTTTTAAGACTGTTGCCACTTAGCGAGCGAAATTTTCATAAAGAGGGCGACAAACAAAAATATTATGATTCGTCACGAACTCTCCCGACACGGAAATATAGAACGAAAAAAAAAAAATGGGAAATTTAATTAATGCATCGATCTTTTCTATCCTCCCAAACACTAAACCATAATTAAATTAAAGAGGGACTTTTTGGCGGAAACACTTAAGTCCTTGTGAAAGTAATAACATCGCTGTGAAAATTTAATCAAAGAACCTTGGCTCCAAAAAAAGAAAAATGGCGACCAAAGTAAACCTCGAACCCATACGTAATAAGCGAATAGAACGTTGACGTGTGAGTTACACAGCTTGGAGGATAGCACGTCGCAAATTAGACTTCATCCGTGCTAAATCGTAGCCTTTACTGATAGAATTTCGATAAACGGTACCGGTTTTTTTATTATTAATTTTTTTATTCTGAAAAATATACAAAAAAGGTGACATTTTACGCAACACATGGGAAGTTTTATTAAAAGATTTATTTCATTCCGGTTTCTGGTTGCGAGTATTCGTGGAGGACTTTCACGATTTACAACCAATTTCGAACACTGGTGCGGAATTCATTTAGAAAATTCGGCAACGTGTTTATTAAAGCGGTAAAATCCCGATCCCCCCGCTATATATTGGGTGTATTTTTAATTTAACGTCGGAATGTTAAAACGTCAACAAAGATTTTTGTCATGTTGCTTAGTTTTTATTCCATAATTTAACAAAGTTTTTTTTCTTTTTTAGAAGTTAAACTAATTTTGTTACGAAATTTATTTTTGCAATGGTTCGACGTGGGGGTAAAAGTGACGTTAAAATGGGAAAGTATTTTTAATAACTTGTAAGTTGTCAAAATTTTTGAATTTGAACAAAATCTTACAAAGCCATTTTTTTTTTTTTTTTTGGTGGCACGCGTTTAATTTCTTCACACAAGAATGTCAAAAATAGTGTTCGTTTTTATCACAAACTTCAAACTTGGTATTTTCAGATATGTTATTAAATTAGTTGTATTTTTCAAACTCGTCAACACGATTTTTATTGTTTTATATTCCTAAGAGAGATCTAGAATAAATGCGAGAGAATACTTGATTATTTTTGACTGGTTGTCAAAAGCAATGTTGAGAAATTATGCTAATTCATAATGTCAGTTGTCAAGGTAACAAGAATCAAAATCTAAATATCACGCAAACTGATTAATTTGCAAATCATAGCAACTACTTCATCACTGCCAAGGCTGTTATAATAAATATTCAGATAATTTAGGAAGGGGGTATAAAACGAACAAAATATTTTTTCATCAATTGGTATAGTATTTATTATTATCCGTGATTTATATTCGAGAGATTCAAAGGAAGAGCGGTAAATGTCCACATTCTTGAAAAAAGGTACTCAAAAATAAGTAAAATATACTCATATTTGAGTACATTCGATGCTTATTATGGCTCCGAATACAAAAGTTTCATTTTTAAAAAAGACGTGTACTCAAAAATGAGTAAAAATAAATAAAAAGCGCATTTTAGAGCAAATATATTTTATAATTTTTGTTCAATTCCCACATTTCACTTATTTACCCTCTGTACAAAGGACTACTCGATAAAAGGTCAAGGGAAGAGTGGATTGATATCCGGTCTGGTCGGCACGGCCATGTTCTCTACACGATGGTATGAAGATGCCAAAGGCTGATTCATCCTGGAGTTATGGGCATTGAAATATCTACATTTTTTTCGCTCAAATATCTGCCGAAGTACTTTTCCCGATTTAATAGACGCATTGACGTCAAAAACCAGCATAAAATCTTCAGGAAAATCTGTAAAAATAATGATTTTATGCAGGTTTAATTATCAAAAACCTCATTTTTGACATAATTGAAGAAAACTGCAAGTTTTTGGAAAGATTTTATGCAAGCAAATTAAAAACGTTAACAAATATGTAGTCTTTAAGAAAGTAGTATTTGGAACAACATGCAAATGCAGGTTTCATAAATGTTTTAAAAGTTTATAACAAGTTTTTTTATGAAGGTTTTTTGTTTTTGAATAGGTTTTATGCAGGAAAATTAAAAACGTTAAAAAATATGTAGTCTTTAAGAAAGTAGTATTCGGAACAACATGCAAATGCATGATTGTAAATTTATTCTGGTAGAATAATTTAACGTTCTGATTTTAATATATTCTGGTAGAATAATTTAATGTTCTGATTGTTAATTTATTGTGGAAGAATAATTTAATGCTCTGATTGTTAATTTACTGTGGAAGAGTAATTTAATGTTCTGATTGTTAATTTATTCTGGTAGAATACTTAATATTCTGATTGTTAATTTATTGTGGAAGAATAATTTAATGTTCTGATTGTTAATTTATTGTGGAAGAATAATTTAATGTTCTGATTGTTAATTTATTGTGGAAGAATAATTTAATGTTCTGATTGTTAATTTATTCTGGTAGGATAATTTAAAGTTCTGATTATTATCAATGCAAAAAATAATGTTTTTTAGTATGTTGAAATAAAAAATGAACATGTCATTTGCGAACACGTGAAAAAATATATTCTTATAACTACAGTGCATTCCAAATTTATAGCACAGCCAAACGTTAAAATATTTACGAATGAATTAAACATTTTAAATAGAATGGCGTATGAGATAAACCCCACGGGACTATTTAACTTAAAGAAAAATAATATTTATATATTCTTTTCATATTTAGAGAGTCAAAGGATGCAAATCCATTAAAATCTTAAATTAACGTTATAATTGCAATAATACCCTGAAGTAATGTATTGTAATTTTGTATAAACCTCTGAGCAGCGACGAAGCAATTAAAAAATTATGGAGGAGCTCAACTAGCTAAATTTCTAAAATTTACCAATTTATAAAATAAACGCTAATTAGCAGTTATGAGAATTAGTAACTAACCAATAATTAGCAAGTAGTTGTTAGTAAAAGTAAATTATCAATCATTTTTTAAATTACATATTTTCTTGCACACATATCTTAAGAAATTACAATTTCGTCATTATTTAAAATTAGATTCAAAATCATTTTCATAAATGTATGAAAAATATTGGTATATTGGTGGAAATTTTTTATTTAAAATTCTTTAGGAGAGGGAGGGGTTGGGGGGGGGGGGGTTCCCTTCCTTTCCTACGCCAGTTATTAAGTATTATATTTTAACTTTAGCGGAAAATATAATACAGAAAGTCTACCAGAAAAAATAAAATATACACATAAATTATATTTCCATCCACATAATCGAACTCTAAACTATACGAGA
Organism: Troglohyphantes excavatus; assembly: GCA_963932185.1. Classification (NCBI taxonomy): domain Eukaryota; kingdom Metazoa; phylum Arthropoda; class Arachnida; order Araneae; family Linyphiidae; genus Troglohyphantes; species Troglohyphantes excavatus. Next base: position 29,529,731 of record OZ010678.1, read on the forward strand.
TATAGTCCTATTTATTAATCTACTGAACAGCGCTCCAACTCAAACTCTAAAATAAAATCGCCAGAAATTTTAGATTAAAACCGCCAAATCGCGCGCCAAGTCGAGAGGTTATTAGTTCGACTGTTACGTAATTGTTTTATGTATGTTCGCGCAGGATTTCGATTCTAATTCAGATATTTGCACAATTTTTGTTGTTGTTGGATAGGGGATGTTTCACTTGGGAGCAGTTTGAAAAAAATATCCTGTTGTCCGGCATTTAACACTCCGGAATTCTCAATTAACTAACTAATTAAACTAAATTAGACTAAAAATATTGTCCGATTTCGAAAATTCCTTTTTTGTTGGATAAAGAAAAATCCACTTAGGCAAAATCTGCAAAAAAAATAATCGTTTATCCGGCTGTTATATATCCGGAAAGGTCGATTAACCGGAGTTTTTTTAAACAATTTTTAACGATTTCAAAATATTTTCATTGTTTAACGGAAGTTGTACAGCAATGGCATTGCATTTCACCAGCATTTATTGGCAATGATAGGGATTGTTTACATTGTCGAGCACAAGTTGCAACTTGAATTTCTTGGTGAAAAATAATAGGCGAAGTTCCCCCTAAATTAAAAACTAGAAAGGGGAAAATAAAATAATCTTTTTAAAAAAGAAGAAAACTGACTTAAAGAAAATGCGCTAAAAAGTAAAAAATAATTTTTAATTTTACGACTTGAAAAAATTGAATTATTTAATATCAATTTTATACTTGTTATAATTTTTTTTTAAGTTGGTGCCAATTTACCAAAATCATTCATAAATTTTGTCACCGATTTCGGCTAGTTTTAATAAGTATAAAATTGGCATTTAATAATTATTTTTTTTCGACTTAGTCGTAAAATTAAAAATTATTTTGTTTACTTTTTAGCGCATTTTCTTTAAGTCGTTTTTTTTTTTTTTTTTTTAATATTATTTTATTAAACACTTAAAATTAATCTTTTCCTAAAAATATATATACAGCATTAAATTAAAATAAAGAGTTTTAAATCCCAAATATTTTTGAAAAATTTACACCTATGGATTACTTAATGTTGTTTATCGCATAATGTCATCGCCCTGCCCTCTCTGTTTTACAAGTTGGCACACTGAAAGTATAATTCTGTAGCGGCGTTGAGATTTTCATTAAGGTATGAATCCTCATCTTTTTATCTTCGACCATTAATATAGAACACATTATTAATATACAAATAAGTATAAGTATAAAATAATATAGTAATAAGTATGAAATTGATATTAAATAATTAAATTTTTTCAACTTGTACATTAAATCAAAAATTACTTTTTACTTTATACCTGAATTTCCTTAAAGTTGGTTTTCCTTTTCTTTAAAAAAACCAATTTATTTTTTAAATGATTGAAGTACGAGAGACTACAGATATTTTTCGGAAATCTTGGTACATTTATTCGCCAAATTATAAAACGAATTACACACCATGTTTATAAAAAAAAATCAGAATAATTTGATAGTTAAAATTATAGTTAACGCTGATTCTATCACTAATTCTATCTTAAAACTTGCATCTTAATCTTAAAAAAATTATATAAATAATTGTGCTTCAAAAGCTGATCTAGAAATTGGAAGCAATGATTGAATTAAATTATATTTCGTCGTTTATGTTTATTCACGGGGGCCATAAACCAAATTACATTTTTCCGATATAACAGTGAGGCATGTTGTTTAAAATGGTATATGCATTTGTAAAAAGGGTTATGAAATGACCAGGTGTACAAATTAGAAATTAAATTATAATAATTTTGAAATATGTAAATAAACATATTAAAACTAATAAAATGGTAGATATATTTAAATATTAATAATTTTTTTTTTTTAAAAATTGGTGAAACAGTCATATAAATAATTCTTGATGGATTGATTAAAGAATTTGACGATGATTGAAGTTTTTAAACAGGGATGGGAAGAAATTATAATATATCTAATATGTATAAAAACTGAAAATTGCTAAAATGTTTTCTGATGCATGTGTGTCCATACAAAAAAAGGCTTCGTAACTACAAAGCGTAGATCATATATTAATTGGTTGGTTGAAAGTAGCGTTGCACTAGAGATACACAATGGGCTATTGAAGACAGTTAAAAAAAATCTTGAACGAAAGACAAGACAATAGTAGTCGTCAGCGAAAACGTTATGAGAACTCTATTCCCAGAAGGAAAACACACATGAATCTAGTAGATAATGTATGTGGGAGGATAAAAAACCCAGATCCTCAAGCACGCAGTCCAGTACCATATCCATTACACTATCAGAGCGACTTGAAGAAGTAATAAACAGAATTTTTTTTAAAAAGGTGTTCTAAAAGAATGAGAAGTAAGATAATTGAGTTGTAATAACACAGTTTCCATTTAAGCAATCGAGATCAAGTAATGCAGAAAATCATTTTCTGAACTACAATTTTATGTTTGTCAGGTCGCATTGTTAAGGTGGCTTAAACAGAAGCTGAGAATAACAATATTAAATAAAACCGCTCATTTTTGAGAAAGTACGATTACTTAAATTTCAGTACGTCATCGCTCATTTATGATACAATCCTATTCAAAGAAAAACGAGTAGGTTCAGGTACTCATTTTAAGTACACTCTAAATTTATTAGTGGAAAGTTATAAATGGATACTCAATTTTGAATAATATTTCGTCAGATTTAACGAAACAGTGATCTGTGAAAAGCTCCGATTAAATATTTTGTCAATTTAAGGATTTATTTCGTTGTTGTTGTTTTCACAAAATTATTTTAACAAAAATAATCTTTCTAAAAAAAAAAGGAAAACGACTTTAAGAAAAATGCGCTAAAAAGTAAAACATAATTTTTAAATTTACGAATGAGTTAAAAAAATTGAATTATTGAATATCAATTTTATACGTAGTACAACTTTTTGAAATCGGCGCCAAATTTAGGTCTGATTTTTGTAAATTGGCATCAACTTCCAAAAGTTGTACTGCGTATAAAATTGATATTCAATAATTCAATTTTTTCAACTCATTCGTAAAATTAAAAATTATTTTTTACTTTTTAGCGCATTTTTCTTAAAGTCGGTTTTCCTTTTTTTTAGAAAGATCATTTTATTTTTCCCTTTTTAGTTTTTAATTTAGCAGGGGGCTTCGCCAACTATTCACCAAGAAATTTTAGTAGCAACTTGTGCTCAACAATGTATATTTTAAAACAATCCCTAACAAAGCCAATAAATGCATGTTAAACGAAATGTCATTGTTGTACAACTTCCGTTAAACAATGAAAATATTTTGAAATCGGATAAATTGCTTAAAACAAATCCGGTTAATCGACATTTCCGGATATATAACAGCCGGATAACCTATTATTATTTTGAAGATTTTGCCTAAGTGGATTTTTCTCTATCCAACAAAAAGAGAATTTTCGAAATCGGACGAATTTTTTTTTTAAACGGTCCGGTTAATTGCGAAATCCGGATAGGTAAGTTCCGGATAACCGGATTTTTTTTCAAATTGCTCCCCTTTGAAACATCCCCTATCCAACAAATTTTTTTTTTCCAAATATCTGAAGTAAAATCGAAATCCCACGCGCACATACATAAAAAAAAATACATAAAGGTCGAATTTATAACCTCTCGACTTGGCGCGCTTTGGCGGTTTTAATTTAAGGTTTCTGGCGGTTTTATTTTTGAGGGTTTTTTTTAGTTTTGGTTGGCGCGCTGGGCAGTCGGTTAAAAAATGAGGACGATCGCAAGATGCCTTAGAAATGCGAGTTTTATTTATTATATATTTCTTGGAGGTAATAAAAGTGTAACAACCTGGAAGTACCAGCGAAGATATTTTTGTAAGATTTGTAAATAGTATTTCATTTTCTGTATTTCACATGGCTACTAAATCAAGTTTCCATTTTTGTTCAATTTTTTCTTGAAATGTACACGGCATGAAATTTAAAAATGCGTTTACCGCTCAGAGGAATCGAATTTTTTTTAGCCAATCTTGATGTTAATTTGAAAAGAAAACATTAGATAATAAGTTTATTTCCCAATAACTTTTGTTTCGACATTTAAAGCTCAGTCGATGGCTTTTCGAATATTAATTTTCTTTTCATTCTATAAAAAGAACATCGAATAGAACACGAAATTTTCTTTTAACCTAAAAGCACTTTTAGAAAGAAAAATGACGATTTAATTCAATTTAATACTAAAAGAAAACTCCGCGTCGTAAATAAATATGCAATTTTTATTCATATTTTAAATGTATGTCCTTATCGGAAAAGCATTTCACAGGAAAGTGCATTCTACGAAAAAGCAATCTCAACAAAAATTGTTCCATAAAAATAAAAAATGGCGACCAAAAACTTTTAAAAAGTACATTCTATCCAGTAATTACTTTTATTTAAAATCGGAAACAAGTGTTCTACGTTATTATTATTACGCTTTTTTTTTTATATCCAGAACGAAAATTAAATGGCGTTTTCTTCTGAAAATTTGATTGAAGAACATCTTGTTGAATATTCTACGGAATTTCACAACTTTTTTTTCTTAACTCAGATATAAGATTGTTCTGAGAATGTTTCAAACTTTTTCGCCCAAATATTAAGAGAAATGTAAAGTAGGTGGCAGTATTTCCACGATCCTATTATGTATAAAGTCGCACGCAAAACGGTCATTTTTCATCGAAAGACAGTCGCCATTTTTTTTTTATGTTGTTGCCTGCAGACGTTCCAGATGGAATATCTAATCTGGCAACGTACTCTTCAGGACTTGATAAAATGCATGCGATATAAAGTTTTTAAATTAAATTTTAGAAATCCATGCAGAGCGCTGGAAATTTCTTTTCATCCGGTTAAGTTTATGTTTTTTACTGACACAAGACTAGTATATGGAAAGGATCTAGATATAAGATGTTCTGAAGGATTGTCAGTTTAGATCGAATTGTTTAATTCATTGGCTATAGAAGATCGTAAATCATCTAGTAACTGTCAGTAAAAAAACTTTTACTGATAATCGCTGAAGTAAGATTTGTTTTTTATATCTTGAAAATAAAGATTTTTAATATTATTCTCGGTTATTTAACTTCCTAAAGAAGTTGAAAGCTGAATTAGATTTGAAAACTCAAGTAAAATGTTATCCGAATATCGATAATTTTATGTCCATGGAACCGAAGGGCTTTTAACCTAATATTGAACATTTGAAATATAAATAACTCATTTTGTTTTTGATTTATATACATTTTTGATATTGATAATACGTTACAGGTGTCAATATTTTGAAGGAAATTTTTTCTGAAGAAATCATAAAGAATTCTCATTAAAAAAAACTTTTTTTTATTAAAAAAAATATATAAAAATTATCATTTTTCTCATTGTATACCATATATCTCGTTCATACACTGTAAAAAAAAGGTACTTAAAAATTAGTACCTGAGCATACTCGTTTTTCTTTGAGTACAATTGCGTCGTAAATAAGCGATGACATACTCAAATTTAAGTAGTCGTACTTTCTAAAAAACGAGCATTTAATATTGCTAATCTCAGCTTCTATTCAAATCATCTTAAGAAAGCAACCTGACACACTTAAAATAATTATTAAAATTTTTTTTTTCCATATAATTTGATATCGATTGCTTAAATGGAAACTGAGTTATTACAACTCAATTATCTTTCTTCCCATTCTTTTGTCACACCTTTTTAACATTTCTTCCGTTTATAACTTCTTCACACTTCGCTCTGGTAGTACAACGGATAAGGCACTGTACTGCGGTACCAGAGGATCCGGGTTCGATTACCAGTAAATCTTGGTTGTAATTATCAATATTTATTGAAAGTGATTTCTGAAGGCAGCATATGTAGGCAAGCAACTGTCTCATTGTACTAATTTTTGAGTACATGTCTTTTACAAAAATAAAACTTATGTATTCAGAGCAATTATAAGCATCGAATGTAATAGAAAATAAGTACATTTTACTTATTTTTGAGTACCTATTTTAGCAGTATAGCGATTAAAAAAATCTACGTATGCCTATGCAAAAAGACTATTTTTTCTACCTTCGCTTTAAAATGTTTAATGTGGTCGATACGCTAAGTCGTCACTCCAGTGTCTCTTATTATTTTAGCTCAGTGATTGTTACATTACTGGCAACTAAAATATTGCATACTACTCTTGTAAAACTAACATAAAAACTTACTCTTAATTGCCTCCATCAATCAGAGGAAAATCAGTTGGAATTACCGAAAAATCTGAACCTTCATAGACTTATGGAACAAAGTAGTTAACTTGATAATTTGACAACCACTTAATCACAACAGTGTGAAATGAACCACTACATTTTCGAACAAATACTTCAAACACTCTGACTTTTATAACTTTTAGTCGCCGTTTCAATAATTAAATGTCCATTATTATTTCCCATGAACAGCGAAGCGTTAGCTTTGCTATCAAGGCAGAATTCGTCTGCCTGCAACTTCGCTGTAATTAATTTTCAGCCGAATTATTCTCATGTAATTTTAATAAAACGAAGATTGAGCACCAATCAAAACGCATCATTAATAAAACATCGCCTCGGTATTTGAGCAATAATTACCATACACCAACTCTATCAGTTAATTGGAAAATTCCAAATTCGCGAAAGCTTTTGAATCGCAACGGACGCCATTTTTTCCCTTTCCCGAACGACATCCGATTGGTCCCTTTCTGCGTGACGTCATAGTTCTGAAAAGCTGTCTTTGGATGAAAAATGGCTGTTTCGCGTGCAAGCAATCAAATATTAAGGCAAGGCCCGAGAACTATTGACTCGGGCCCTGTGGTTAAGGAGAAAGGATAAACACTTTTAAGAATTGCTCTTTCAGAGTTTTGCTGCACGCAATGGCGTTTTGCAGCGAAAGCCGAGATTGGACGAGAAAGTTTCGGGAAGCCCACCAATCGGGTGCCAGCTCTGGGTGAATTTTGTTCCGTGTAGAACCCAAGCTGTGTTTCACGGAATGTGCAACGTCTTTGTTTTAATTTGCCGGGAGATAAAATGTGGAAACATGCTATGTGGTGTGTTTAAGTTTTAATTTGGGTTTCGTTGAAGCCGGGTCTTTTTATATTTGTTTTAGTAAGATTAAAGTTATATTTTTTTTCCCCTTTTAGATTGAAAATGTCAGTTTATTACAAAGTTTTACAAACTTATTCGGAATTTTTGAATATATTCGATATTGCGTGACTAAATTTGAGATTAAAAATGTCTATATTAAACTCTTTTTTTTTTAAAAATATATTTCATGCAATCCTTTTTCAAGACAATTCATTTAGGGTTTCTTTAGAAATTTTTTGAAAAATATTATATGATACAATTTTCGAAGCGCACGGAAAATGTTATTCATGAAGTATATGTAATATTTTCGTTCTAGAAATATTAATGAAAGTTCGACGAAGCGTTACATTTTATTTTGATGTTAAATATAATATAAAATATATCAATATAAAAAAAAATACGAACTAATATAATCTTTGCTCTTTGAACACACAATCAATCTAAGTATTGCTCAGATTTATTTTGAATTATGTTTTCTGCCAAGATAAAATAATTTAAGGAATACAAAAATTCTAAAATATTTTATAAGACAGTTACCTACTGATATCAAGAAGAATTGAACAATACTTGAAAACTATAATGACTTTTCGGAGAGGGGGAGGGGGGGGGGATTTTAAAAAATCATATATATATATATATTGATTGAAAGTACAAATAAAAGTAATATTAAGCATATAGAATGGTTTATATTAAATAGTTTAAATTAATCTATTTTATAAACTCGTGGGTGACTTATAAAGGTTCGATTTAATTAATCGAATCTATATGCCAAATGTGCGAAAACTCGCCAATTTTGTTAACATGCCACCACTACTCACGCTTACGGTTGATGAATAGGATAAAGCGTGCTAATTTTTTTTTCTTGGCGAAATATAATTGGTGCTCCACCAAAAAGCTACAATTTTCTTCAAGATTGTTGTCAATTAAAACGATGTTTTTCTAGAAAACTGATTTTTCTTCCCTACTTCCACTTCAATTATACTAATTATATTTAAGAATTTAAATTAAGCTATTCTATGAATTCGTGGAACACTAATAATCGTTCGGTTCCATTAAGCGAACCTAAATGCCAAATGTGCGAAAACTAGCCACTTTTGTTAACCTACTACCAATAACCATGCTGACGGTCGGTGAATAGGAAAAGGCGTGCCAATTTTTTTTTTCTTGGCGACAAATATTGTATGCGCAACGCAAAAACTGCCTTTTTCTTCAAGATTGTTGTCAATTAAAATTTATGTTTTCCTACGAAAGGGATTTTTCTTCCCTTCTTCCACTGCCCCTTCAATTATACTAAGTATATTTTATATTCAAGAATTTAAATTAAGCTATTCTATAAATTCGTGCAACACTAATAATGGTTTGATTTCATTAAACGAACCTAAATGCCAAATGTGCGAAAACGCGCCATTTTTGTTAACCTACCACCACTAATCACTCTCACGGTCGATGAATAGGAAAAACATACCAATTTTTATTTTGGCGACAAATAGTGGATGCTCATCGAAAAAGCGACCTTTTTCTTCAAGATTTCTGCCAGTTAAAATTCTGTTTATCTAAGGAAAGTGATTTTTGTCAGTTAACCGCTATCAATTGTTTATTTATTTAAGGCTGTTTGTGAAATAATACGAAATTCAATACCTGAAATAGATTATTTAACTCTTTTTCTAGCGCTGAACAAACGTAATTAATCGCACAGCTAACGAGCCATCATCAACTCAAATAACAACGAACCCCCCTTTGTTTAATGTAACCCTAAAAAAAAAGACAAATACGTCATTTCATTCAGAGTGCAGCCCCCTGTTTTTTCAGGGGTTTAAAATTAATCGAGCCCACCCATCAAACCGTCCTGGCCATCCGCCATTACACGAAATCTCTTAATTGAAGCCTATTATCATTATTTCAAACTAACTAGCAATTATTTTCTACGGAGGTTATTTTCCACGCAGCTAGACATTCGCGAAAATGACTAGTCGTTAGGCAAAACAAAGAGTTTAAAATCCGAAAGTGGCAACAGTAATAAGGCGGACGATTGGTAATGACACCCGTTAAGGACAGAATGAAAATCGGATATCGTAATTAAGACCATCGATTGTTTACTCCTGGAGCAATTATTTATCGGAAATGAATTAATCGTTTTCTGAATCGTATCGTATGTTAATGATACAGTTTGGCTGTGTCTTTTTGGTGAGTAATCGCCCGGTTTAATGCTTGTTTGGAGCTCGGATTTGGCGAAATTTTGTGTCTTTGTTTTGGAAGGAGTCATTAAGAGTGTGGAAGGGGAAGATTTCTGTTTGTTTTATCGATAAAGTAATCGGGGGAAATTGCGTTCCATCTTTTGTCAATGAGATGTAAACTTCGAGGGAATATTTGCTGTAATGTATCTTCACCTGGGGAACACTTTGTACAGTAATGTATTCAATATTCCAATTCGTGATTTTGTTTCTTTTAAATATTGGACATTTGGCTGCTAACTGGCGTAAGTCAAAAAATAAAATGACCTCCAGTGGCCCCGTGGATAAAGGTTTGGTTTTGTTAATTAGCGTCGCACTAGAGCTGCACAGTGGGCTATTGGCGACGGTTCGGGGTCAATCTCGAAGGAAAGACCCGGGAACACATACACATTCACACACACATTCATACATGCACCTCGTTATTTTAGAACCATGGTCAGATGACGAGGAAACACCTGAACTGGCACCCAACGCCTTCATTAGACGTCGGGACTTTGGTCCCCGATCAGATCTATCGTGCACCAGTCCCGTATACACGCCAGTAAAATTTGTTGGATATTCTGGACGACTTTCTAGTATTTTTGTAGCGAAGCTGGCAACCCTCCGATCGCAAGATCACTAATTTTTTACTTTTCTATGTCAAGTCCATTTCCCGGATTCGAACCACCAATCCTCTGATTAGTAGCTGAACGCCTTACCAACTGAGCAACTGGGGCTCCGTGGATAAAGGAGTTCAGCTAGTATTCTGAGGATTGCTAGCTCGAATCCATACGATGGACTTGACAAAGAAAAGTAAAAAAGTCTTGATCTTTCGATAAGAGGATTGCTAGCTTCGTTTCAAAAATACTAGAAAATCTTCCAGAACATTCAACAAATTGTACTGGCTATACGGGACTGGTACACGATACATCTGATAGGGGTCCAATGTCCTGACACTTAATGAGGTTGCGTCGGGTGCCAGCTGAGGTGTGGTCCTCGCCATCTGAACATGGTTAAAAAATACGAGGTATGGTTCCCGGGTCTTTCCTTCGAGATAGGCCCCGACCGTCGCCAATAGCCCACTGTGCAGCTCTAGTGCGACGTTAATTAATTAAACCAAACTAACAACAGATTTCAAATTACGAGCTTTTAAATTGGCTTGGCTGTAAAGTTAACACTGCAGAACTCGCTCAATGTCTGAGAAGTACAATCCAAGGAGAATGAAATTAAATGTGGGACGAAATTGGAAAATTAAGGTTTGGTTTGGTTAATAAACGTCGCACTAGAGCTGCACAGTGGGTTATTGGCAACGGTTCGGGGCCAATCTCGAGAGAAAGATTTAGGAACAATGCTTCGTTTTTTTTAACCATGGTCGGATGACGAGGAAAACACCTGAGCTGGCACCTGACGCAACCTCAATACGTAATAAGTGACGGCCCCTCATAGTAAGTGTAACCCGAACTAGTACCTACCACTGATGTCTAACTGTAACTTCTGGATTAGGCAGGACATTTTGTTGAATTGAAGCCAACAACTATACCCCACTTTCATTGCTACCGCAGTATTCCGTATATTTTTCATGTTAAAATAAGCCGACATGTATTGATTTTGGCAGAGTTTTTTTATGTTTTCTTTTGAAACCCATTTAAAATGCAATTAGCTATTAAAATAAAGTTATTTGCATGGCAAAGTGGTTAAAAATCACGAGCAAATGCTATTGTTTGGCAATATAAAAACTAATTCTATAAGAAGAAAATATAATATTTTTATACATTTAATATTTCTACAATGCTATTGTATTAAAAAATAACACTAAATCACTTTAAAAAAAAAAATTGGGGTTGAGTATGACTGCTTCCGCATTGGCTTCAACGCGCCCATAGAAGTTGTGAGCCTTCCAGAAGTTACAGTTAGAGTTCAGTGATACCTGCATATCCAGATTCCTGGGCAAAGGCCTTCGTGGCCGAGCGGTTAAAGGCGTCAGCTGGGAATACGAAAATTCCTGGTTTGATCCTAGGCGATTTAATCGACAAAAAACAGTAAAAAAAGTAATGATCTTGTGATTGGAGGATTGCCAACTTCGCTACCAAAATACTAGAAAAGTCGTCCAGAGCATCCGCAAAAATTATCGGCGTGTATACGGGACTGGTGCACAATAAATCTGATCGGGGGCCAAGATCGGGGGCGTCTGTTGAAGGCGTTGGGTGCCAGTTCAGGTGTTGCCTTCTTCATCTGACCATGGTTCAAAAATACGAATCATCGTTCCTGGGTCTTTCCTTCGAGATAGGCCCCGAATCGTCACCAATAGCCCACTGCGCAGCTCTAGTGCGACGTTAATTAACCAAAACCAAACCTACATATCCAGATTCCGGGGGCTTCCGTGGCCGAGCGGTTAAAGACGTCAGCTGGGAATACGAACATTGCTGGTTTGATGCCAGGCGATGGACTTGACATAGAAAAGTAAAAAGTAACTTCGCTACAAAATACTAGAAAAGTCGTCCAGAACATCCGCAAAAAATTTAACGGCGTGGGTACGGGACTGGTGCACGATCAATCTGATTGGGGTCCAAAGACCCGACGCTTATTGAAGGCGTTGGATACCAGTTCAGGTGTTGTCCTCGTCATTTGACCATGGTTCAAAAATGCGAATCATCGTTCCTGGGTCTTTCCTTCGAGATAGGCTCCGAACCGTCACCAATAGCCCACTGTGCAGCTCTAGTACGACGTTAATTAATCAAAACCAAATTACGTATCCAGATTCTTGGGCATGACATCCAGGCTATCACGTTCCTCAAATATTTTGCACAGTTTTGATTCTTCATATGGAAATGCTAATATAAATTTAATCTCATTTTATACAAAATGCAACTAACCCAAATTCGTATATTCTTGACTTGCAATCACAACACCTGAAATGCGAACTAGCTTCACCAAACAACACTACCCAAATTACAACCAATGTATCCTCACCCCCCTCACTACAATCCAATTCGATTTCCAATCTCAGGCGGGGAACCCCTTTGAACCAGGAACTATTTATCTACACGCGCTCCCATCCCTTAACATCGCAACCCGATGCGGCAGGGATGCAATTCGATTCCCTGACGCATTCTTCCGCCATGCTAATCAACCCTTCGGTGTTCTTAAGCAAACAGAGGGCGGAGGGGGGAGACCCACTTCGGTGATTTGTCGTCCGCCGAACTGAAGTGAAGGGAGTAGCAGCCTTGCGGGTGTTGAACCTGCGATGGCATCTGACGTTTCCGATCAAACGTCCTTTCCCCCATCCATTTGAATAGTCTCTACCTTTCTTGTCTCTTGCTGGAGGTGGGTATTTACATTTTAATGTGTGGGATCGGTTTTGTAGCGTGTGTGTAGAAAGGGAATTTTGGTGTGTTACACTGCTTTCAACAATGAAAATTTTGGTTTTCGTTTTGGTTTGGTTAATTAACGTCGCACCAGAGTTGCACAATGGGCTATTGGCGACGGTTCGGAGCCCATCTCAAAGAAAAGACCCGGAAACGATGCCTCGTACTCAGTGGCGAAGGGTCCAGTCATCGGTATATTCACCGATGACCAAAATTATAGAGATTATAAAAAAAATCGATATTTTGGTAACCCTTTGAGTACTGAATTATTTGAAGATTTTTATGCCCCTGGGACGGATTTCGTGAGGTTCAATTGATCCCATTCTTGACCAACCCTACAACAAATTGTTTTTGCGATCAACGGCCACTGGCGGGGGTGCCGCAAACATCAGCGCCTGCTTCTTAAATTCAGATGACGAGTCAGACTCGTCCACCGTAACTTCGCCCAAGTAAGCAGAAGACGATTCTCACTCGTCAAATGTACCCAAAGGGTTAATTAAAAAAAGTTTTAAATGCATTTGTTTACTTTATTTAATTTTTCTTTTCTTTAAAAGTTTAAAAACGTCCCAAAAAATGAAGCCATTAAATTAATTTAAACCGAAAACACTCGGAAACAAAACCCGCACTTTCTAATCGTGCCAAGAGCAAAAATCTGGCGATTAAAACTTCGCCAACTCATCTGTAACGAAGACCGAATCGCATTTATGAGCGTCAGCCAATCAGATTGGTGCTCAAAATATTCCCGTCAGCCAGGTCCGGATTGAGACAATAGTCTCTAAGCTAATTTGGCCTGCTGGTCATCTGTGGATTTCACAGCTTCTTCAAGCAACCTTAAACCGTCGTTTCGTGCACAGTATGATTGCCAGATTGGCTTTGATAGGTCACATTTGGAAATAGAGATTTTTTGTTTTTAATTATTTTCGACATATTTAGCCGGTATTTTTTCATTAAATCGTCTAACTTGTCATTTCGTTTTAAGTTCGTTTGTTTTTGTGTTTGGGTTTTTTCGTCTGATTATTTTAAAGAATTGTTTTTCTAAAAACAGTTCGTATTACGTTATGGAAAACAGTTTTTCTATATAATAAAAATTGCAAACAACTAATTACTCAAAATAAAATTATTAAAAAAAAAATTCCGAAAAATATTCTGTGTAAGTAAAAAAAAATATTTCAGAAATTAACAAATTCAAGAAATATTTAAAAAAAAGTTCCTTATAGGTTGACAGAAAAGCAAGTTAATTTTTTATTACGTTGTACATTGCTCAACTAACGGTTTTGTTTTGAATGAACGTTATTCCTACGTCCGAAAAACTCATAAACTAATTCTATTTTAAATATGTATTCAGTAATACAACACATTTCCTTTGTTATTTTATTTATTAATTTGGCAAATATAGATGTGTATATATAAAGACATCGGCATACTCAAACGAAACAATTTGGCTACTTATAATTAAATACAATGGCATTTCATTGAATTGAATTTTTTTTTTCAATATTTAAACAGTAAAACTCAGGATTAAAATAAAAATAAATCGAAGTATGTAAATGGACAATTATAAATTATGGAAAAGGTTGATTGGTTTATGAAATCAGTTGACAAAAAAACCAATTGCCCCGCTATCCATATAACCTAAACCGCCGCCATATAGCCTAACACAAAAATAAATAACTAAAATAGTAGTGATTTTATAGAATGTTGGGGGGGGGGGGATTGATGTTCATTTATATATTTATTACATCATGTATTTTTGGTCATTATTTTCTTTGACTTCTTATGAAGTGCCATGTACTGGTTTGGTTTGGTTTTGTTAAATAACGTCGCACTAGAGCTGTATGTACTGAAATAATTAAAAAATTATTAACAAAATGCTTTGAAACATTGCGATTTAATTTTTTTTTTTTTTTTTTTTTTTTTTAAAGAATTTTTTAAAAAATAGACTTTTTAGAAACGTATGCTTATTTTTTATTTCATTTTGAGGTACTTTCAACGTAAATACAATACTTTATTATTTTTAGACAGTTGACGGTCGCAAATCTATTACCTCGGGGTGGTGGCATATGCCGCTCGGGGCGATGACCACCGTAAAAAGTCACACCTCGCCTCGTATTTTTGAACCATGGTCTGATGACGAGGAAACACCTGAACTGGCACTGAACGCCTTCAATGAACGTCGGGACTTTGGACCCCGATCAGATTTATCGTGCACCAGTCCCTTATACACGCCGGTATAATTTTTTGGATATTCTGGTCGACTTTCTAGTATTTTTATAGCACAGCTGACAACCCTCTGATCACAAGATCACTACTTTTTTACTTTTCTTTGCCTGGTCCATCGCACGGGTTCGAACTAACAATCCTCTGATTACTAGCTGAACGCCTTACCAACTGAGCAACTGGGGCTCATGGTTTGGTTTGGTTAAATAACGTCGCACTAGAGCTGCACAATGGGCTATTGGCGACGGTTCAGACCCTATCCTGAAGGAAAGACCCGGGAATAATGCCTCGTATTTTTAAACCATGGTCAGATGACCAGGACAACACCTGAGCTGGCATCCACGCCTTCAATAGGCGTTAGGCTTTGAGCCCCGGTCAGATTTATCGTGCACCAGTTCCTTATACACGCTGGTAAAATATTTTCGATATTCTGAATGACTTTCTAGTACTTTTGTAGAGAAACTTTGCAACCCACCGATCACTAAATCAATACTTTTTTACTTTTCTTTGTCAAGTCCATCGCACGGGCTCGAACCAGAAATCCTCTGATTAATAGCTGAACGCCTTTATCCACTGGGCTACCAGGGGCCTCTGTGGCCCAGTAGATAAAGGCGTCAGCTGGGAATCAGAGGATTCCTGGTTCGATCCTGTGGAACGGACTTGACAAGGAAAAGTAAAAAGTAGTGATCTTGTGATCGGAGGGTTGACAGCTTCACTACAAAATACTAGAAAAGTCGTCCAGAAAATCCAGAAAAATTATCGGCGTATATACGCGACTGGTGCTTGATAAATCTGATCGGGATCCAAAGTCCTGACGCCAATTGAAGGCGTTGGGTGCCAGCTCAGGTGTTGTCCTCGTCATCTGACCAATGGTTCAAAAATACGAGGCATCGTTCCCGGGTCCTTCCTTCGAGATAGGCCCCGAAAAGTGACTGCGCAGCTCTAGTGCGACGTTAATTAATCAAACCAAAACACTGGGCTACCGGGCTCCCACCCATCTTTCATCTATTATTAAAATATTAATTAATCACTTTTAAGAATGGATATTCGAAAATCAAATTAAAACATTTTATTGTCGATTGCCGTTATTATCAAGTTTTAATTCAAATCAGATTTATTTATTTAATCGCATACTTTTCTCAGGGGTATAATAATACCTCAAACAGACCCGATACCCAAAATGACAAATATTTGAATTTAGCAGACGACCCACAGCCCCATTCCCAAACTCCCCCAACGCTCAAACCGACCCCTGGTGAAAAGACATCTGAAAGATAATTACATGGACCAATAGACCGAAATCAGATCTGTTATTTGATAACTGCATTTTAAACAGAACATTCCGATGGAATGTTCCAATAACTAAATGGAACGTTCCAGACGTTGGAGTTGAGAGGTGGGGGTGTCTGCTCTCTGCTCAAATGCGATTGCCAATCGAAGCCTAATTAAATCGTTTGGTAAATACGGGATGGGACGAAATGAGAGGGTTGGGCAAGCGATATCTGGTGAGGGGGGCGGATTGAAGTTCCCGACTTTTCAATTTGTTTAAAATTATGACACGTGATCATGTGGGGGGGGGGGGGGGATATGGGCGTTTGATGGGTTTTGAGTGTGGTTGGTGTTTAGATTGGGGTTTGTTTGCAGTATTCTCAATTACTGGAGAAAGTGTAAACTGATATAGTATTATAATCTGAAATGAATGGAATAATGTATTAAAATAGGATGACGTTTTGTTGCTGTGATAATCTACCAACTTACATTCATCCAATTTTTAGGAGTTTGTAGATTAATTTAAATTGTTGAAAAGGTAATTAACTAGATATGATAAATATACAAAATTAACTTTATGTTATATAGGTATAGAAATAATATTAATCCAAAAGTTTACAATTTAATACTCATGTATATATATTTAATTGTCGACACCTAATATTGTCAAAGTCTTCTCTCCCAAACTATATAACCAATATTTATTATCAAGGTGTCAATTGAAAGGGCGTGCACTGCAGATGTGCCAAAACGTAACAAATCCATAAAATATTTAACAATTACTTAGTTTATTTCGCGTTGAAAAAATTGAAAACATATCTTCGTGGCGCCATCTACATTTCAAACTTTGAACGATAGTTAAATGGCTGTTGGTTTGTAGATTAATTGAAATTGTTGAAAAGCTAATTAACTAGATTTGATAAATATAAAATTAATTTTATGTTATATAGATATAGAAATATTAATCCAAAAGGTTACAATTTAATCTGACGTATATATATTTAATAGTCGACACCGAATATTGTCAAAGTATTTTCTTCCAAACTATATAACCAATATTTATTATCAAGGTGTTAATTGAAAGGGTGTGAACTGCATTTGTACCAAAACGTACCAAAACCATAAAATATTAAGCAATTAATTTATTATCCTTTGGAAAAATTGAAAAGATATCTTCGTGGCGCCATCTACATTTCAAACTTTGAACTAGTTAAATGGCTATTAGTTTGTAGATTAATTGAAATTGTTGAAAAGCTAATGAACTAGATTTGTTAAATTTACAAAATTAACTTTATGTTGTATAGAAATAATATTAATCCAAAAATTTACAATTTAATACTCATGTATATATATTTAATAGTCGACACCGAATATTGTCAAAGTCTTTTCTCTCAAACAATATAACCAATATTTATTATTAAGGTGTCTATTGAAAGGGCGTGAATTGTAGATGTGCCAAAACGTACCAAATCCATAAAATATTAAGCAATTACTTAATTTATTTCGCTTTGGAAAAATTTAAAACATAACTTAGTAGCGCCATCTACATTTCAAACTTTGAGCGATAGTAAAATGACTGTTAAACGGGCTGAATTCAACTAAAATGTAGGAAAGGCATGGGATTAAATGGGCTAAGTGATAATTGGTTTGCGAAGCAAAACAACGGGGATTGCGTGGCAATCCTACGATCGTTAAATATTCCTATTTCGTAAAATATTCTCACTTTATAAAGTTAATTTATTAAAAATTTTAATTTAATAAATACCACAGCTGATCAATCAACAGACGAATTGTACATAATTAGTTTGTTTAATTATTATGATATTCTTACTGCATAATGTGAATTTTCTACACAGTGTCTTTTTAATGTGTTATTTTATAATGTATCTAAAAACGTAGAATCACATCTATATTCGTTAAATATTCATACGCTATCAACAGACGAATTGTACATAATTAGTTTGTTAAATAAATCTGATATTATTACTGCATATACTGAATTTTCTACACCGTGTCTTTTTGATGGGTTATATTATAAAGTATCAAAAAACGTAGAATCACATCCATATTCGTAAAATATTCATACGCAATCAACAGACGAATTGTACATTATTTGTTTGCTAAATAATAATGATATTCTTACTGCATAATGTGATTTTTCCACACCGTGTCTTTTTAATGTGTTATATTATAAAGTATCTAAAAACGTTGAATCACATCTTTAATCTTTTCTTTACATATTCATACGCAATCAACAGACGAATTGTACATCATTAGTTTGTTAAATAAATCTGATATTATTACTGCATATACTGAATTTTCTACACCGTGTCTTTTTGATGGGTTATATTATAAAGTATCAAAAAACGTAGAATCACATCCATATTCGTAAAATATTCATACGCAATCAACAGACGAATTGTACATTATTAGTTTGCTAAATAATAATGATATTCTTACTGCATAATGTGATTTTTCCACACCGTGTCTTTTTAATGTGTTATATTATAAAGTATCTAAAAACGTAGAATCACATCTTTAATCTTTTCTTTACATATTCATACGCAATCAACAGACGAATTGTACATCATTAGTTTGTTAAATAAATCTGATATTATTACTGCATATACTGAATTTTCTACACCGTGTCTTTTTGATGGGTTATATTATAAAGTATCAAAAAACGTAGAATCACATCCATATTCGTAAAATATTCATACGCAATCAACAGACGAATTGTACATCATTAGTTTGTTAAATAATAATGATATTCTTACTGCATAATGAGAATTTTCTACACCGTGTCTTTTTGATGCGTTATATTATAAAGTATCAAAAAACGTAGAATCACATCCATATTCGTAAAATATTCATACGCAATCAACAGACGAATTGTACATCATTAGTTTGTTAAATAATAATGATATTCTTACTGCATAATGAGAATTTTCTACACCGTGTCTTTTTGATGCGTTATATTATAAAGTATCAAAAAACGTAGAATCACATCCATATTCGTAAAATATTCATACGCTATCAACAGACGAATTGTACATCATTAGTTTGTTAAATAAATCTGATATTATTACTGCATATACTGAATTTTCTACACCGTGTCTTTTTGATGGGTTATATTATAAAGTATCAAAAAACGTAGAATCACATCCATATTCGTAAAATATTCATACGCAATCAACAGACGAATTGTACATCATTAGTTTGTTAAATAATAATGATATTCTTACTGCATAATGAGAATTTTCTACACCGTGTCTTTTTGATGCGTTATATTATAAAGTATCAAAAAACGTAGAATCACATCCATATTCGTAAAATATTCATACGCTATCAACAGACGAATTGTACATCATTAGTTTGTTAAATAAATCTGATATTATTACTGCATATACTGAATTTTCTACACCGTGTCTTTTTGATGGGTTATATTATAAAGTATCAAAAAACGTAGAATCACATCCATATTCGTAAAATATTCATACGCAATCAACAGACGAATTGTACATTATTAGTTTGCTAAATAATAATGATATTCTTACTGCATAATGAGAATTTTCTACACCGTGTCTTTTTGATGCGTTATATTATAAAGTATCAAAAAACGTAGAATCACATCCATATTCGTAAAATATTCATACGCTATCAACAGACGAATTGTACATCATTAGTTTGTTAAATAAATCTGATATTATTACTGCATATACTGAATTTTCTACACCGTGTCTTTTTGATGGGTTATATTATAAAGTATCAAAAAACGTAGAATCACATCCATATTCGTAAAATATTCATACGCAATCAACAGACGAATTGTACATTATTAGTTTGCTAAATAATAATGATATTCTTACTGCATAATGTGATTTTTCCACACCGTGTCTTTTTAATGTGTTATATTATAAAGTATCTAAAAACGTAGAATCACATGTTTAATCTTTTCTTTACATATTCATACGCAATCAACAGACGAATTGTACATCATTAGTTTGTTAAATAAATCTGATATTATTACTGCATATACTGAATTTTCTACACCGTGTCTTTTTGATGGGTTATATTATAAAGTATCAAAAAACGTAGAATCACATCCATATTCGTAAAATATTCATACGCTATCAACAGACGAATTGTACATCATTAGTTTGTTAAATAAATCTGATATTATTACTGCATATACTGAATTTTCTACACCGTGTCTTTTTGATGGGTTATATTATAAAGTATCAAAAAACGTAGAATCACATCCATATTCGTAAAATATTCATACGCAATCAACAGACGAATTGTACATTATTAGTTTGCTAAATAATAATGATATTCTTACTGCATAATGTGATTTTTCCACACCGTGTCTTTTTAATGTGTTATATTATAAAGTATCTAAAAACGTAGAATCACATCTTTAATCTTTTCTTTACATATTCATACGCAATCAACAGACGAATTGTACATCATTAGTTTGTTAAATAAATCTGAAATTATTACTGCATATACTGAATTTTCTACACCGTGTCTTTTTGATGGGTTATATTATAAAGTATCAAAAAACGTAGAATCACATCCATATTCGTAAAATATTCATACGCTATCAACAGACGAATTGTACATCATTAGTTTGTTAAATAAATCTGATATTATTACTGCATATACTGAATTTTCTACACCGTGTCTTTTTGATGGGTTATATTATAAAGTATCAAAAAACGTAGAATCACATCCATATTCGTAAAATATTCATACGCAATCAACAGACGAATTGTACATTATTAGTTTGCTAAATAATAATGATATTCTTACTGCATAATGTGATTTTTCCACACCGTGTCTTTTTAATGTGTTATATTATAAAGTATCTAAAAACGTAGAATCACATCTTTAATCTTTTCTTTACATATTCATACGCAATCAACAGACGAATTGTACATCATTAGTTTGTTAAATAATAATGATATTCTTACTGCATAATGAGAATTTTCTACACCGGGTCTTTTTGATGCGTTATATTATAAAGTATCTAAAAACGTATAAATATATCTATATTCATATGTATACACATGAATGAAGTACAGAATTACAGTACTGTGAATTATTCTTGCGTACTGAACTTGAAGTAAATGCCCTAAGTATAATGGTTGGTTGGTTGGTTATATGGGGTTTAATGGCGCAAGGGCCAAATATGGCCAAGCTGCGCCAAACACTAGGTAGTTTAGGGTAACTTTAAAATTCTAAAAATACACACACACAAAAATTAAATTCAAAGAAGTGGTAAAAATCCTGTGTAATTTAAAAAGATAAATAGTGATGAATGATGTGGGTGATTTAATAAATACGACAAAGTGGGAGATGATGAATTAAAAAAGCGATTATATAAAAATCGAAGACGAAGACAAGAAGTTAAAATATGACGGATGGTGAGAGGTTGTTGGCAATACCGACACGGGGGGGTGGTTTCATTTATTAATAAATGCCTGTGGGTCGCTCTTGAATGTCCTATGCGGAGACGGGTCAGTAAAACATCCAACCGTCTAGATGATAAGGACGGTAGGAGTGAGGTAGTTGGAAATATAGAAGCTAGTTTGTTGTTGGTTTGTAGCTTCCAACCTTCACTCCACTCGTTCCGCACTAGGTCCCGCAGAACATTGCGTAGGTCGTCATATGGGATTCTGATATTAAGCTGGGATGTGGCATTTTTGGCAGCATGATCTGCCACCTCATTGCCAGTAATGCCAACATGCCCAGGAATCCAGCATAATATGACGCCATAGCCCCGTCGGATAAGCTTATTATATAATTTTAAAACATCAGAAGCTAGAGGGTGGTTAAAATTATCCGATGCGAGAGATTCTACAACGCTTTTTGAGTCGGTATAAATTATAAAATTGCCAACGATTTGGTGAGAAATATGTTTGAGTGCTTTGTACAGAGCTAAAAATTCAGAAGTAAAAACAGAAATGAAATATGGTAATGAGTAACTAAAAATATCTGAACCGCACACAAATGCACAGCCAGCATGATTAGTAAATTTAGATCCATCCGTGTAAACAGCTGTGTAATTAATAAAATTATGACGATGATCATTAAAAAGTTGATTAAATACAATAGGATTGGTATTGTATTTATCATGGTCAGCAAATAAATTAAATATTGAGATATTGGAAGTCTGCCATGGAATATTGTCAAAAAGAGGGCGTTCGGCAACATCTATTAAAGACAGTGGTGAGCCACTCAGTATATTTCTCATGCGAAGTCCAAACGATGGAATGCAAGATGGACGATTCCTGAAATTGACGTCCTTGGAACTATCCAGAAGGCAATTTTGCAAAGGATGGTCAGGATGTGATAAAATGCGAAAATAAAGTCCGACAAAGACAACAAACTACGTGTGGAGGCTAGTGGCAATTCATTGCACACAACATAGGGGCTTTCGACGGGTGATGTGCGAAAAGCTCCAGAGCAGATTCTTAGTGCCGAATGATGTATCGTATCGAGCTTACGCAGAACAGAGCAGCCATAGTCCAATCCCTAAGTATAATGTTTTATGTGTTTATTTTTATTATGTGCACTTTTGCACCTAATAAAACCCCTGATACCAAGCCTTGATCTACTCCAACGTTAGTCCATTAAAATAAATGGTCAGTTTGACGATGCAATAACAAACACTCCTCCAGTAAACAAGTACAATGATAACAACCATTCAATAAAACCCAAATGTCCTTGAATGACCATTGTTCCGGACAATGGATCCGTATACACATAGGTAGAAACCTAGATTTAATGCACTGATCGGCTATTCAAACGTGTTTTATATCTCTTTTAGTAGCAAATTCAACAGAATAAGGTTTCTAAGAGACTTATGGATTATTAGTAGTAAATATTTATGTGTTCGGTTTTTGTGATAATTGGTCGGTTAAGAGCATTTTCACGGTCTGTATATAAGGTCGTAGGTATATAAAAAAGGATAACTTTTATTTTAATGCTGTTTGACCAGATTTTGAGTGTCAGGCTGTTCTAACGAGGAAAATAGTCTGTAAATCGTATAATTCTGAAATCTTTATGATTAAGATTGTGTTAAATATGTTGATTCTAGGTATAGATTTTTTTATTATTGAAGTATTATAAAGATGGGTTTGAAATTTTTATAATAAAATCCGATATTTCATAATCATTTAATTGAAGCTAAATATATTTGATCTCACACTCGAATTGTAAAGCTTTCAGTATTGCAATATTTAATAAAAATATCCACCGCCTTTATTTTGTTTAAAAAACTACCACTATTTTATTATAATTTTTTTCATAAATTTAAAATTTTAAATAAGCTACCACAATTTTATTATATTTTTTTCAATAATTTTAAAATTTTAAATAAGCTACCACAATTTTATTATAATTTTTTCATTAAATAAAAAAAAAATTCTATTTTCCAAAAATAAATTTTTTGGGTTTTGTTTATTACGTATTACTTTGAGCAAATTTAATGGTAGTTTATAAACTTTACCTCACGCACGATTGCCCATAATATCTTAAAAGCTTAAATTTCGTTTGGTTAAACCCCAAGATTAGGCGACACAGTGGTCATTCCATCGCAGATTCAATATTTAATTAGACCTCATTTTCAGTGCATTGGCATACACTTCTCAATTAAAAGTATTTAATGTTGTATTTATCATCAAACAATACAAATATTTCACGAAATATTCAAATTGTTAAAGGCGGAGAATAAATATACATCATTTTAATAGTTAGGATAGAATAATTGAATGACCATTGTTATTGACGATGTTCCCAATCTATGCTCATTTTTATGTTTTTTTTTTTTTTTACAGTGTGATGTTGAGTTGTAATATGCTAAAATTTTATATCACAATTTATGCATTTTCTGCCCCCATCAAAACCAATTAAAGAATCAAACACAATTACTTGATTATATAAATAATACCACTTAATCAGTAATGGTAAATACTTATTAAATATTTTAGCCAGCCAATCTGATAAACTCTCATCCAATTGTGACTTTTTACCCAAGTAATCATACCGTGTTACTCCGCTTGCGGATAAATACGGCGAACTCTTTGAATTTTGTGCCAATTTTTCTCCCCTCCAATCAGGAGGAAGCATATTTAGGATTCATCCAATCAAGTGTAACTTTTCCCTGCCTGTGACTCTCTTGTCCCCGACGGTGCCATTTTAAGTCTATCTCAGTGTTCACCCTCACTCTGAGAATGTACTGGATTTAGACGTTTTGATTTTTTGTTCTATGTGTGTGTTGTCACGTGTTTTGTCCTTTTACCTTATGTACTTCAAATCATGCACTATTTATGTATCAGATATATTTGTAGGAAGGGTTAAAGAAGCTTCGCTTCTAGATACCTAGACAAATAAATTCAGTCTAATAAATTCAGTCTCCTGAATAAAAGTATATTATTAGAAGAAATGAAAGTTGGACAATTTCAAAAGCAGCGGATACATTTGTCTGTCGCCACTTGTAAATGCCTGAACTATTGCCTAATCGGAAGTAAAACATTTGCATCGATGCTTCAATCTTTAATTCAGATTGCAATTTATACAATTCGAATAAATGTAATTAAAAACAGTTAATTTTTTAATCATTTATAGGTTATATTCCAACTTAGTAAGAAGTGATTTCAAGTTAATAATTTAAAATTATCCGTACAGATAGAAAACGTTTCTGTAGAAGTTGTTTCACGACACTAAGACTCATGTAACAAAAAAACAAACATTTAACAGATATGAGCAAACTAAATTTAACAGTTATTTGCAAAATTACTGTCAAATTTAGTTTGCTCATATCTGTTAAATGTTTGTTATTGATTATTTACAGATTATATTATATAGGTTCTTTAAATATTATCAATAGATTGTTACAGCTATATTTATTGATTACATTCAAACTTGTTAAGAAGGGATGTTAAGTTCATAATTTTAAATTATCCGTACAAATAAAAAAATTCTTCAACTTCTCATTAGGGTTCTGTAGAAGTTGTTTTACGACACTAAGACTCATGTAACAGAAAAAAAAACATTTAACAGATTTAAGCAAAAAAAATTTGACCGTTATTTGCAAAATGACGTTAAACTAAATTAACCAAAATAATGTCTTATTGACGTTCAGTAAGAAATAATCTCTCTATATGAGCAGTTTTATATTTGGAACTATAAGTAATATTCTTAGACGAATTTACTATGCAATAAAATTGCTTAAATTCGTTTAAGAGTATATGGGATATACATTATCACAAACAAATATCCAAAAATATTTTATTGCTTTGCAAAATAGTTCATTTTATTTTTATCCGAATGACACCAGAATTATATTTCTACGTTAAGCTAACTAATTATTTTTTCAAATCAATATATTAAGTTTTGGGACAAAATTACCTGAATATATAACTTTGAACTCATTTTTCTCAGTGACGATTTTTTTCATTTTTGATCAAGTTTAAAATATTAGTTCATATCTATTTGGAGAAACTGTTCCCAATTTGATACAGTGTATTTTCAAACATATTGCTTTAATTTGTCTTTAGGGATTATTATGTAGATTATATTCGTCCTTTTAAGCATAATTGTCAGAAAGAGTTATTTCGCCAAAGCAATTTTTGATCGCCAACTCTCAATTGATCAAAACTATTTGTTTAATTTATTTATATTAATGTATTTAAAAATATTTCATAGTCAAGATCAAACGATTTCATAACAATGTACATACCACTTTTCTTTTTAAATTGGCTACTTTAAAAAAAAATAGCTTTTAAAACGACTAAATTGTAATACTAAACAGAATTTCAAATATTCAAGCCTCTGGTGTACAATTAGAGGTTAAATCTATCTATCTAATTTGTCTTGAGGGATTATTAGTAATATGTAGGTTATATTTTTTGTAATGTATTTTTTTAAAAAAATATTGTAATTTAACCAGTGAAATTTGTGATTTTTTTTTTTCAAATATTTTTCACAATTTTTTTTTTGCAAATAAAAAAAAATCTATGAAGACAGTTTGTTAAACATATTTTTTTTGTTTATAAAAGGCAAAACTATAGTTTTTCAGAAAAAAATTTCAAAAATAAAAAAATTGTAATTATTTAAAAAAAATGTATTTTTTTAAAAAAAAATGTAATTTTTTTTAAAAAAATGTATTTTTAAAAAAAAATGTAATTTTTAAAAAAAAATGTAATTTTTAAAAAAAAATGTAATTTTTAAAAAAAAATGTAATTTTTAAAAAAAAATGTAATTTTTAAAAAAAAATGTAATTTTTAAAAAAAAATGTAATTTTTTTAAAAAAATGTAATTTTTTTAAAAAAAATGTAATTTTTAAAAAAAAATTGACAATGTGATTATATTAATACTCGTTGCACACATATGTAGAAAAAAAAGTATATGGACATCTGCAAAATTAAAGAAAAAAGTTAAATGTGTGCTGTAACATCTTAAGCTAGCGTTTCTGTGAAGGTTGTTTCACTATGCTTGGATGCTATATAATACTTGAAAGTAAGACACATCACGTAAAAAAGCAAACTTCAGTATCCATATTTAAAAACTAAACAAGTCACGTAATGCGTCGCTAGAAAAAGCTTACACTTTCTTTACCAATTGAAGAAATAATTATATCCTTTGATTAAACTTCAAATTACGCAAAAATTTTAGTAATTTTTAACCTAATTTTTTTTTTAATTTTAAGTTAGATATTTGAAATGTTTAGTTTTGCAGAGAAATATAAATCATATTTAGTTTTGCCAGATGTTAAATCGATACGTCTATTTTTATTAATACGCAAAACGATTAAAACATTTTCACAAAATAACGAATATAAATTATTTAACTTCTTAAGGGAGACCCGGGCCCCAAATTTCGAAAAAAATGCTAATTTTTTTTTCTTTATAAAACGATGCTATACATACTTACGAAGGTGTGTACAAAATTTCAAAACAATATAAGAAACAGAACATATGTTTTTTGGGATATTTATATACTATTTATCATCTTTCTACACACTTTTCGTCTGCAACAATCGTCATTTACTCCAAATATTTTTTTTTTACATTTTGGTCACATTTAAAATGCTAAGGCTTTGTAACTAATTAACTTATAAATAAACTGTTAATAGTTTTTGAAGTTCTCTTATTTGTTTTATAAACGTATGAATAGCTTTTTAAAATTAAGTTATAAATTATTTTTTTACGAATTATAAAACGTAAAAATTTGAATATTTTTTAGGTTTTGAACTTAAAATAAGTTTTTGAAAACTATTAAAACCGAAATCTGAAAAAGTCTCTTCATTCGTCTATAGTACATATTTTGATGTTATTTAATCAATTAAATTTTAATTAAAACATTAAAAATTAAAGGAGAAGTAGTGTTTTTTAAAAAGAAGTCTAAGCTTAAAAAACGCAAAAAATAAAATAAAAATAAAAAAATTACTCTTTGGTAACGTTTAAAATGCTAAGGCTTTGTAACTAATTAACTTAAAACTAAACTGTTAATAGTTTTTGAAGCTCTAATATTTGTTTTATAAACGTATGAATAGTTTTTTTTTTAAATTAAGTTATAAATAATTTTTTTACGAATTATTAAACATAAAATGTTTAATATATTTTAGGTTTTGAACTTAAAATAAGTTTTTGAAAACTATTAAAACCTAATTCTAAAAAAGTCTATTCATACGTCTATAGTACATATTTTGATGTTATTGAATCAATTAAATTGTTTTTTAAACATTAAAAATTGAAGGAGAAATAGTGTTTTTTTTTAAAGTATATTTAAGTTTAAAAAACGCCAAAATAACAAAAATATATATTTTTTATATATATTTTTGTTTTTGATTATTGTTCAGAAAAAGATGTTCTAATAATATAAAAATTGTACTTATGAATTCATTAATAAACAAATTAGGATTTGGTGCTCGGGTCACCCTTAAAAACTAACATAATTCAGTACAGTAGTGTTGAACTGTGTTAGTAATACGTGTACAATAGTGTACACATGTAATTCGAAAATAAATTTCCTTTTTTTTTTTTTTAATATTTTGTACTATTCTTTATTATTTTATTTATTTACGATTTAGTAGACAATATTTTCCTTATCTCTATTGTGACGAATTTATTTTAGATCGAAAGCTGTATAAACATGAAAAAATATAAGTAGTTTTTTATTCTTATGTATTAACTTTTATACCAGTACCATTTTTTGCTTTTCTAAGACATTTTTAATAAGAACCCAAACTAAAAAGAAAAGAAATTTTCTTATCCTATGATTTTATATACCGGCTAAAGATAACATCAAAAAACCTTCTCATATAATATATACACAGAATTAGCCGACAAAATTATCTTGAAGATTATTAAAGTTTTTTATAACCAATATCTAGCCCATATTTTAATTCCAGCTTCTTAACACATTGAATATTTTAAAACTAATTATGAACATAAGCACACAACCCTCTTTACTTTTGAAAATTTTAGGAGCCAATCAATATTCAGCTAACGAAAAATTATGTTCTCTGTTATCATGTATATTCTTTTAAAATTAAGTTAAAAAAGAAAAAACTGGTTACTTTCATAAGTCTTATAAACCTGTTTTAAATTAACGGTCTTCTGAATTTTGTTTTAATAGTTCCACTTTTTTCTTTTTAACGTCAAATATAAGGTGTTTTTTATTGTCGAAACGTTGCTTAAAGTGTTAAATTTGACACGTACCTATGACAGTTAATTTCTGCTGCGTATATTATTCGACAAATTTATTTTTTATACTTGTGAATATGCTTAATTCTTTAAACTCCATTAAGTTCTTATTGTTGTGCTAATTATCAAATATTTTCTTTTTTTAAGATGAAAAATCGATATAAAGCATATTTTGGATTTTATTTTTCAAAGATTTTATGAATGTTTTAAGAACTTTAGTAAGTCAGTCAAAACTAAATTGGAAAATCTACACATTAAAAAAAAATACTTACCTGAATATACTTGTTTTCTTTGAGTACAATTGTATAGTAAATGAGCGATGACGTACTCAAATTTAAGTAACCGTACTTTCTCAAAAATGATTTAATAGTGTTAATCTCAGCTGCTTCTGTTCAAGCCATCTTAACAAAATGGCCGGACAAACTTAAAATAGCTGTTTAGAAGATGGTTTTGCACATTATTTTATTTCAATTGCTTAAATCGAAATTGAGTTATTACAACTCAATTATCTTACTTCCCAAAAGGTACACCTTTTTAACATTTCTTATGTTTATATCTTATTCACGCCGCCCTGGTAGTACAACGGATAAGGCGCTGGAGTGCAGTGCCTTAGGATATGGGTTCGAATCCCGGCAAGTTTTAGTTTTAATTGACGATATTCATTGAAAGCGTTTTATACAGGCAGCCTACGTAAACAAGCAACTGTTCTTTTTATATATTTTAACTCATTGTACTCATTTTGGAGTACAAGTCTTTTTCAAAAATGAAAGTTATATATTCGGAGCTATGATAGGCATCGAATGTAATCAAAAATGAGTATATTTTGAATGCGATTTATGGAGGCAGCCTACGTAGGCAAGAAACTGCTCTCTTTATTCATTTTAACTCATTGTACTCATTTTGGAGAACAAGTCTTTTTCAAAAATGAAAGTTATATATTCGGAGCTATGATAGGCATCTAATATAATCAAAAATGAGTATGTTTTACTTATAGAATGCTATTTATGAAAGCAACCTACGTAGGCAAGAAACTGCTCTTTTTATTCATTTTAACTCATTTTGGAATACAAGTCTTTTTCAAAAATGAAAGTTATATATTCGGAGCTATGATAGGCATCGAATGTAATCAAAAATGAGTATATTTTACTAATTGAATGCGATTTATGAAGGCAGCCTACGTAGGCAAGAAACTGCTCTTTTTATTCATTTTAACTCATTTTGGAATACAAGTCTTTTTCAAAAATGAAAGTTATATATTCGGAGCTATGATATGCATCGAATATAATCGAAAATGAGTATATTTTACTAATTGAATGCGATTTATGAAGGAACCTACGTAGGCAAGAAACTGCTCTTTTTATTCATTTTAACTCATTTTGGAATACAAGTCTTTTTCAAAAATGAAAGTTATATATTCGGAGCTATGATAGGCAACGAATGTAATCAAAAATGAGTATATTTTTCTAATTGAATGCGATTTATGAAGGCAGCCTACGTAGGCAAGAAACTGCTCTTTTTATTCATTTTAACTCATTTTGGAATACAAGTCTTTTTCAAAAATGAAAGTTATATATTCGGAGCTATGATAGGCATCTAATATAATCAAAAATGAGTATGTTTTACTTATAGAATGCTATTTATGAAAGCAACCTACGTAGGCAAGAAACTGCTCTTTTTATTCATTTTAACTCATTTTGGAGTACAAGTCTTTTTCAAAAATGAAAGTTATATATTCGGAGCTATGAGCATCGAATATAATCGAAAATGAATATATTTTACTTATTGAATGCAATTTATGAAGGAACCTACGTAGGCAAGAAACTGCTCTTTTTATTCATTTTAACTCATTTTGGAATACAAGTCTTTTTCAAAAATGAAAGTTATATATTCGGAGCTATGATAGGCATCGAATGTAATCAAAAATGAGTATATTTTACTAATTGAATGCGATTTATGAAGGCAGCCTACGTAGGCAAGAAACTGCTCTTTTTATTCATTTTAACTCATTTTGGAATACAAGTCTTTTTCAAAAATGAAATTTATATTTTCGGAGCTATGAGCATCGAATATAATCGAAAATGAATATATTTTACTTATTGAATGCGATTTATGAAGGAACCTACGTAGGCAAGAAACTGCTCTTTTTATTCATTTTAACTCATTTTGGAATACAAGTCTTTTTCAAAAATGAAAGTTATATATTCGGAGCTATGATAGGCATCGAATATAATCAAAAATGAGTATATTTTACTTATTGAATGCGATATATGAAGGCAGCCTACATAGGCAAGCAACTGTTCTTTTTATTCATTTTAACTCATTGTACTCATTTTGGAGAACAAGTCTTTTTCAAAAATGAAAGTTATATATTCGGAGCTATGATTGGCATCGAATATAATAAAAAATGAGTATATTTTACTTATTGAATGCGATATATGAAGGCAGCCTACGTAGGCAAGCAACTGTTCTTTTTATTCATTTTAACTCATTGTACTCATTTTGGAGAACAAGTCTTTTTCAAAAATGAAAGTTATATATTCGGAGCTATGATAGGCATCGAATATAATCAAAAATGAGTATATTTTACTTATTGAATGCGATATATGAAGGCAGCCTACGTAGGCAAGCAACTGTTCTTTTTATTCATTTTAACTCATTGTACTCATTTTGGAGAACAAGTCTTTTTCAAAAATGAAAGTTATATATTCGGAGCTATGATAGGCATCGAATGTAATCAAAAATGAGTATGTTTTACTTATAGAATGCTATTTATGAAAGCAACCTACGTAGGCAAGAAACTGCTCTTTTTATTCATTTTAACTCATTTTGGAGTACAAGTCTTTTTCAAAAATGAAAGTTATATATTCGGAGCTATGAGCATCGAATATAATCGAAAATGAATATATTTTACTTATTGAATGCAATTTATGAAGGAACCTACGTAGGCAAGAAACTGCTCTTTTTATTCATTTTAACTCATTTTGGAATACAAGTCTTTTTCAAAAATGAAAGTTATATATTCGGAGCTATGATATGCATCGAATATAATCGAAAATGAGTATATTTTACTAATTGAATGCGATTTATGAAGGAACCTACGTAGGCAAGAAACTGCTCTTTTTATTCATTTTAACTCATTTTGGAATACAAGTCTTTTTCAAAAATGAAAGTTATATATTCGGAGCTATGATAGGCATCGAATGTAATCAAAAATGAGTATATTTTACTAATTGAATGCGATTTATGAAGGCAGCCTACGTAGGCAAGAAACTGCTCTTTTTATTCATTTTAACTCATTTTGGAATACAAGTCTTTTTCAAAAATGAAAGTTATATATTCGGAGCTATGAGCATCGAATATAATCGAAAATGAATATATTTTACTTATTGAATGCGATTTATGAAGGAACCTACGTAGGCAAGAAACTGCTCTTTTTATTCATTTTAACTCATTTTGGAATACAAGTCTTTTTCAAAAATGAAAGTTATATATTCGGAGCTATGATAGGCATCGAATATAATCAAAAATGAGTATATTTTACTTATTGAATGCGATCTATGAAGGCAGCCTACGTAGGCAAGAAACTGCACTTTTTATTCATTTTAACTCATTGTACTCATTTTGGAGTACAATTATTTTTCAAAAATGAAAGTTATATATTCGGAGCTATGATAGGCATCGAATATAATCGAAAATGAGTATATTTTACTTATTGAATGCGATATATGAAGGCAGCCTACGTAGGCAAGCAACTGTTCTTTTTATTCATTTTAATTCATTGTACTCATTTTGGAGAACAAGTCTTTTTCAAAAATGAAAGTTATATATTCGGAGCTATGATAGGCATCGAATATAATCAAAAATGAGTATATTTTACTTATTGAATGCGATATATGAAGGCAGCCTACATAGGCAAGCAACTGTTCTTTTTATTCATTTTAACTCATTGTACTCATTTTGGAGAACAAGTCTTTTTCAAAAATGAAAGTTATATATTCGGAGCTATGATTGGCATCGAATATAATAAAAAATGAGTATATTTTACTTATTGAATGCGATATATGAAGGCAGCCTACGTAGGCAAGCAACTGTTCTTTTTATTCATTTTAACTCATTGTACTCATTTTGGAGAACAAGTCTTTTTCAAAAATGAAAGTTATATATTCGGAGCTATGATAGGCATCGAATATAATCAAAAATGAGTATATTTTACTTATTGAATGCGATATATGAAGGCAGCCTACGTAGGCAAGCAACTGTTCTTTTTATTCATTTTAACTCATTGTACTCATTTTGGAGAACAAGTCTTTTTCAAAAATGAAAGTTATATATTCGGAGCTATGATAGGCATCGAATGTAATCAAAAATGAGTATATTTTACTAATTGAATGCGATTTATGAAGGCAGCCTACGTAGGCAAGAAACTGCTCTTTTTATTCATTTTAACTCATTTTGGAATACAAGTCTTTTTCAAAAATGAAAGTTATATATTCGGAGCTATGATATGCATCGAATATAATCGAAAATGAGTATATTTTACTAATTGAATGCGATTTATGAAGGAACCTACGTAGGCAAGAAACTGCTCTTTTTATTCATTTTAACTCATTTTGGAATACAAGTCTTTTTCAAAAATGAAAGTTATATATTCGGAGCTATGATAGGCATCGAATGCAATCAAAAATGAGTATATTTTACTAATTGAATGCGATTTATGAAGGCAGCCTACGTAGGCAAGCAACTGTTCTTTTTATTCATTTTAACTCATTGTACTCATTTTGGAGAACAAGTCTTCTTCAAAAATGAAAGTTATATATTCGGAGCTATGATAGGCATCGAATGTAATCAAAAATTAGTATATTTTACTAATTGAATGCGATTTATGAAGGCAGCCTACGTAGGCAAGAAACTGCTCTTTTTATTCATTTTAACTCATTTTGGAATACAAGTCTTTTTCAAAAATGAAAGTTATATATTCGGAGCTATGATAGGCATCGAATATAATCAAAAATGAGTATATTTTACTTATTGAATGCGATCTATGAAAGCAGCCTACGTAGGCAAGAAACTGCACTTTTTATTCATTTTAACTCATTGTACTCATTTTGGAGTACAATTATTTTTCAAAAATGAAAGTTATATATTCGGAGCTATGATAGGCATCGAATATAATCGAAAATGAGTATATTTTACTTATTGAATGCGATATATGAAGGCAGCCTACGTAGGCAAGCAACTGTTCTTTTTATTCATTTTAACTCATTGTACTCATTTTGGAGAACAAGTCTTTTTCAAAAATGAAAGTTATATATTCGGAGCTATGATTGGCATCGAATATAATAAAAAATGAGTATATTTTACTTATTGAATGCGATATATGAAGGCAGCCTACGTAGGCAAGCAACTGTTCTTTTTATTCATTTTAACTCATTGTACTCATTTTGGAGAACAAGTCTTTTTCAAAAATGAAAGTTATATATTCGGAGCTATGATAGGCATCGAATATAATCAAAAATGAGTATATTTTATTTATTGAATGCGATCTATGAAAGCAGCCTACGTAGGCAAGAAACTGCACTTTTTATTCATTTTAACTCATTGTACTCATTTTGGAGTACAATTATTTTTCAAAAATGAAAGTTATATATTCGGAGCTATGATAGGCATCGAATATAATCGAAAATGAGTATATTTTACTTATTGAATGCGATATATGAAGGCAGCCTACGTAGGCAAGCAACTGTTCTTTTTATTCATTTTAACTCATTGTACTCATTTTGGAGAACAAGTCTTTTTCAAAAATGAAAGTTATATATTCGGAGCTATGATAGGCATCGAATATAATAAAAAATGAGTATATTTTACTTATTGAATGCGATATATGAAGGCAGCCTACGTAGGCAAGCAACTGTTCTTTTTATTCATTTTAACTCATTGTACTCATTTTGGAGAACAAGTCTTTTTCAAAAATGAAAGTTATATATTCGGAGCTATGATAGGCATCGAATATAATCAAAAATGAGTATATTTTACTTATTGAATGCGATATATGAAGGCAGCCTACGTAGGCAAGCAACTGTTCTTTTTATTCATTTTAACTCATTGTACTCATTTCGGAGAACAAGTCTTTTTCAAAAATGAAAGTTATATATTCGGAGCTATGATAAAATGTAATCCAAAATGAGTATATTTTACTTATTATTTTTGATTACCTTATTTTAACAGCGCACTTTATTTATACAAACAAGAACCACACTTTCTTTCCCATCCCAATCTCTCTATATACTCCGCTCCTTACAAAACAACGCACACGAAAAAAACTTTTTACTGCTATCCTAAAAATAAAGAATCTTTTAGGATTACAACACATTTTACAACCACACTCGGCATACATAACACACACTCGGCATACATAACACCCACGAAAAGAACCCGGCTTATACGTTGAAAAGTGTGTCGAATCATAAAACTAAAACTTCCCCTGCTTCTGACTAATCTCGGAGGAGACTTCATCCAAAGGCGTAAGACTATAAAGTAAAGCACTTAAACCAGGTTTCGGTTCCAGGCCGCTTAAGTCGGAAGATTTTTCGACGAAATTATGCAGGGTATTAAACGTTTTCGTCATTAACTGTAGTATTCTAAAAGTCGCCTGACTGTAAACCCAAAGACCGTAAAAGGGACAAAGACCCGTGATCTGAAACGCGTCTTTGAGTTTTACGGATATCTTAATACAACTAGGAAAAGGGCGAAGTGGATTTATTTAATTTAGACATTAAAATTTTCGGTGAAGTTAAGCCACGATGCAATCTTTTAATTCGGTCTTAATGTCTATCTTAAAAACGTGCTGCGTAGGAAAATAATTAATAGGATGATATCTTACTTTGTATTTCATTAAAGTACTCACACAAGGGCTGTAGCTGTACGACGTTTAGATCCTTTAGCATAATGAAACATTATTTCCCCCCAACTTCTTCGTTTATATTTTAAACAAGTCGCCTAGCTTTAAACTTAGTAGAAACAAACAAAGTAGTTAAGTATAGCAAATAAAATTATTTATTACGCATAGTTTAACAGCTCTAAATGATGATCCTCAACAATCCATTTTTGACTACCTTTCACTTTGAGAAAAATTTTGACTTTAAGAAAACTTTTTAAATTAGACACCAAACGAAAAACACTGAGCGTGATGTGATTTCAATGACTCAGTATTTTCCCTTTGGCATTTAGCGTGGAGGTGCGGGATGTACACTCTGCTAAATGTGTGAACCAGTCTAATAGATGCAATGCGCCACTGTGCAAGCTCTATTTAAACTTAATTTTACACAATCTCCCTCCCTCGCGTTTTAGCTTAATATATACTTAATATAACAATGGTGTACGATTGTAATATAACAATGGTGACAATGGTGTAGTATTGTTTTAGCAACATGCATGTACGATTGGTTACATGCACTATTATAATATGACAATGGTATGGTATTGGTTCACAATATGCATGTACGATTGGTTACATGTACTATAGTAATATAACAATGGTGTGATATTGGTTTCGCAACATGCATGTATGATTGGTTACATGCACTATTATAATATAACAATAGTGTATTGGTTCACAACATGCATGTACGATTAGTTACATGTACAATCGCATTGGTTACTACATGTGCAATTGTTATATAACAATGGTAAGTAAAATAATTTAATTGTAATAACTCAGTTACCATTTAAGCAATCGACATCAAATATTGTGGGAAACCATCTTCTGAACAACTATTTTAAGTGCGTCAGGTCGCTTTGTTAAGATGGCTTGAACAGAAGCTGTGATTAGCAATATTAAATCCCACTGCTCATTTTTGAGAAAGTACGACTGCTTAAATTTTAGTACATTATTACCCAAAGAAAAACGAATAGGTTCAGGTACTCATTTTTAAGTATTTTTTTACAGTGCACAAAAGTAAAATGTAACTTCACCTTAACGTTTTCGAATAGGACCGCCTTTCCAATATATAACCAATTCGAAGGCACCCACAAATACAGAAGCACCCATAAATTCCGTGGAAAACCTTTTTAAAGTCCCCCCCCCCCCCCTCCTCAAGTGAACCCAGTGACCACTTCAAACTCACAACCCTCCAAACGATTAAAACGACCCTACAAAGAAACCTAGAACATCCCCAACACTCCCCAAACAGACCCTATCCCGATCCACAACTCAAACCCCAAATGACCTTTCCACGCTTTTCAAGGTCATAAACCAATCCCAATGGTACATATGGAGCCCTGTAAAAGTGCATTCCAATATATAACGCTCCACTAACCATAATTAAAACCTTTCAAAAAATTCCGATGCCAAGACGACTTTAACAACTCTCAAAAGTCGAATTTCCCCGGATTTGCAATGAGGGGTTCGGGGGGGTTTCCGGGGTCGTATTTCACCATTAGTGCGAGACGTAACGTCCTTTGGAATTCCATAGACCGAGATTAATTGCTGCTTGGCGGAATATTGTAGGGGTTGGCTCCTTTTTGGACCCCAAACACTTATCGGTTTGGGGACGGAAAAGTTTTGAACCAAAATGTCCAGATTTCCTCTCGTCTAATGGAAGAGATGTCGAAGGAGATACTTTTGCAACGTGGGGCTTGAAATTGTGAGGGGACGTTGACAAATTGAAGAGGGTGCATAGGGATAAGCGTACAATATTGAAGAAGGTGCATGAGGTTAAGTGTACATTATTGAAGAGGGTGCATAAGGATAATTGTACATAATTGAAGCGGGTGCATAATAATAAGGGTACATTATTGAAGAGTGTGCATAGGGATAAGTGTACATTATTAAAGAGGGTGCATGAGGATAAGTGCAATTTATTGAAGAGTGTGCATAATGATAAGTGTACAATATTGAAGAGGGTACATAAGGATAAGTGAACATTATTGAAGAGGGTGCATAAGGATAAATGTACATTATTGAAGCGGGTGCATAAAGAAAAGTGTACATTATTGAAGAGGGCGTATAGGGATAAGTGTACGTTATTGAATAGGGTGCATAAGGATAAATGTACATTATTGAAGAGGGTGCATAAGGATAAGTGTACGTTATTGAATAGGGTGCATAAGGATAAATGTACATTATTGAAGAGAGTGCATAAGGATATGTGTACATTATTGAAGAGGCTGCAAAAGAATAAGTGTAGGTTATTGAAGATGGTGCATAAGGATAAGTGTACATTATTGAAGAGGGTGCATAAAGATAAGTGTACAATATTGAAGAGGGTGTATAAAGATAAGTGTACAACATTGAAAGAGAGTGCATAAGGATAAGTGTACATTATTGAAGAGGCTGCAAAAGAATAAGTGTACATTATTGAAGAGGATGCATAAGGATAAGCGTACATTGTTAAAGATAGGTATTCAAAAATAAGTAACTCATTTTTGAATACATAAATTTCAAGTTTGAAAAAGACACGGACTTAAAAATGAGTTCAATGGTTAAAAATTAATAAAAAGAGGAGATGCTAGCCTACATAGGCGGCCTTCATAAATCACTTTTAATAAATATCGGCAATTAGATCGAAGAGTTACCGGGAATCGAACCTAATCTGCAAGCACCTCTGTCCAGAAAATTGAAACTTATGTATTCGGAACCATGATAAGCATCGAATATTTAAAAAAACTTTACTTATTTTTGAGTACCTGTTTTTAACTGAAAAACCTCACAAATCTATCTACCTACCACAAAAAATGCAAAAAATTCCCAAAAGAAAGAAAAAAACACTATGGTGTACGATTGTAACATAACAATGGTGTACGATTGTAACATAACAATGGTGTACGATTGTAACATAACAATGGTGTACGACTGTAACATAACAATGGTGTACGATTGTAACATAACAATGGTGTACGATTGTAACATAACAATGGTGTACGATTGTAACATAACAATGGTGTACGATTGTAACATGACAATGGTGTACGATTGTAACATAACAAGGGTGTACGATTGTAACATAACAATGGTGTACGATTGTAACATAACAATGGTGTACGATTGTAACATAACAATGGTGTACGATTGTAACATAACAATGGTGTACGATTGTAACATGACAATGGTGTACGATTGTAACATAACAATGGTGTACGATTGTAACATAACAATGGTGTACGATTGTAACATAACAATGGTGTACGATTGTAACAACAATGGTGTACGATTGTAACATAACAATGGTGTACGATTGTAACATAACAATGGTGTACGATTGTAACATAACAATGGTGTACGATTGTAACATGACAATGGTGTACGATTGTAACATAACAAGGGTGTACGATTGTAACATAACAATGGTGTACGATTGTAACATAACAATGGTGTACGATTGTAACAACAATGGTGTACGATTGTAACATAACAATGGTGTACGATTGTAACATAACAATGGTGTACGATTGTAACATAACAATGGTGTACGATTGTAACATGACAATGGTGTACGATTGTAACATAACAAGGGTGTACGATTGTAACATAACAATGGTGTACGATTGTAACATAACAATGGTGTACGATTGAAATTATAACAATGTTGTACGATTGAAATTATAACTATGGTGTAAGATTGAAATTATAACAATGTTGTACGATTGTAATATAACAATGGTGTAAGATTGTAACATAACAATGGTGTACGATTGTAATATAACAATGGTGTACGATTGTAACATAACAATGGTGTACGATTGTCGGTGCGACTAGCTTCCACAATTACCAGTAGATAAAGGCGTTCGATTTGTAATTGGGGGATTGCGAGTTAGAGCTCGACTTATGGACTTGACAAAGAAAAGTAAAAAATTGTAGTGATCTTGCGACCGGAGGGTTGCCAGTTTCACTGCTAAGATACTTAAAAGTCGTCTAAAAAAACAATCCAACAAATTCTACTTTTCGTGTATACGGACCGGTACACACGATAAATCTCATCGGGGTCCAACGTCCTTGGCATATTGAGATTTCGTCGAGTGCTAGCTCAGGTTTTTCCTCGTTTATTGATCATGGTTCAAAAATACGAGACATCGTTCCCGGGTTTTTCCTTCGTGATAGGCCCCGAAACGTC
Organism: Troglohyphantes excavatus; assembly: GCA_963932185.1. NCBI lineage: Eukaryota > Metazoa > Arthropoda > Arachnida > Araneae > Linyphiidae > Troglohyphantes > Troglohyphantes excavatus. The sequence continues at coordinate 29,569,696 of OZ010678.1, forward strand.
GGCAATAGCCCACTTTGCTGGTCTAATGCGACTTTAACCAAATCAAACGAAACTGGCTTCTACAAACAACTACCGAGGGAGAAATCTTCATATTTCCGGTAGTAACCACTATCTACCAGCACTAATCAAGAAGAAACCGTAGTAAACGATATTAAAAACGCAAGCAATATTTGGGCCCCCTACCCTATACTATTTATAAAACTTATTTTAAATTCAAAATTTTCTATCTATATATACATTAATTTATTTCATACAGGGTCCCCAAAAAAGTGTCACATTCAGCGATGGAAAACTCCCGCCCACAAATGGCAAGCACACGACCTTCCGCAGCCGAATATTCGGCATTCTACGGGTCCTCTCTTTTACGACGGGACATTACCCCAGCCCGCAATGGCCCCCATTCACTACGGGGTCGGGAGTTTTATGCCCCTATTCCCGGACATCTAAAAGGGGGTTCCCGGATTCCCGGACCCTAATAAACTGGGTTCTCAAGTGCTCTCCCCTTCTGCAGACGAGATTGGGAGGGTCTTCGGTTTCAAGTCGTAAGAAAGCTCGTGTAGGGTGTTTGTGAGAAAAAATTGGTTTGTGACATAATAGGATTTCTTTGTTATACTTCATCAGAATCCGTAAGCCAGGGAAGTTTGACTTGGTTTCAAATTCAGGGGGTTCCAGAACATCGTTTTATTTTAATTGTGTGTGATTTTCTTTAATCTATCTACATATATAATTCTCTAACGCGGTGATCAAAAAGTACTGTTTTTCTCTTCGCGGAGTGGCAACATCAGTTTGTTTACAAAAGTTTTGCTATTATGTAAGCCATTTTGTAATGTCAGCTTAAATTAGGAAGTGTATAAGCTGTATTATATTTAAGGGAAAAAAGTTTTGTAAAACATATTCAAACTGCAAACGAACGTAAAGTTGACGTGGCGCCATCTGTGAACAGTTTTTCGAACTACTCTCCCATAAATACCATCTGTATGACGTCGTCCTTACTCAGTAAATTAACCAATTTTGGAGCCTCCTAGTAATTTTTTCTGTAGTAAAATATTATTTCGTAGTAAAGATCCTTTTTACGCTCCTTATACACAACGAACATTAAGGGAGACCCGAGCCCCAAATCCTAATATTTTTATTAATGAATTTAAAAATACCATTTTTTTAAACATTATTAAAACATATTTTTTTAAACAATACCCAAAGAAAAAAAATTAAATATTATTTTAAGATATTTTTAAAAAAATATTATTTTAAGATATTATTTAAAAAAAATATTTTAAAACAAACTTAATTATTATTACAAACTTATTTATACAAACTAACTTAAAAAATATTTACCTAAAATAACTAATTACCACTTTTATAATTAATTTCATTACAGATTTTTATATTTCTAATTAAACGTTACTTCTATATTTTTTTATCCATATTTACATGATTTTGAAATTAAACAAAATCACTAAAAAAGATACCATATAATTTAAGTAAAAACAAACAATTTAAATTCTAAAAAATAATAACTAACTTTGGTACCACTTTTTTATTTAACTATTTTTATTTAAATAATTATGTAATTTCTTTAATAACCACTTCAAAAATGTAATTCGCCATTATAAACAAACAACAGATGTTAAAAAATACTTCTATATTTTTTTTATCCATATTTACATGATTTTGAAATTAAACAAAATCACTAAAAAAGATACCATATAATTTAAGTAAAAACAAACAATTTAAATTCTAAAAAATAATAACTAACTTTGGTACCACTTTTTTATTTAACTATTTTTATTTAAATAATTATGTAATTTCTTTAATTACCACTTCAAAAATGTAATTCGCCATTATAAACAAACAACAGATGTTTAATGTCACATCGGAGTAAAGTTAATGAATTAATGCACTCTGTTAAAAACTGTACAAACGAGAGAGACATACTATTTCTTTGTTACCCATATTTAAAAAGTATTTATTCGTTTTACATAAAATATTTTATTTAATTATAAACAAACTTTAAAAAAAAATCCTACCAACAAAAGTATAAAAATGTTATAAATTCAATTAACTACACAAAGATAACTTCTCCAAAACAAGATATTTAACTATTTGTATTTAAATAATTATGTAATTTCTTTCATTACCACTTCATAAATGTAATTTGCCATTATAAACAAACAACAGATGTTTAATGTCACATCGGAGTAATGTTAATGAATTAATGCACTCCGTTAAAAACTGTACAAACGAGATGGAGAGACATACTATATCTTTGTTATCCACATTTAAAAAGTATTTATTCGTTTTACATAAATTTTATTTAATTATAAACAAACATTTAAAAAAATCCTACCAACAACAGTATAAAAATTTTATAAATTCAATTAACTATCCAAAGATAACTTCTTCGAAACAAGAAGAGAAACCTGTTTCCCAGGAATCAACCCCCATCCATTACTATTTGACAACCCCACATGGGACCAGTTCATTCATCAAAACCCCCATAACTTATCATCACCACCCCCATAGAGTAATTTCATCCCCCAGAGATTAATGTCCAAGTTTTCGCACAGGTGCGGGCCGAACGAAAACGCTAAATGCATGGAGTCGTCCTTCTTACACGGACACTGTTTGCCCGGACATATATCATGGATGTGTCTGTCTGCCGGATAATCAATCAGGTGGGGAAATGGGGAGAGAGCCTTTTGCCGGACTCTGGTGTCGTTCGGTTGTGAATGGACGTGGGTCACGTTACGACGACCTATCGATTTTGCGGGGACTATGAAAAAAATGGGCATTAAAAATATGTATTTCTATGACAATGCATGACGTGAATACGTTTATAAAGTTGGTTCGGATGGAATGGTCATTTGCAGAAACACTTTCGCGACAAAAAAAATTGTTGATATTTCAAAACCCTATAACCCCAAGGCGGAATCAGCTTATGAGAGTAAATGACCTACCATCGTGTAGAGAAAGATGAACAGCATGGAACAGATCATTCACTAATCTACTATCCTCTCTAACCCTAAGATAATGGTTTGGTTTTGTTAATTAATGTCGCACTAGAGCTGAACAGTGGGCTATTGGCGACGGTTCGGGGTCAATCTCGAAGGAAAGACCCGGGAACACATACACATTCATACATGCACCTCGTTATTTAAGAACCATAGTCAGATGACGCGGAAACACCTGAACTGGCACCAAACGCCTTCAATAGACGTCTGGACTTCGGACCCCGATCAGATGTATCGTGAACCAGTCCCGTATACACGCCAGTATAATTTGTTGGATATTCTGGACGACTTTCTAGTATTTTTGTAGCGAAGCTGGCAACCCTCCGATCGCAAGATCACTACTTTTCTATACCAAGTCCACCGCACGGATTCGAACCACCAATCCTCTGATTAGTAGCTGAACGCCTTACCAACTGAGCAACTGGGGCTCCCTAACCAATGACAGAAATTTTGTTCTTCCTTCCCACGCGGTACAAAGGTCAGATGGGTAAAGTGGAATAATAAAATACTCTACTTTATGGCAGGCTATTTATTCCTATAGAATAATTTTGGTGCATAGGTCAGAATATTGAATATGTTAATAACCGGCCTGGTGGACGCGGTCCTCTTTCTTTTTCACGATGGTAGGTTGATTCCTCCTGGACTTATGTGGATTTATATATGAACGACTGATAGTAGAAACTTCGGCAAATCTTCCTTTTCTACTCTACACAATTCTCATAAATAGTTTAAACTGTTAACTAGTCAAGTGAAATTAAAGAACGCCTTGTTTAAGCACACACTTATTAGGTTCCGTTGATTAGAACTGATATTGCAACGATTATGGGGGCCAATTTATGCAAAAGATTGACTCATCTGTATTTTACCTTTATATAATTTTTATTTAGTTATTTCATATTTTTTAGTGTTCGGGGCATGCAAAGGAACCACCGCCGCAGGGGCCACTCTACATCAGAGAGTTGTAATATTAAATAGAGAGCACCTTCAATACCAGACTCTCGTAAGGCCGCGGTGTCAACATTGAAAAGAAAAACTCACATCACGTGGATTATACCGTTGCCATATTTGGCGTTCAGACATCTGCAGGAGTTTCAAATTTGGCGCACTTTCTTCTCTTTTGATGATAAGGAGTTCTGTCCGTATTCAACTTCTTAACATATACGTACGTATTTACTTATTTTCAAACAAATATGCGCTAAATATTTAATCTTCTTTAACGAAACGAAAATATTTTATTTGTGTTCAATACTCGAAGAAGCGAAACTCTTTATATTTCTCAGGTTTTATTGTTCATATTTTCTTATTGAAGTATACAAAATAACAATTTGAAAGAACTTCGCTTATGGTAAATTTTTTTACATAAAAATGTAATGCAATTATTTCAAAACTACAAAGTAAGAAAAATCTCCTTAATATATCTGTTAAACTCCCTTAAATTGTAGCACTCGTTCAAAAACAAACTATATTTAAATACAAAATTAAACACAAAACCATATTACAATACTTCGATCTCGTTTAGTTCTGAAAGTCGCCAAGGCCTGCCAAGTAATATTGGCGCATGAATGAATTGGCATTTACACATATCACGTGGTTTCAATGATGGACACCATCATTGAAACCACGTAAATCAGCATTATTATTCCTCTATTTGTATCATTACTCTATGCTCTACATCACCTCAAGTGTAGAAAGATGGGAAACGGATGTCGGGGAATGGATATAAAATTAAGATGATGTGCGACCTAACTATTGGAATTAGTAAAAATTCCAATACTCAAGTCGAACACCTGTCTGGGTTGGATGCAAAGATATTAGTTAGCTATAAATGCAAAGATGTTAGTTAGCTATGAAGGGGGTTGGACACAAAGATGTTAGTTAGCTGTAAAGAGGGTTGGATGGAAATATGTTAGTTATTAATAAAATGGATTAAATGCAAAGATGTCAATTTTAACTATAAAGGTTATGGTTGCAAAGATGTTAGTTATAAATGGGGTTGGACGCAAATATCTTAGTAATAAAGGCAGTTGGATATAAAGATGTTAGTTTGGTATAAAGGGGGCTGCAAAGATGTTAGTTAACTATAAAGGGGGTCGGAATCAAAGATGTTAGTTAAATACAAAGGGGTTGGATTCAAAAATGTTAATTAGCTATAAAGTGGGTTGGATGGATGCAAAGATGTTAGTTAACTATAAAGGGTGTTGGGGGCGTCAGAACATAAGAAGTGAAGACACTCTAAAATCATGACATTGATAATGCAAAATAGAATGAGGTTGGAATGTTCCGATATACAGTTATTCTGGGGCAAGGATGAAGGAAGCCCTGTGACGGTGAACGTTATTTGGAAGTATGCAGTCGTACGATCATTGAATTTTCTTAAAAGCTGTCCGATAAAATCTTGTAACGGTGGTAGGTTCAGGACAAGTAAAATATCGCCTATAGTCTGGAGTCTAATTGTGGTGCTTTAAAAAACTTCAAATTGTTCTATTTTGATCTCACAAGCACAGCCGCAAATATGTGCTCCATAGAGGATAACTGGCGCAAGATGACTTTGTAGACAAAAGTTTTAATATTCTCCAATCATAGAAAAGAGAATAACAAGATTTGAGAAAGTTACAAATGACGTATTATTGCATGGTTGTATTATTTAAGTATATATTCGATATAGCAACACATATAGCCAACAATAGAATGTATTTAATATAGCCCACTATAGAATATATTCGATATAACCCACACTAGATTATTATTGTTTTATTTAAAATGCAGAAAATTATATAACTAAATATAAAAATATTACTCTATTCCATCTGATTGACATAAATTAAAGCATTGATTACCGGTTATTCTTCAAAAGTTTAGTTTTGTCACAAATAACAACTCATACATTTCATTAATTAAATATGGATTCTAACACATAACACATGTGGGCAGTAATACATTCCACATTAAAATCCCCACACACCTGAATAACAAAAAAATCCCCTCAATCTTCTTCATTCCTTAATCTATTTAACGGGAATAAAAAAAAATACGGCATTCTGAAGCAAACGATGAAAAAATAAACACTTCCACTTCTACCAACATTGATTACCGGTTATTCTTCAAAAGTTTAGTTTTGTCACAAATAACAATACACTCAGAATCCATATTTTATTAATGAAATGTATAACACATAACACATGTGGGCAGTAATACATTCCACATTAAAATCCCCACACACCTGAATAACAAAAAAATCCCCTCAATCTTCTTCATTCCTTAATCTATTTAACGGGAATAAAAAAAATACGGCATTCTGAAGCAAACGATGAAAAAATAAACACTTCCACTTCTACCACCGGTATAAATAATGACTATAAATTAGACTAATGGCGCTGCGATATTGTCTCGCCTCCCCATACGTGACCAAGAATTGAGTTCCTAAAACTGTTGACGGATGACTGTGTCACTGTATCCGTGACTGCACTTCAACCAAGCTAAAAGCCGAGCCACAGCCTCGACCGCTGCAGTCACAGTCAGGAAAGAGTGAAAAATAGGGTTGATGATATTGTGGTTATTTTAACGTAACTGGTATTCTTCGTTCATGTTATTTAATCTGCTTTTCTACAGATCTGTTCAGAAGGGTTTAAATATCGTCTTGAGAGAGAGTTCAGGCGAAAGTTTCCAGTTTCGAGCCTCGTAGGAAGCGAATATTGGGAACCGGGCTGAAAGCTGAAAATTTTAACCGATTGCACTCCAAGAACACTTTGCGATTTGTGTTCTTTCTATGGAACAGTTATTCCTATTTACGTTCTTTTCCACAGATTTTTTTGTATACTCATAAAGGGAAAATAATTCTAATCTGTTTTGTATTTGCAAGAGAACAAGTTGAAAAAAAGATTGATGTTCTAAACACAAGATCAGGCTGTTCGCGTTTATTTTAAAAGAACAGGGAAACAAAAGAACGAGTCGTTATGTTGTCGCCTGAGCGTCACCAACGGATTTCAAAGGGCTAAGATTACTTTGCTTATTTTAACCCTTTGCACTCCGATATCGCCTCCCAGGCGACAACATAATGACCAGTTCTTTTGTTTTCCCTGTTCTTTAAAATAAACGAGAACAGCATGATCTTGTGTTTAGAACATCGATCTTTTTTTTAACTTGTTCTTTTGCAAATACACAACAGGTAAGATCTTTTTCCCTTTATGAGTATAAAAAATTCTGTGGAAAAGAACGTAAAGAGAGGAATAACTGTTCCATAGAAAGAACACAAATCGCAAAGTGTTCTTGGAGTGCGAAGGGTTAAAGAACAGGGAAACAAAAGAACTGGTCGTTATGTTGTCGCCTGAGAGGCGACATCGGTGCGCAAAGTGTTAAATATGTTATGGTTCAAACCTCCTCATGCTTTTGTCAGCGTGGGGTACCAGCTCAGGTGTTGTCCTCGTTTTCCAACTATGGTTAAAATTACGAGTCAACGTTTTCGGTTCTCTACTTCGGAATAGATCTAGAACCGTCGCCAATAGCCCATTCTGCAGCTCTAGTGCAACGACTTTCAAACAAACAAAACAACTCCTCAATATTCTGTGGTTCAGATTACCGGGAAGCAAGATGACTTGTTGTTTTGTCTAACAACAAAATATATCAGTTTAAGTGAGAAACGTAATTTTGCCTTTTTATATGTTGTTCTTAGCAATTAGCGACCCTTCTGTCTTGAGTCCGCTGTTAATCTATCCTGGCTATAAATATTTCTTTACGTTGATAAAATATGTGATGCAATCTCCTGAAATAAAGTTAAAAAACGGAATATTGAAAACGACTAACTAAAATTTAAAAACTAAACGGAATACTGAAAATGACTAACTAAAATTTAAAAACTAAACGGAATATTGAAAACGACTAACAAAAGTTTAAAAACTATACAGAAAACTGAAAACGACTAACTAAAAATTAAAAACTAAACAGAAAACTGAAAATGACTAACTAAAGTTTAAAAACTTAACTGAATATTAATATTGAAAAGACTAACAAAAGTTTAAAAATTAAACGGATAACTGAAAACGACAAACTAAAGTTTAAAAACTAAACAGAAAACTGAAAACGACTAACTAAAGTTTAAGAATTTAACGGAATACTGAAAACGACTAACTAAAGTTTAAAAACTACAATATGAATAGATTTGTATTTTAACAAAAGTTATCGAATGAAATAAAAATATTTTTTAAAAATCCCCCCCCACATAAAAATAAGGTATATATTCATAAGTTTTAAGCAAAGTTTGTTTTATTTTGAGATTTTCGAATTATATCTGCTTTCATGAGAATACAAGAAAAATTAAAACGTTTTTAGTGTTTTTATACATGCTGTATGTTGTCTGAAAAAATTAAACCAATCTCAGATCATTTAACGATTTAACGAAAGAATAAGTTAGTCAACAATGATAGAAATATGCGATACGAAAGAAAGCCATTTTTACCAAAAGAACTGGTATTTCTTCAGAGAAAAGAACAGGTTGTTCCCACTCATCCAAAAAGAACATGTTACAAAGAACAGAAAATTATTTTTTTTAAGATCCATGTGAAAAATGAATGTGCCGCGGTTGGAATATCAGCGATGGATATTTGACTTTTTTCTTCTTCCAAAATATCATTTGCTGCTCTACGGGAATAAATCACATTTACCTGAGAATAACTTAGTTTGAGAAGGAAATTTTCGCAAAATTTTTTTTTGTTCTTCTTTTTGCTTGAATTTTTTGGTAGAAGAAAATATGCGATACGTCACGGTTGCTTGTGTTATGAGATAACATTTCATTCTGTTTTTGTTTGCGTGTAAGATCTATAAGATATACGTCGTAGTTTATAATAATTATTTTTGGGACTTAGGGTGGAATATTTTTCAACATTGAACTGAGAGTCCATAAAAAAAATCGGTAAAGCGTATTCCCCACTTACATTAACGTATGGTTTGTGAATATTTTGAACGCACGCGGTATAAATGTATGTGGATTAATGACCGACCTGATTGACGTGGCCTTCCTTTCTCTTCACGATGGTAGATCATTTTTTCCCAACATTTCGGGAGTTATCTTAAACAAGTTAGAAAATGAATTATCTTCACTGTTAGAAATAGGTATTCAAATATAAGTCAAATGTACTCATTTTTGATTACATTCGATGCTTATCATGGTTTCAAAGTAATAAGTTTCAATTTTGAAAAAGACGTACTTAAAAATGAGTACAATGGGTAAAAATGAATAAAAAGAGCGTATGCCAGCCTACATAGGCTGCCTCCTTAATATCGACAATTACAACTAAGACTTAACGGAAATCGAACCCACATCTGCAGCCACCGCTGTCCAGGGTCTTATCCGTTAAGATACCAAGGCGACGGGAATAAGTTATAAGCAGCAGTAATGTTAAAAAGGTGTGCCAAAAGAATGGGAAGCAAGGTAATTGAATAGTTATAACTCAGTTTCCATTTTAGCAATCGACATCAAATCATGTGGAAAACCATTTTCTGAACATATATTTTAAGTTTGTCAGGTCGCTTTGTTAAGAAGGCTTGAACAGAAGCTGAGATTAGCAATATTAAATCACACTGCTCATTTTTGATAAAGTACTTAAATTGGAGTACGTCATTGCGCTCATTTACGATGCAATTGCACGCAAAGAAAAACGAGTATGTTCAGATGTTCATTTGTAAGCACCTTTTTTTACACTATTTTAACTGTCTAGTGTACTATGTATCTGGTATAATCTCACAATAAACTTTCACAGGGATAAGTTTTAGGGTACAGTATTGTAAAAACTTTTAGGGTAAAGTACTGTATAAACTTTTAGGGTACAGTATTGTATAAACTTTTAGGGTACAGTATTGTTTAAACTTTTAGGGTACAGTATTGTATAAACTTTTAGGGTACAGTATTGTATAAACTTTAAGGGTACAGTATTGTATAAACTTTTAGGGTACAGTATTGTATAAACTTTTAGGGTACAGTATTGTATAAACTTTTAGGGTACAGTATTGTATAAACTTTTAGGATATAGTATTGTAAAAACTTTTAGGGTATAGTATTGTATAAACTTTTAGGGTATAGTATTGTATAAACTTTTAGGGTAGAGTATTGTATAAACTTTTAGGGTACAGTATTGTATAAACTTTAAGGGTACAGTATTGTATAAACTTTTAGGGTACAGTATTGTATAAACTTTTAGGGTACAGTATTGTATAAACTTTTAGGGTACAGTATTGTATAAACTTTTAGGGTACAGTATTGTATAAACTTTTAGGGTACAGTATTGTATAAACTGTTAGGATATAGTATTGTAAAAACTTTTAGGGTATAGTATTGTATAAACTTTTAGGGTATAGTATTGTATAAACTTTTAGGGTAGAGTATTGTATAAACTTTTAGGGTACAGTATTGTATAAACTTTAAGGGTACAGTATTGTATAAACTTTTAGGGTACAGTATTGTATAAACTTTTAGGGTACAGTATTGTATAAACTTTTAGGGTACAGTATTGTATAAACTTTTAGGGTACAGTATTGTATAAACTGTTAGGGTACAGTATTGTATAAACTTTTAGGATATAGTATTGTAAAAACTTTTAGGGTATAGTATTGTATAAACTTTTAGGGTATAGTATTGTATAAACTTTTAGGGTAGAGTATTGTATAAACTTTTAGGGTACAGTATTGTATAAACTTTTAGGGTACAGTATTGTATAAACTTTTAGGGTAGAGTATTGTATAAACTTTTAGGGTATAGTATTGTATAAACTTTTAGAATAAAGTATTGTATAAACTTTTAGGGTACAGTATTGTATAAACTTTTAGGATATAGTATTGTAAAAACTTTTAGGGTATAGTATTGTATAAACTTTTAGGGAATAGTATTGTATAAACTTTTAGGGTATAGTATTGTATAAACTTTAAGGGTACAGTATTGTATAAACTTTTAGGGTACAGTATTGTATAAACTTTTAGGGTACAGTATTGTATAAACTTTTAGGATATAGTATTGTAAAAACTTTTAGGGTATAGTATTGTATAAACTTTATGGGTACAGTATTGTATAAACTTTTATTGTACAGTATTGTATAAACTTTTAGGGTACAGTATTGTATAAACTTTTAGGGTACAGTTTTGTATAAACTTTTAGGGTATAGTATTGTATAAACTTTTAGGGTACAGTATTGTATAAACTTTTAGGGTACAGTATTGTATAAACTTTTAGGGTACAGTATTGTATAAACTGTTAGGGTACAGTATTGTATAAACTTTTAGGATATAGTATTGTAAAAACTTTTAGGGTATAGTATTGTATAAACTTTTAGGGTACAGCATTGTATAAACTTTTAGGGTACAGTATTGTATAAACTTTTAGGGTACAGTATTGTATAAACTTTTAGGGTACAGTATTGTATAAACTTTTAGGGTACAGTATTGTATAAACTTTTAGGGTACAGTATTGTATCAAAACCGAAGTTTCACAGACTGTTACAATTGCAGTTTAAAAAGAATATCTACTCTACCAGAGTAAGAATTTATAAGGTGGGATTCTGCGAAGAAAACAACTATAAATACGATGCAAGTTACAATGATACGCAAATATATACATTCAAATCCCAATTGACAAACTCACAAATCACATATTGACAAAACCCTGATATGTCCTTGGGTGCAATATCGAAACTCAGAATAATGGAACCAATTTCCCGCCAAAAAAAAATAGAACTTATTTCTCACCAAGAAAATAGAATTTTCGCTTCATAAAAGTCTTGATTGCAAAACTCGAAGAGTATCCTCTAACTGAATAGAAAGACAGAAAGGATGGAACAAAAGTTTCTTGTCCATCGGTAGAATGGAAGGAAACTTTAAAATCTCGGAGTTACAAATTAAATAAAAAATATCTCGCAGTGTTATCGGCAGCCGCAGAATATTCAATGGAGACATCTTCCATCTCCACGGTAACTAAGTTTGTCGAACACAACGAATCCATTTTTTTATTATTATTATTGCTTTGGTGGTTAGACGTGGTTAGAACTTGCATTATATTGAAGCAAGCACACATTTTATATGATGAGGAAATGCTGGTTTTTATAGTCGTATGATTGGTTCAATATTCGTTGCATTAGAGCTATACAACGGATTATTTGTGAGATCTGCCGTGACGGAAAAACTGGGAAGCAATGTTTATTAATTTTGAATTTATTTCGTTAAGAAAGATTTATATCTCTAGACGCTAATTTCAACATATTAATCCAACCCAAAATTCTTCGTCTTCAAAATTCTTGGTCTTCAAAATTCTTGGTCTTCAAAATTCTTGGTCTTCAAAATTCTTGGTCTTCAAAATTCTTGGTCTTCAAAATTCTACGTCTTCAAAATTCTACGTCTTCAAAATTCTACGTCTTCAAAATTCTACGTCTTTAAAATTCTGCGACCTCAAAATTCTGGGTCTTCAAAATTCTTCGTCCTAAGAATTGTCGTCTTCAAAATTCTTCCTCTACAAATTCTACGTCTTTAAATTTCTTTGTCCTCAAAATCCTTCGTCCACAAAATTCTTTGTCTTCAAAATTCTACGTCTTCAAAATTCTACGTCTTCAAAATTCAACGTCTTCAAAATTCTACATCTTCAAAATTCTACGTCTTTAAAATTCTGCGACCTCAAAATTCTGGGTCTTCAAAATTCTTCGTCCTAAGAATTGTCGTCTTCAAAATTCTTCCTCTACAAATTCTACGTCTTTAAATTTCTTTGTCCTCAAAATCCTTCGTCCACAAAATTCTTTGTCTTCAAAATTCTACGCCTTCAAAATTCTGCGTCCTCAAAATTCTGGGTCTTCAAAATTCTTCGTCTACAAATTCTACGTCTTTAAAATTCTTTGTCCTCAAAATCCTTCTTCCTTAAAATTCTTCGACTTCAAAATTCTACGTCCTCAAAATTCTTCATCCTCAACATTCCAAAATTGAAAGTCACTGATCGACACTATTTCTTTAACTTTCGTTTGAATTTTTTATTTTTCAGAATGTGTCGGGCTAACAGATTGCATAATTCTGTTCTCTGTTTTATTTGGTGTTAGTAAAATGTATTATGACTGTTTACCTATTATTTGGAAACGATTTGGCACATTTCAAACGAGCCATCCTGGACAACAAATCGAAATTGTTTACTTTACATTGATGCATATCCGCGTTTGCAAATGCAAGCTCTTGAGCCAAAATGCGTTATTCAATGGAAGACGACTGTTCAATAGGCTATCTAATATAAGTCACATCTACCTTGTGAAGTCTGCCTTGGATGTGTCTTGTCTATTTCATTATCATACCATCTTCTAAATGCTCACCTGGTTACCGTCAAAAACAAAGTACACCACTAGCCAATTCAGAGTTAAGTTGTTTTAAAGTTGAATTCGGAAAAAAATATTGTTAGAAACATTCAGTTAAGCACTTGAAAACAAACAAAATTTTGAAGAATTGTAATCGCATGGTCAAGTTGCCAATAGTACCGTCCTTGTCACGCACTTAAACAAATTTTAATTGGTTAGGCCAGTGGTCGGCAAACTTATTAGTCAAAAGAGCCAAATATCAACAGAACAACGATTGATATTTCTTTTGCGAGCCAATTATCAACGGAACAACGATTGAAATTTCTTTTGCGAGCCAATTATCAACGGAACAACGATTGAAATTTCTTTTGAGAACCACATTTTTTAAACTTAAACTATATAGGTAGATACATTGTTATTAACTTAATTAGGGTACTCCTAAGCTGGCCTTTGCTAAAATCGTCCTCGATCTGATTGAGGTACGTTTGCTAAGATCAACCCCATCCACACTCGTCCTGTATTTCGTATCTCCTTTCATTCATCGAGCCCAGTTGCTCAGTTGGTAAGGCGTTCAGCTACAAATCAGAGGATTGGTGTCTTGAATCCGTGCAATGAACTTGACATAGAAAGGTAAAAAAAGTAGTGATCTTGCGATCGGAGGATTGCCAGCATCGCTACAAAAAACTAGAAAGTCGTCCAGAATATCCAACAAATTATACTGGCGTGTATACGGGACTGGTGCACCATACATCTGATCGGGGTCCAAAGTCCCGACGTCTATTGAAGACGTTGGGTGCCATTCAGGTGTTTCCTCGTCATCTGACCATGGTTCTAAAATAACGAGGTGCATATATGAATGTGTGTGTGAATGTGTATGTGTTCCCGGGTCTTTCCTTCGAGATTGACCCCGAACCGTCACCAATAGCCCACTGTGCAGCTCTAGTGCGACGTTAATTAACCAAAACCAAACCAAAACATCTAGGGTACAAGAGGATATTGTACCAATGATCATTAGTGCGCAGTTTTTTGTATTTGTTTTTAAATATTTAAAAAATTAGAATGGAAAAAATTAGAAAAATGGTTCAAGGTACAAAAGTCCCCCCTACCTGGGAAATAGATGGCTTTGGCCCATTAATTCATGCCCTGACCATGGAGTAATGATACAAATAGAGGAATAAAAATGCTGATTTCCGTGTGTCCATCATTTGAAACCACGTGATATGTGGAAATGCCAATTCATTCATGCGCCAATATTACTTGGCAGGCCTTGGCGACTTTAAGAACTAAACGAGATCGAAGTATTGCAATATGGTTTGGTGTTCAATTTTGTATTTAAATATCGTTTTTTGAACGAGTGGCACTATTTAAGGAATTTTAACAGATATATTAAAGAGATTTTTCTTACTTTGTACGTTTGAAATAATTGCATTACTTTTTTATGTAAAAAAATTACCATAAGCGAAGTTCTTTCAAATGTTATTTTGTGTAGTTCAATAAGAAAATAGGAACAATAAAACCTGGGAAACAGAGTTTCGTTTCTTCGAGTATTGAACACAAAGAAAATGATATTTTCGTTTCGTTAATGAAGAGGGAATATTTAGCGCAAATTGTTTGAAAATAAGTAAATACCTACATATATGTTAAAAAGTTAAATTCGGACGGAACGCCTTATCACCAAAAAGAAGAAAGTGCGCCAAATTTGGAACTCCTGCAGATGTCTGAACGCCAAATGTGGCAGCGCTAAAACCACATGATGTTGGTTTTCTTTTTCAATGTTGATACCACGGCTTTATGAGAGTCTGGCATTGAAGGCGCTCTCTATTTAATATAACAACTCTCTGGTCCTGACCATGTATAACAGAAAACAACTCTTATATATATTGTAAACATACATTTTGCCCGTCAAAATACGCAGCGAATTTCCATAACTATACCTCACTGACAAGAGTTACAAAGAGAGGTGCGAATAATAACAACAATGGCGAAAAAAAAGAACATGTGAAAGGAAAAGGGGAAATAAAGAAAAGGGAAAAAAATGATTACGTATTCCAAGAAATCCCACCGATGAGAAAAGAAATGAAATTGGAGAAAATCCCTTTCCTGACTTTGGGGGAAAATTGTGCAGGGTCTCTGGCGGACGCCAGGAAATGAAAAGCTGCCTCCTTTCGCTTCCCAATCAGAACTTTATTTCTCGAACCGTCGCCAAATAGTTCATTTCTGGGCGCAAAAAATAGCGGTTGACAAAATTCCCTTAAAAAAATAATAAAACACTAATAGAAAAAGGGTAGGGAAAAAGTGAAGAGGAATGGGGAAAAAAATCCCGAGGCAATTTAAATGAGTGATTTTTCGGTCGTTCCATGTGTTGGGTTGTTAAGTTGTTTTAAGCAATGATGTTTGTCGGAGGTTTGGTTTCTTTTGGTTTGTTAATTAACGTCGCACTAGAGCTGCACAGTGGGCTATTGGCGACGGTTCGGGGTCTATCTCGAATTAAAGACCCGGAGACACATACACATTCATACATGCACCTCGTTATTTTAGAACCATTGTCAGATGACGAGGAAACACCTGAACTGGCACCCAACGCCTTCAATAGACGTCGGGACTTTGGACCCCGATCAGATTTATCGTGCACCAGTCCTGTATACACGCCAGTATAATTTGTTGGATATTCTGGACGACTTTCCAGTATTTTTGTAGCGAAGCCGGCAACCCTCCGATCGCAAGATCACTACTTTTTTACTTTTCTATGTCAAGTCCATTTCACGGATTCGAACCACCAATCCTCTGATTAGTAGCTGAACGCCTTAAAAACTGAGCAACTGGTGTTCGTTTGTCGGAGGACCACACTGTTATTATTAGAAGTGCATCAGTAGTATTTGACAGATCCTCTGCTCTGATTTGTCCATTAACTTTTACGCGTGGGTTGGGTCCACTGATCTCTAACTGTAACTTCTGGATAGGGCAAGACATTTTGTTGACTTGAAGCCGATGTGGAGACAGCCATGATGTGCCCCACTGTTTTTGCTACCGCAATATTTCGTATATTTTTCATGTTAAAATAAGCCGACGTGTATTGCTTTCGGCTGAGTTTTTCCCTATTTTATTTTTAAACCCATTTTGAATGCAATCTGCTATTAAAATAGAAAGTCATTTGCAAGTCAAAGTGGTTAAAAAGCAAGAGCAAAAACTATTTGTTTGGCATCATAAAAATTAATTCTATCCGAAGAAAATATAATATTTGTATAGATTTAATATTTCTACAATGCTATGGTAATAAAAAACACCACTAAACCACTTAAAAAAAAAATTGGAAGTACACTATGGCTGCTTCCTCATTGGCTTCAACGCGCCCATAGTGGATACAAGTTGTGAGCCTTCCAGAAGTTATAGTTACAGTTCAGTGGTCCAAATCGAAGATTTTCCAACCACTGAACTCTAACTGTAACTTCTGGAAGGGTTAAACCTTGTTTCTTCTATGGGTGCGTCGAAGCCAATTGAAAGAAGCCATGCTGTGTCCCAATATTTTTTTAAATGATTTAGTGGTGTTTTTTATTACATATCACTGTAGAAATATTAAATGTATATAAATATTATTTTTTCTTCTTATAGAATTAATTTTTATGTTGACAAACAAATAGTTTTTGCTCTTGCTTTTTATCAACTTCGACTTTGACTTGCAAATGACTTTCTATTTTAATTCCAGATTGCATTTAAAATGGATTTCAAAAGAAAATAGAAAAATACTCAGCCAAAATCAATATACGTCTGCTGCTTTTAACATGATAAATATACGAAATATTGCGGTAGCAAAGGAAGTGGGAGCACATCATGGCTACCTCTACATCGACAAAATGCCTTGCCCTATCCAGATGTTACAGTTAGAGATCAGTGCTTTCAACCCTAGGCTGGAAGATCTCAACCGGGAAGATCCGCCTCAAAGATAAGCACTTGTCTGAAAACGTGACGACACCACAGCTGGAACAAAGTGGGCACGTGACCGATTAATAGACGAGGATTCAGAAAGGGATTGGGGATTATGGGTAATAGGGGAATTTCCAGGTGGCACGAATGGGGGGATAAACCTTAATGGAGTTCTTCCCCCGATAGTAAGCTTACCTTCGAGCATCAGATTCTGAAATAATTTTTATGTTACATCATTCCATAGAAAATTCTTGTTGAGGTTTCATTGGAAAGTATCGGACATGTAACTAACCTACACTTACTATGGGAATTTCATATGAAGCTTTGAAACAAATGGTGCTGGATAGTGTACTTGAAGAGTTGGATTTCCCAAATTACCATAAGTAGTAATCTTGTGATCGGAGGGTTGCCAGCTTCGCTACAAAATACTAGAAAAGTCGTCCAGAACATCGGCAAAAATTATCAGCGTGTATAGGGGACTGGTGCACGATACATCTGATCGGGGTCCAAAGTCCCGACGTCTATTGAAGGCGTTGGGCACCAGTTCAGGTGTTTCCTCGTCATATGATCATGGTTCTAAAATAACGAGGTGCATGTATGAATGAATGTGTCTTTCCTTCGAGATAGACCCCAAACCGTCGCCAATAGCCCACTGTGCAGCTCTAGTGCGACGTTAATTAACCAAACTAACCCAAACTACCATGTTCATACTGAATCGGAGAAACGATGCGTTAAATTAGTCACAGAGGCAGAAGCTTGGGTCTCTGAGGCAGAAGCTTGGGTCTCTGAGGCAGAAGCTTGGGTCTCTGAGGCAGAAGCTTGGTTTGTGTTGCAGCCAAGAGAGATGGTTTTATTAGTCAGATTTGAGTCCAGACAACTTATGCCACAATTTAACACCAAAGCAGAATATCGTCAATAATTAAGTTAATAGTCAAGTCGCCCATCAAACTATGTTCAATTGTTTGCAATGTGGTTATTGTTAAAGATCTGAAAAGCATAAGAATTTTAACCAACATCTTTAGTTTCAGTTGATAACTCTTGTCAGCTATTGCAGCTGGATTCATAATTTCATACTCACTTATGCTTAACCTTTGTTCTATATTATACGGAAATAAATTTTATATTTTGGTGTAAAGTTCATACGCGGGGCGGAGCCTTAAGTTATCATTAACATGTAAGTACGTGATTTTATTTGTTAACTTGCATATATTAAAAAATAAACCTATATTAAAGCTAAAGTTTCCGCAGTATTAAATTATAATACATTTATCTCACCAGTGCATTACAACATTATTCAATTTTTACACATTGTCGGTCAACTTCATGGTCTGAGGGGAACCTCTAGATATTGTTTGCTATCAAAATGTTTGTACATGGTAAATAATATGTACGAAAGACAACTTTTTTGCACTATTACATCTCATTTTGATATTTTCACTCCACCCTAATGCATATGTGTATGGGGTGGATGTTAGAAATGTAAAGAAGTTGTTCATGTATGTTACATTCAGAGAAACGAAATAAATTACTTTTTTATTTCAATTTTAATAGTGGTATTTTAAAAACTGATATTAAAATTATAATTTGAAAAAGTTACTCACTTTGTGCTATCTAAAAATGAAATTAATTGAAAATATATTCATCATTACTATTACCTTCGTAACCATCATTATATTCATTGTATAGCTTTATATATAAATTATCTTACGCGGTGATTGAAAAAAGCTGTTTTTCACTATGCGGATTGGCAACAGTTACTTTGTTTACAAAATTCTGTTGCACCCGTATTTTCTCATTATGTAAGCCGTTTTGACGATTAACCCTTTCAATTCATTGGTAAATAATTATTTCGATGATGTCAGCTTAAATTAGGAAGAATATAAGCCTTATTAAATTAAAAAATAGAAGTTTTGAAAAACGGTTTTCGCAGTTGGCGGAGCCTCCTAGTATTAGGAATTATTTTATCAGCAGCATTATGTAAACGAAATATACATTATTATTTTGTATTTTAATTAAAAGAAATTACGCACATTAAAACGTACTCCGTTATATACTCCTTGCGATTAAAAAAAGCATCACAAGTCCTAAGATATCCGAGGTAATGACAAATTCATTAGCGATTGCCCCGAGGCTTTTGAAACTCATCAACTACGAAGCTACTTCAATTTTCATACAAAAAAATTCTCCTTCTCACCTGCATGCAAAGTAGGTGTCGCCGCCCTTCTGCCCCACGGGCGTAAGGTTATTTATAATGAGATGGGGTGCAGCCCCTGTAACCCGCCACTGGCTCTGTTGCCGTTAAGAAAACCAAACAGTTTTGGATTTATCCCTACCGTACAGATGCCCGAGGGAAAATGAGCGTGTTATGAGTAAATGGAATTAACGAGTGTCATGTGATAGTCTCTTATATTCCCTACACGATTTAGGGAATCACAAAAGGATTTTTTTTAATTAAGAACTTCAAAATGTTTGTAAGATGAACTTGCAATGAGTATCCGAGAGAAAATAAAATAATATTTCTAGAAAAAAAAACGACTTAAAGGAAAATGCGCTAAAAAGTACAAAATAATTTTTAATTTTACGAACGAGTTGAAAAAATTGAATTCTTGAATATCAATTTTATACTTATTAAAACTTTTTGAAATCGGCGCCAACTTCAAAAAGTTATACTAAGTATAAAATTGATATTCAATAATTCAATTTTTTCAACTCATTCATAAAATTAAAAATTATTTTGTACTTTTTAGCGCAGTTTCCTTAAAGTCGGTTTTCCTTTTTTCTAGAAAGATTGTTTTATTTTTCCCTTTTTAGATTTTAATTTAGTTGGAGGCTTCGCCCCGAATTATTGTACACCAAGAAATTCAGGTAGTAACTTGTGCTCTTCAATGTATATTGTAAAACAATCCCTATCCATGCCAATAAATGATTGTTAAACAAAATGTCATTGTTGTACAACTTCTGTTAAACAATTAAAATATTATAAAATCGGATAAATTAAAAAAAACTCCGGATAATCGACATTTCCGGATATATATAACAGCCGGAAAACCGATTATTTTTTTTGCAAATTTTGCCGAAATGGATTTGCCTCTAACAAAAAGAATTCAAAATCGGACAATATTTTTTTTTTCAAACGGTCCGGTTAATTGAAAATTCCGCATAGTTAGATGCCGGATATCCGGATATTTTTTCGAAATTGTTCCCAAGTGAAACATCCCCTATCCAACAAAAACAATTGTGCAAATATCTGAAGTAGAACCGGAATCCCGCGCGAACATACATAAAAAAATACATAACGGTCGAATTGATAACCTCTCGACTTGGCGCGCGTTGGCGGTTTTAATTTAAAGTTTCTTTCGGTTTCAATTTGGAATTTTGGTTTGCACGCTATTCAGTCAAAAGTTAAATGATGTATTCGGAACGAAATCTATCAATTCCATTAAAAAATAAATTTAATGATAAATAATTTTAATAATAAATTTAAAAGAGAGATCAAAATATATATTTTAAATGCTCTGAATTTATGACACTATATGAATTGAAGATTATCTCGTACATTGTGTTTATACTACGAACTATTATTATACTATTCACGAACAACATCGGTTGTGTTATATATATATATCTTGAATAGATATACAGCTATCCACTTACATGGAAGCTTTCAAATTACACAACTTATAACTAGCGAAAACTAAAATTATTAAAATAGTTTTTATATTAAAATTTGTTTAATAAAAAAACTGATAGCAAACATAAATATTTTTTTTTACTTATTTCGATTTTGTAATATCGAATTGAATTTTTAGAATGTACTCATATCGTTTTTCATCCTTTTCTGCTTTTTCTTTGTTTGTTTAATTTGTTTTAATGTTTAATCTATATCAGACAGCGGCAACGATTGATAAGGAGGGATAACTCAAGGATAGTAAAGACTATATATAGAAGGTGCGCTCGTTTTTCGCTTTTTGAAAGTGGGCAAGGAAAGGCAACTAAATGACGTCATTTTAGCTCTGCCTTACTTTTGACATCATTTTAGCTCCGCCTTACTATCGGTTTTTGAGCATTCTCATTGGCTGTGTGTTTCAATCATTGCTACTTAGGTTCGATCCCGGTTGGGTAACAACTGGTGATTTAATTTTTAATTAGCAAAATAATGTTAATATTGTAAATATCTGTAAATAATCGTGTTCAGGTAGCTTCACTACTAATCCGTCCTTGTTTTGTTATGTCCCTGTATTTTACTTGATTGAAATTGTAACTCATTTAATATGTCCAATACAAATCCGACACCCATTTTACTCTTTCAAAATTCATGGACATGCTCTCGTGGCCGCTAATATTATTTTAATACGCTTAATTTATTAAGCAACTCTTTTGCAATTTTTCAATACTAAATGCAATCCTTAAAATATAATTTAAACTCATAAAATGCAGTAAAAGTAACTAAATAAAGTTAGATTATCACTTTTTAATAGTTCAAAAAAAAAAAAAACGAATAGATGGCAGCACCATCAAACAACGCGCCCGCATCTAGTTCAGCTTAGCCTTGCCATTGGTTCAAACGAGAGCATTAGACACGCCCACAGAAGGCGAAGTAGGCGTCACAATGACGTCAAATAGTTGCTCTCTCCGCCTTCCGTCAGGCGGCGCGAGTGCGAGTATACATACACATATACACATATACACATATACACATATACACATATACACATATACACATATACACATATACACATACACACATACACACACACACATACACACATACACACATACACACATACACACATACACACATATACACATATACACATATATATATATATATATATATATATATATATATATATATGGTCTTCACTATCCTTGGGGATAACTGCTGTATTGACTGTAATGCTATGAACTCTATTTGGGTTCATATAAATTTAAATACGGTTAATAAATTTATACAAAAGAGTAACATTCATGATATTTCAACTCATTGTAATATACTAAAATCCATATATTAATGATATTATAGCACCTTTATAAAAAAAATATATTTACTTGAATTTCCCACTTTTTTATATAAAAAAAATAAATTGTATTTTTTAAATAATTTTATAAAAAATTTAACGATATTGGTGGTCTGTTTTACTACTTACGAGCCTTCAAAGGCTGGTATAAAAATTAAATTAAGACAAACTTTTTATAAAAATGTGCATTTAGATTGATCATAAATTTGTTAAAGGAAATTATAAATGAATATTTCAAATGTGTCTAGTATGCCCCTTTCTATTACGGTAAAAACATTAGTTAATTTGCTGAACGCCACATAATTAATGATCAGCGATCAAATTTATTTTTCTGTATAATGTTATCCTTTTTTTTTTATTGGCCGAGGATGTCCCTATAAAAACGCGGAATCCTACGAGGGGGCACACGTCGCAGGTCCCTACCTTCTCACCAGTTTCTATTTTTAGTATCATAATTTGAATGTGCCTTCATTCGAAAAAGGAGTTCATGCAGATTAATATTTTACATTCCAGATTACCATAAAATGACAAATCATATATATTATTTCTATTTGTAAAGATTCTTTTTTTAACGCCCTTGAATTCAATGGATACATGAGCCATCAAAAGAAAGAAGAATTTCAGGAGCAGTCACGAATCGTATGTTCGTCTCAGAAATATTGACGTCGTTTTTTTTAAAGCGTTTACAATAATTCATTTAAACGAGTGTTATTTAAACAAACCGCTGACCATGCTGCCATCTATGAACGAGCAGAAGCGTTAAACTTTTATGATCTTTTGGCTATAAGAAATCCGCTAATGTATTTCGCCTTTAACAAACGGGTGGGGGGGGGGGATTGTTTTTGTGGTAATTATCGCACGATCATACTAGTATTTTATATTACCAATTATTTTGTATTATCAATTATTTGCATTTTTTTTTTTGCTTAGAGAGCGAAGAGAATTCTGCTTATAAGAGAATATTTCGGTGCGTTCCAGTAATTGCGTCTATGCCCTATCAAAGAAGGTATCTCCAAAATTAATAACAGCTTTGCGTGTGTGGAAGCATAGTATTTGATATACAATTTTGTGTCTTTTTTCTATGCCAGTCTCTTAAAGACTAGCATCTCCATGTACGCTCGCCTGTGTGAGGAAAATCATCTTGGCGCGATAATTGTTCCAGCTTTGGCGATATTGATAAGTTTAGTATTTCGCAACCCTGTGGAAGGAATTGCTGTTCGACATTTTGACTAGACTTTTTTGTTTTGTTTTTTAAATGGCATTGTAATTGTAGCATGGAGAAGAGCTAGTTTTTTCGCAATAAATTGCGACCATGGTAATTTCACGATTTAAGAACATGCATTCGATTTATTGATATATATATATTTTAATATATTTATTTGATTGTAATTCGCAATTTTAATATTATTGTAATTATAAAAATGATTTTACGAATATCTAAGAAATTATATTATACCATCGTGGGACATACCATAAACCAGGTTGGCCATTTATTCACCCCGAGACCTTTGTAACATTAACTTTGTTATATTAAAATAGTATAAATTTAGTTTGCTTATAATTACAGAAAAGGATTTATGAATTATAAGAAATGCTTATGTGAATCAAAAATACTCCATACACAAATACAATTTCTTTATAAACATTCGTTATGTATTTCAAATTAACCTTATATAACTTGTAACTTCCATAAATTACTTGCTTTTTTTCTGTTTCTTATTCTTAATTTTTTTTTCTACAGAATACTTAATTACAAAATATTAAAGATATTATACTTTGTTTATTGGTTCAAATTTTTAATGTTTTATAAGACTATTTTTGAAATAAATACTACACTTTATTTCGAGCGCCCACTCTTTCCTCATTAATAAGCAGTAAATTTCCCCCTCCCTCCACACATCTACGTCAAACAGTTGAAAATATGGTTATCCAAAATATGGTTTAATAAACTGAAATTTAAGTTTAAAATAACCCAAAACACAACAAATATCACGTGACACGGGAACGCCACGCGATTGGCTGTGACGACACTATACACGAACTTGCTCCGTTTACGATTTCGCTTCACTCAACGTAAGCCGCCGCTTTTTTAATTTCTATCAATGAACAAATTCTAGTTGCGCATTTAAAAAAAACTCAATTCAATTATATTGTTTATTTAATTGCCCTTTTCATCTAAGATGTCGGTTTTACTGGAATTCATGAAGAGACAATCGGACAATCTTCCCAAAATAGACAGCATATCAATGTTTACTTTCTTAGGAACGAACCCGGATTTTTTGGGAGCAGAAATACGAGGAATTAAAGCTGAAAGGTAATTATTTAAATTTTCCTTGATTACTAAATATCTATTTTAATTACATAATACTAAAATGCATTGCATTCAGTTTCAGAAATTTGCTGATTTATTAAGAAAAAAACAATAAGATTGCATAGTATTCCAGGCATTTTTATTTTAATATTAAAAAGTAATGCCAAAATAGTTGATTTGATTAGTTTTTTTTTAACATGTTCAAGTCATTGAAAAACAAAAATTTAATGTTAAAAATACTGTTTATTCATTAAAACTATTTATGCAGCACATATGACAGCATACATGTGAAAAAAATTATATAAAATAGTTCTGAAATAAAGTTAACTAGTTTTAATTTATCTGTGTGTGTTTAATATATTTTACATATTTATAAACTATATCCAAAATCCTGTGAAAAATATAAGAGAATTTTAAAGAAAGTAAACTTGTTTGATATTGCAAAGCTAATGAAAATAATTTGAATGATAAATTTATGGACCTAATTTAATACTGAAATTTAGTTCAATGCTTTTCCAAAATATTTTATGATTTTTATACGCATTTTAAAATGTGTTTTGTTTCTTTATCTACATCAAGGTCTGGGCCCTTGGTTATGTTCAGGTCAAGAGAGTTGCCAACATTTGCACCGTCAAAGAGCATTTGACACCAGAACACAGAATCCGAAAGAAAGCGTATAGCGTGACACTTCAGTGCAATGAAGTGGATGCAAGAGTGTTCTCTGTACAATGCTGCCATGCAACGAAGAAGACTGGAAAAAGAAGTCTGAAAAGTGATACAGAAAGAAAAATATATATAAATTCAATGATGTGGTTTCAGAACTTCTGGTGAGTATCCAGAGATGGGGGCCTCACCAGATGGCATTTCTGAAGATTATATAATCGAAATCAAGTGCCCAAGCAGCGAAAAAACTATATTACAAATGGACAAATTAATTACTTTAAAAGGATTGTTTTGTGGCCAATACCGATTTTGAACATTCGAAAAAAATCATGATCATGGTTGTAGACTTTGATAACAAATATTGTTCTATGTTACTCGACAAATGTTTGCTTTTCTGGAAAAGTACTGAGTTTCCAGCATTGAAAAGAAGCTTTATATAATTCCATAAAACTTAAGACTACTTATAAATGTATTTTTGTCTGGCATACATTCTTCACCTTTATTCTATATCATTACTAGCCTAAATTTTTACAAAACATGATACAACCCAATGTTTATTTTTAAATATTCTATCAATGTTTAATGCTAATTAAGATAATGTTTAGTTTAAGAATTTTTACATTAAAATATTCATATTTTATGGTTACCTATATATATTATGGGGGGGGGTTGAAAGACAAAAAAAAAAGCATATGTATATTACTTAAGAGAGAGAACAACTGAACTGTTCATTTATTTCAATATTGTAAATCAGATAGCTGAAAAATTAATAAATATATCTATATGTAACAAAACGTTTTCACAATAAGCTAAAAAAAAATCGTAGTTTTCCTTTCAGTAGCCACTGAAACACTATAGATACAGAGTCATGACACTTTAAATTACGGCCAGCCTTGTTTAAGTTTAAGTATTTGCGATGGCCGATGGACACATTCACTTGTTCAGTAAATGCGTTTATCGTCTGTAGTGTGGGGGGGTGTTTGGGGGTAAAAAATTTTTCCTGGTTTTGGCAATGCAGTAAAGCAATTGATTTAAATTTTATTCTTAAAAAGCGATATACTAAATAAGGTGAGGGGGCATCTTCCGAAAAAAATGCTGGGGCAACATCCGAAAAAAGTGTGGGGGCAACCCCCCCCCCCCCCCCCCCCTCCCCAAATCTTTTTGTTAATCCCCTTCCAATGTTGGTGTATATTTATATTTACACAATTTTTACTTCCATTTCATGTAAAAAAAAAGTTTGCTTTCTTATTATATGTTACAAAATAAGCAGTAAACTAATTAATAACTAAATATTTAGTACATTTCTACATAAAAACAACAAATTCTAATAAAACAAATTGAATTCCGAAAAAAGTTAATTGTATAATGAATTAAATTACATTTTTATAGTGGTACATACACACTCCAAGTACCAGAAAAGCAACCTTACTGCTGTATTTTTAACGATCGCTTTTTAAATAAGTGATATTGCATATTTATTATGCCACAAGCAACCACAAGGGCCTCATCTAAAACAGGTATCAAATGGTTGTCAATACACGCATGTGGTTTCATCATGTCAAAATTGCGAAGACGGCCAATCACACGTTCAACATGAATCCGAAGAGAAGCGATTTCTTGATTGGCGCACTTCAGCTTTCGTGCTGATCTTTGAGGCAGATACAGAGGGTGGCCTGACTAATGTGCGGCCCCTTTTTTCTAACAGAGTTGCTATATTTTTAAATCCTCTATCTGCCATCACAGCTTTTCTTTCTGTCATGACGGTATTTTCGGGGGCCAATTTGTCCAGATAGCCAGACACTTCAACGTTAACAGCATCGGAGGATCTTCCATCAGATATAAAGCTCGTTAGACCATCTGGTGTGCAGGAACCAAATACTTTATAGTGTTGCAGTTGTAGTACTGGGACCATGTAAGGGCTTGTTGGATGGGATTGCTAGGCTTTTCAATTTGAATTTCGAAACAAACGATAATTGAAACTACTTTGGAATATCGTATACGAAAAGGAATTAGCAAGGGTGCTCTTATTGCACTTGCACATAATCAGTTCTCGCATGAGATCACTGAGTCTTGGAAGAGTTTTCGTAAATAATCTACCGAGTGTGGAAATGGACTTTCCAAAATCAATGGCTAATATCGAAAATGGAAGGTCCAAATGCGACTTCTTGAGAACAACATACACCTGGTAAACCGGTTTTCTTCACAATGAGATTGATAATAAAAATTATTTCTGCAGGCAGGCCTAAAAACAATCTGGGATTCTTCGATACTAAGAATGGTACCCTTAAGCATGTGCTCTTTGTACTTCTTCTCTGTGTAGTCTTCATCTTCCGAACTCCATGTTTCAGAATCGGAAGCTGCTGGCTCATAGTCGCTGAGGAATTCCTTGGCTTCCTCCTCATCTTGGTGGCAGGTTGCCTTGTATGGCGATGTGTATGTTCCCACAGCTTTGCCTGTCGGGACAGTCGAACATGCAACAGAGGCTTGAGTATTGGTGCTCTTGCTGACAAGTTCAAATTCACTAAATGGACTTATCAGATGCGCTTGAAATATCCACTGCTACTGTAACAGGTCAAGAATCTTGAGATGTTCTCCATGAAGGACCAGGAACAGCCAGTGCATCTTGCAGCAAATGCAAATGTTTACGCTTCAACACTGCTTGCCTCTCAGGCGGAGGGGGAACACTTGGCTTTTGGCATTCAAAACGATGAGGAAGAACGCCAGGTTTCAGCTCTACTCTCTTTACATCATTAGTCAAACTCCATTGTCAAAAATTCTGCATGTTCTCCTGTAAATAAATACAAAAGAGAATTTAAGTACAATTTTTTTAAAGGTACATGTATCATCATATTATAATTAGCACATATTAGCTTAATGAATACTGGGATATCCTGAGGCTCATTAAACTTTTTCGAAGAAAAATGTTGTTGATTTACATAATTTTTAACTAAAAGAAGAAAATAAAATTCAAATAGAATATTGTTAAGTATTATTTAATGCATAGGAGCAAAAATATATTCCTACTGCTTTAATACTTACAACTCTTAGTGATATATTCTATTCTAAAGGCTGACTGGTGTGACTTCTAATTATTAAATTGTAACTTGAATATATATTCTCTTTATATTAGATTTATATTTCATTTGGGGGCACAACAAACAAGTGTTTACTTACCAAAAAATGATCTTCACAACAATATAACGTTGATTTACTGGAAAGCTTAGGATTTTTCCTATCATCTCTTCACAGCTCTTGTCCAAGCTTTTCGATTTGTGCTATCCTTTGGGACGCTAAAAAACAGCTTATTCGAAGAATTCACTGTTGTATTCGCACAACAAGGCACAATACAGTATTTATATACTGAATTCATAATGAAAAAGATTAAAAAATAGCGTAGTCTCGAATTCGGTTCAAAACCGGAATGTAAACATTGAATTGAGCGGGAGCAATTCGTGTATAGTGTCGTCACTTCCGGTTTGTGCCGTTTTTCGCGCCTGTTTATGAAATGCAACTTTAAAGTTTTTTAATAAATTATCTACGCTCGTTAAAAAAAAAGGAACAGCATTTTTTTGCATGAAATTTTCTCATCTTTAACATAAAAATAAAAACAGAAATCGTGAAAATTCCTCATTATCGCGCCAAGATGCTTTTCCTCACACAGGCGAGCGCACATGGAGATGCTAGTCTCTTAAAGACTGCATTAATAAAAAAAAAGCAAAAAAAAAATATTAAATCGTGATAAGGTTACTTATTTTTTTATCATATAAAAATGTTTTCATATATAAAACCGGTAGTAACAAAAATTAAATATTGTATAAATATACCCGACACTAGTATAACATCATCTATACATATAAACATTCTATAAATAACCCTAAAACGATTAACAAATGTACTAATTTGTTTTAAACAAGGGTTTATTACTACTCAATTTGATGTTTTCCACTTGATAAGGAAATTAAATAAATAACTTTTAACATATATTTTATATTTTATTTAAGTTTATTGTATAAACACCAAAAAAGTATAGTGATTAAAAAGTACTTAATAACATTTTCATATTTTTAAAACTATCAGGCCGTAATATTTCGTATGTTATAGTAAATGATTAATACATTTAAATGCCCCCCCCCCCCCCCAGAATCATGCTTCCTTACTAAGCCCACGATATATTAATTAGCCTAAAAATTTCGAGCCTATAAATTAATATATAATCCATAGCGAGTGTATAAATTACAGTGAGTAAATTTAAATCGAATTTTTGGTTCAAAGTACATTAAGAGATTTAATTTTTACTAAAAGTGCTTTTAATAAAAGGCAATTTCTTCGGAAAATTGAAAGAGGCTGTATTATCATAAACGCACCGGCGGCTAGTGACGACAGTTCGGGGTCTGTATCGAGGAAAGACCCGGGAACTAGACGAAAAGGGGTTTATGAAAATTTTTGTGCGTACTTCAAATGTTTATGAACTATAGGGTACATAAATAACATAACCAAATAGTACAGAGCTTACATTTATTCACGAATTTCCAAGATTCATGTTACAACTAGATGGACACGTTCCCAAAGGAAAGGGTTGCCCGTGGACTAGTTTCCATCAGTTTTGTTGCCTAAAACAATTCACACTATTTCTTGACCTTGCATCTCGATTGCGTCCTGCGTGAAAAAGGTGCCATCTGCGCACAGGACACATGCGCGATTCTGAAATGGCTTTTTTTCCCCTCTACAGAACGATACCAAAGTAATGTGCGTGGGTAGTACGGTTTCAATGATATGAGCGACATGACATTAGTGTTACATGTTTCAGTTATATACGGTTTTAGTAAGCTTAGAACTGCTGTGACATGTTTCGTAGAGTAAAGCATTAGGTGAAAGGGAAAATTTTTTATTTAGTTGAGTGGATAAATATTGACTGTTGCTAGAACGAATTAGGTTGGATATAAGGTTAATTAATTGGATTAAGGTTAATTAGGTTGGTTGGATATAACTACATTTACTAGTACACTTTTCCGAAATCCTGCCAAAATAAAATTATGGTAGATCGCATTATACATGCTATGAGATCGAATTATACGTATTATTAGATCGCATTATACATGTTATTAGATCGCATTACATCTATTATGAGATGGAATTATGCCTATTATTAGATCGTATTATACCTATTATTTGATCGCATTATATCTTTATACCTATAATTAGATCGCTTTATACCTATTATTAGATCGCTTTATACCTATTATTAGATCGCATTATACCTATTATTAGATCGCATTATACCTATTATTAGATCGCATTATACCTATTATTAGATCGCATTATACCTATTATTAGATCGTATTATACCTATGAGATCGCTTTATACCTATAATGAGATCGCCTTTATATATATATATATATATATATATATATATATATATATATATATATATATATATATATATATATATATATATATATATATATATATATATATATATATAAGATGGTATTATATCTATTATGAGATCGCATTAGAACTATTATTATATCGCATTATATCTGTTATAAAAGCGCATTATACCTATTATTATATCACATTACACCTATTATTTGATCGCTTTATACCTCTATACGTTTTATTAGATCGCTTTATACATATTATGAGATCGTATTGTACCTAATATGAGACCGCATTATATTTATTATTAGATCGCGTTATATTTATTATGAAATCGCATATACCTATTATTAGATCGCTTTATACCTCTATACCTTTTATTAGATCGCTTTATACATATTAGGAGATCGTATTGTACATATTGTTAGACCGCATTATATTTATTATTAGATCGCGTTATATTTATTATGAAATCGCATATACCTATAATGAAATCGCAAATACCTATAATGAAATCGCATACACCTATTATGAAATCGCATATACCTATTATGAAATCGCATATACCTATTATTATATCGCATTATACCTATTATTATATTGCATATACCTATTATTTGATCACATTATACCTTTATACCTTTTATTAGATCGCTTTATACATATTAGGAGATCGTATTGTACATATTGTTAGACCGCATTATATTTATTATTAGATCGCGTTATATTTATTATGAAATCGCATATACCTATAATGAAATCGCATATACCTATTATGAAATCGCATATACCTATAATGAAATCGCATATACTTATTATGAAATCGCATATACCTATTATGAAAGCGCATATACCTATTATGAAATCGGATATACCTATAATGAAATCGCATATACCTATTATGAAATCGGATATACCTATAATGAAATCGCATATACCTATAATGAAATCGGATATACCTACAATGAAATCGCATATACCTATTATGAAATCGCATATACCTATAATGAAATCGCATATACCTATTATGAAATCGCATATACCTATTATGAAATCGCATATACCTATTATGAAATCGCATATACCTATAATGAAATCGCATATACCTATTATGAAATCGCATATACCTATTATTAGATCGCTTTATACCTCTATACCTTTTATTAGATCGCTTTATACATATTAGGAGATCGTATTGTACATATTGTTAGACCGCATTATATTTATTATTAGATCGCGTTATATGTATTATGAAATCGCATATACCTATAATGAAATCGCATATACCTATAATGAAATCGCATATACCTATTATGAAATCGCATATACTATAATGAAATCGCATATACCTATTATGAAATCGCATATACCTATTATTAGATCGCTTTATACCTCTATACCTTTTATTAGATCGCTTTATACATATTAGGAGATCGTATTGTACATATTGTTAGACCGCATTATATTTATTATTAGATCGCGTTATATTTATTATGAAATCGCATATACCTATAATGAAATCGCATATACCTATAATGAAATCGCATATACCTATTATGAAATCGCATATACCTATAATGAAAGCGCATATACCTATTATGAAATCGGATATACCTATAATGAAATCGCATATACCTATTATGAAATCGGATATACCTATAATGAAATCGCATATACCTATAATGAAATCGGATATACCTATAATGAAATCGCATATACCTATAATGAAATCGCATATACCTATAATGAAATCGCATATACCTATTATGAAATCGCATATACCTATTATGAAATCGCATATACTTATTATGAAATCGCATATACCTATTATGAAATCGCATATACCTATTATTAGATCGCTTTAGACTTCTATACCTTTTATTAGATCGCTTTATACATATTAGGAGATCGTATTGTACATATTGTTAGACCGCATTATATTTATTATTAGATCGCGTTATATTTATTATGAAATTGCATATACCTATAATGAAATCGCATATACCTATAATGAAATCGCATATACCTATTATGAAATCGCATATACCTATAATGAAATCGCATATACCTATTATGAAATCGCATATACCCATTATGAAATCGCATATACCTTTTATTAGATCGCTTTATACCTCTATACCTTTTATTAGATCGCTTTATACATATTAGGAGATCGTATTGTACCTATTATGAGACCGCATTATATTTATTATTAGATCGCGTTATATTTATTATGAAATCGCATATACCTATAATGAAATCGCATATACCTATAATGAAATCGCATATACCTATTATGAAATCGCATATACCTATAATGAAATCGCATATACCTATTATGAAATCGCATATACCTTTTATTAGATCGCTTTATACCTCTATACCTTTTATTAGATCGCTTTATACATATTAGGAGATCGTATTGTACCTATTATGAGACCGCATTATATTTATTATTAGATCGCGTTATATTTATTATGAAATCGCATATACCTATTATTATATCGCATTATACCTATTATTATATTGCATATACCTATTATTTGATCACATTATACCTTTATACCTTTTATTAGATCGCTTTATACATATTAGGAGATCGTATTGTACATATTGTTAGACCGCATTATATTTATTATTAGATCGCGTTATATTTATTATGAAATCGCATATACCTATAATGAAATCGCATATACCTATTATGAAATCGCATATACCTATAATGAAATCGCATATACTTATTATGAAATCGCATATACCTATTATGAAAGCGCATATACCTATTATGAAATCGCATATACCTATAATGAAATCGCATATACCTATTATGAAATCGCATATACCTATAATGAAATCGCATATACCTATTATGAAATCGCATATACCTATTATGAAATCGCATATACCCATTATGAAATCGCATATACCTTTTATTAGATCGCTTTATACCTCTATACCTTTTATTAGATCGCTTTATACATATTAGGAGATCGTATTGTACCTATTATGAGACCGCATTATATTTATTATTAGATCGCGTTATATTTATTATGAAATCGCATATACTTATTATGAGATCGCTTTATACCTCTATACCTTTTATTAGATCGCTTTATACATATTAGGAGATCGTATTGTACATATTGTTAGACCGCATTATATTTATTATTAGATCGCGTTATATTTATTATGAAATCGCATATACTTATAATTAGATCGCTTTATACCTCTATACCTTTTATTAGATCGCTTTATACATATTAGGAGATCGTATTGTACCTATGAGGAGATCGTATTGTACCTATTATGAGACCGCATTATATTTATTATTAGATCGCGTTATATTTATTATGAAATCGCATATACTTATTATTAGATCGCTTTATACCTCTATACCTTATATTAGATCGCTTTATACATATTAGGAGATCGTATTGTACATATTGTTAGACCGCATTATATTTATTATTAGATCGCGTTATATTTATTATGAAATCGCATATACCTATATTGAAATCGCAAATACCTATAATGAAATCGCATATACCTATTATGAAATCGCATATACCTATAATGAAATCGCATACACCTATTATGAAATCGCATATACCTATTATGAAATCGCATATACCTATTATGAAATCGCATATACCTATTATTATATCGCATTATACCTATTATTATATCGCATTATACCTATTATATTGCATATACCTATTATTTGATCACATTATACCTTTATACCTATTCTCTTGATCGCTTTATACCTATTATTAGATCGCCTTATACCTATTATTAGATCGCTTTATATCCATTATTAGATCGCTTTATACCCATTATTAGATTGCATTATTAGATCGCGATATTAATAAATTCCCTAATGTTGATTAATCAAGTTGAAACTAATATACCTCTCAAACAGGACACAACCACTAACCTCCAGTGTTCTAGCATGAGGCGTAAACTGATTTCGCCATTAAAGCCATTTTGTGATTTGGTTTCTTAATAATTGTAGTTAAAAAGTTTAAAATCCAAATTCCACAACTATATCTTCGGGAACATGAACAACTTGAAGGGAAAAGTGGAAGTAGAGGTTAACTAATATTTTTGGGAAAAAAAGCTAATTTTGATGTAGATAAAACATTTAAGGACATATGCGTCTTCTTTCAGTATTGTTTGGCTCTGTTTGGTTAATTTAGGCAGATACAGGGCATTAAAAAGTATAAATTTAATTTAGAATGACCCGATTTCATTAAACGAACCTAAATGCCAAATGTGCGAAACCGCGCCAATTTTGTTAACCTTAATCACGCTTACGGTCGATGAATAGGAAAAAGTGTTGCGCCAATATTTTTTCTTGGCGGCAAATAGTGGATGCTCAACGGAAAGCAACCTTTTCTTGAAGATTGTTGTCAGTGAAAAAGATTAATATCTTGGAAAGTGATTTTTTTCAGTTAATCCCATCTTTTACTTTCCCCTTCAATTGAATCCAGAATACTCCAGAATAATGTAATATGTTCTGGGACGGGTATAACAAAGCAACAGAGGCCCCCGTGGCCGAGTGGATTAAGGAGTCAGCTGGGAATCCGAGGGTTCCCGGTTCGAACCTCTGCGACGGACTAGACTAAGAAAACTAAAAAAGGAGTGATCTTGTGATCGGAGGGTTGCCAGCTTTGCTACCAAAATACTAAAATGTCGTCCGGAACATCCACAAAAAATTAACGGCATGTATACGGGACTGGTGCACGATAAATATGATCTGGGTTTGAAGTCCCAACGTCTATTGAAGGAGTTGGGTGCCAGCTCAGGTGTTGTCCTCGTCATCTGACCATTTTTCAAAAATACGAGGCATCGTTCCCGGGTCTTTCCTTCAAAATAATCCCCGAATCGTCACCAATTGCCCACTGTTCAGCTATAGTGCGACGTTAATTAACCAAACCAAAACAAAGCAACAAGTGTATTGCATTCGTTTCATACTAAAAGTCTTACTCAATGTAAGTCTTTATTGATCTACAGCGGTTTTAATATCATAAAACCGCAACGGCACCCTATTATTCAGTTAAACTTTTACATTTAGATTAATAAGTTCGTCCTTTCAACACAGTTATCTAGCACTACTTAGGAACATTGCCAACACATCTTTTTAACCCTATATAGTGCATAGGGTAGCATATATGCTACACAACTGTAAAATGACCACTAGTTCCATCTATTGAGTTTTATGTTAACTATTATAGTAACCTCGTTCTTACACCCGCCGTTAGGTCCCTTTACTTTATAAAAATGATTGTGATAAAGGCTATCAGTTGCTACAAGGTCTGTTGGGCCTCCGTGGCCGAGCGGTTAAGGCGTTCAGCTACTAATCCGAGGATTGGTGTGGTTCGAACCCGTGCGACAGACTTGACAAAGAAAAGTAAAAAAGTAGTGATCTTGTGATCGGAGGGTTGTCAGCTCGCAACAAAAATACTAGAAAAGTCGTCCAGAACATCCGCAAAAATTAACGGCGTGTATACGGGACTGGTGCACGATACATCTGATCGGGGTCCAAAGTCCCGACGTCTATTAAAGGCGTTGGGTGCCAGTTCAGGTGTTTCCTCATCTGACCATGGTTCTAAAATAACGAGGTGCATGTATGAATGTGCGTGTCAATGTGTATGTGTTCCCGGGTCTTTCCTTCGAGATAGGCCTTGAGCAGTCGCCAATAGCCCACTGTGCAGCTCTAGTCAGACGTTAATTAACCAAACCAAATCAAGGTCTGTTGTTCTAAAACTGGCTTGTGCAGGTGAGGTTTGATTAAAAAACGTCGCACTAGATCTGCGCAGTGAGCTATTGGTGACGGTTCGGGGCCTATCTCGAAGGAAAGACCCGGGAAAGATGCCTCGTATTTTTGAACCATGGTCAGATGACGAGGACAACACCTGAGCTGGCACCCGACGCAACCTCAATAGGCGTCAGGACATTGGACCCCGATTAGATTTATTGTACACCAGTCCCGTATACACGCAGTAAATTTTTTGTGGATGATCTGGACGACAATCTAGTATTTTGGTAGCAAAGTTAGCAACCTTCCGATCGCAATATCACTACTTCTTTACTATTCTTAGTCTAGTTCGTCGCACAGGTTCGAATCGGGAACCCTCGGATTCCCACCTGACGCCTTAATCCCCTAGGCCACGAAGGCCATTGTGGCAGGTGAAGTTTTCGAAGATTGTTTTATTACTTATAAGTATAATCTGGCTCTACAAAAAATTGTCACGTAGGGAACCATGTTCCT
Source organism: Troglohyphantes excavatus (assembly GCA_963932185.1). Lineage (NCBI taxonomy): Eukaryota > Metazoa > Arthropoda > Arachnida > Araneae > Linyphiidae > Troglohyphantes > Troglohyphantes excavatus. Next base: position 29,606,578 of record OZ010678.1, read on the forward strand.
AGTTCTTATAACCGCCGCTAGGTCCCTTTTCTTTATAAAAATGATTGTGATAAAGGCAATCAGTTGGTTCGAGGTCTGTTGTTCTAAAACTGGCTCGTGAAAGTGAAGTTTTCGAAGTTTGTTTCATTACTTATCAGAATAATCTGGCTCTAGAAATAATCCTAGCTAATATCAAAGGTATGTATTTAACTATATTTTCATACTTTTTGAAAATTATTTTAGTAATTACACATGGTGATAATATACGCTTCAAAACGGTTTTAATTATTTAAATAAATAGGCATTTTTTTTGTATATTTTTCAGTGATCCAGACGCAAAAAAAAAAAAAAAAAAAAAAAATTATTTTATTAAATAAAAAAATCATGCGCTAGTGGGTTAAAAAAGTATTTTTCGAGCTTTCAAGAGAGTCCATAATATAAAATACAGATAAAAATAATATTGTGCCACTTAAATAAAATGATTTTTAAAAAATATTTGAATGTGATGTATAAAACGTAAATCTGAGATCTACTCTAAACTAAAAGAAAAAGACAGTAACACTTACTTTGGATTGCCGCTGTTTCATTCAAATCCCATGTTTATTTTTCAGATAAGCTAAGTCTAGTCTCTTTCCAATTTTCTTCGGCCTTCTTTATGGAATTCCAATCCTTCGCCATTTTGTTTTTATATCTAAATTCTTAACCTTTTGTATTAAAAAAAAAGATTGAATCCTTTTGCTCCGTTTTCATGGCTAATCTCTCGAGAATTGGACAAAAGGATTCGCGTTCCTTTTGCTTCAAAGATAAGCGTTTTCCGTTTTTCGAACTTTAAGAAGGCTTCTGCTGAATTCCTCCTCACAGCTTATTTTCGAATATTTTTTTTTAGAATATCCAAAACGATATCTTCCCTTTCAACCGCAGTTGCAGTGAAGAACACGGCGTTTGGAACATTAAAAAAACTGCTGAAATCAACAACAGCGACGTCAAGCGGGAATGTCAAAGATTTCATTTTTTTTTTTTTTTTAAAGAAGAATGTTTCGAGTTGAGTAACTTAGAGCTGTCGCATTTCTTTTCGCATAGGAAAGGAGATACAAGGAGACGGAGCAAACGATAAGGAATAAAAGAAGGTTCGGAGAAGTTGTATTTTATATTTCGGTAGTAAAATTCGAATGGTGAAAAAGCCCGTTTGGAATTGTGTGAGTGAATTCCCAAATTCGAGTTCCATTAGAATTCGCTGAGAATTGTAAGCAACATCAATTGAAATTCGAGATGTCTGTTTGTGGAATTAGTTTGTTTGGTTAATTAACGTGGCACTAGAGATGCACATTGGGCTATTAGCGATGGTTCGGGGCCTATGTCAAAGAAAAGATCTGTGATTCGTATGGCTTGGTTTGGTTAAATAGCGACGCACTAGAGCAACACATTGGGCTATTGGCGACGGTTCGGGGCCTATCTCAAAGGAAAGACCTGCGTTTGGTTTGGTTAATTAACGTCGCAATAGAGCAAGACATTGGGTTATTAGCGACGATTCGGGGTCTATCTCAAAGGAGGGACCTGGGTTTGGTTTGATTAATTAACGTCGTACTAGAGCTTCACAATGGGAGCTTCACAAAACCCCAGTCACAATGCCTCGTATTTTTGAACCATGGTCAGAAGACGAGGGCAACACCTGAGCTGGAACCCGACGCAACCTCAATAAGTGTCTGGACATTGGTCCCTGATCAGAATTATCGTGCACCAGTCCCGTATAAACGTCAATATAATTTATTCGATGTTCTGAACGACTTTCTAGTATTTTTGTGGCGATCTGGTAACCCTCCGATCGCAAGATCACTACTTTTTTTCTGTTCTTTGTCAAGTCCACCGCAGGGGTCCGAACTAACAATTCTCTGATTACCAGCTGATCGCCTTTACCTACTGTGCTTGGCTAAAAAGCATCGCACTAGATCTGCATTATTGGGTGCTATTGGCGACGGTTTGGGAATACCTCGAAGAAAGGTCCTGGGTTTAGTTTGGTGTGGATTCTATGGATAAGAAATGGGTGTTTGAAATGAAATATGCAAATGGAATTCTTTCAATTGAGTATGAAAAATACATTTAACGTTTTTAGAACATGTTGGTCCGTGGCTTGTCGAATTTTTTATTCAGTGGTCCTCGAATTGTTGATTTTTTTCATTCAGTGGTCCTCGAATTGTTGATTTTTTTCATTCAGTGGTCCTCGAATTGTTGATTTTTTTCATTCAGTGGTCCTCGAATTGTTGATTTTTTTCATTCAGTGGTCCTCGAATTGTTGATTTTTTTCATTCAGTGGTCCGTGATAATTTAATGATTGGTTTAGTTTGGTTTGGTTTTGGTTTATTTACGTCGCACTAGAGCTGCACAGTGGCCTATTGGCGACGGTTCGGGGTCTATCTCCAAGGAAAGACCCGGGAACACATACACATTCACACACACATATTTACATGCACCTCGTTATTTTAGAACCAGGGTCAGATGACGAGGAAACACCTGAACTGGCACCCAACGCCTTCAATAGACGTCGGGACTTTGGACCCCGATCAGATGTAACGTGCACCAGTCCCGTATACACACCGTTAATTTTTGCGGATGTTCTGGACGACTTTTCTAGCATTTAGTAGCGAAGCTGGCAACCCTCCGATCACAGGATCACTACTTTTTACTTTTCTTTGTCCATCACCTAGCATCGAACCGGGAACCTTCGTATTCCTAGCTGACGCCTTTAAGCGCTCGGCCACGGAGGCCTTTTTTAATGGTTGGAAACCACTAATCTAAGTGACACTCACTCCGCACACTGAACTCTAACTGTAACTGCTGGAAGGCTCAAACTTTGTTTCCGATATGGGCGTGTTGAAGCCAATAGAAAGCAGCCATGCTGTGTCCCAATATTTTTTTTAAGTGATTTAGTGGTGTTTTTTATTACCAAAGCATTGTAGAAATATTAAATATATATAAATATTATATTTTCTTCTTGTAGAATTTATTTTTATATTGCTAAACAGATAGTTTTTGTTCTTGCTTTTTAACTACTTCTACTTTGACTTGCAAATGACTTCCTATTTTAATAGCAGATTACATTTAAAATGGGTTTAAAAATAAAATAAAAAAAAATTTACCCAAAAATAATATATGTCGGCGTATTTTAACATGAAAAATATACGAAATTTTGCGGTATCAAGAAAAGTGTGCCCCATCATGGCGGCCTCCATATCGGCTTCAAGTCAACAAAATGTCTTGCCCTATCCAGAAGTTACAGTTAGAGATCAGTGACTCTTCCATTCGGATAAACGCATCATTACACAATAATATTCAATTCATCATTAAAATTTAAATTATACTACCACAATTTTAGATATAAAACTTTGTATTATATTTTCCTATAGCTTAAAATATTTGATGCTGATATTTTACCTGTCATTGTTCTAGTGAAGGGAACACTAAGTGTTCCATTATTAACCATCTCTTCTTAACGTCAAAGGTAGTGTTCAACACTATCTTTGATCAAGACTTGATTTCCTGTTAGAGGAATTGTGTTTATATTTTATTAAGCTACAAATTACCATAACAGAAAACTCGTAATCCCTCGATTACGAGTTTCATCCCTCATCGTTCGCCAAAACATTCACCGTGCAGAGGAGGTAGGTGCACATTAAATATCCCGTGTTCTAAAGGTACTCAAATTGATCGTGGTGTGAAAATGTGAAGAGTGGAAGGCTATTTGAGTTGTTATCGTTTTCAGGTCAATTGGACCATAGTTCAAATTTATGAAGCAGTGTACAAGGGTCATTCCTTCGGGTTAGATCCAGAGAGTTGTTATATTAAATAGAGAGCGCCTTCAATACCAGACTCTCGTAAGGCCGCGGTGTCAACATTGAAAAGAAAAACCAACATCACGTGGTTATAGCGCTGCCACATTTGGCGTTCAGACATCTGCAGGAGTTTCAAATTTGGCGCACTTTCTTCTTGTTTGGTGATAAAGAGTTCTGTCCGTATTCAACTTTTTAACATATATGTACGTATTTACTTATTTTCAAACAATATGCGCTAAATATTTCATCTTCATTAACGAAACGAAAATATTTTATTTGTGTTCAATACTCGAAGAAGCGACACTCTTTATATTTCTCAGGTTTTATTGTTCATATTTTCTTATTGAAGTATACAAAATAACAATTGAAAGAACTTCGCTTATGGTAAATTTTTTACATAAAAACGTAATGCAATTATTTCAAAACTACAAAGTAAGAAATTTTAGTATTCTATTTATTCGTATATTTATTCTATTTATTCATATATTGGTTCTATTTATTCATATATTGGTTCATTAATTATCTGGCGTTCAGCAAATAAGCTAATGTTTTTACCGTAAAAGAAAATAGCATATTAAACACATTTGAAATATTCATTTATGATTTTCTTTAACAAATTTATTATCAATCTAAATGCAAATTCGGCAAATTTTGATAAAAAATTTGTTTTATTTTAAAATGGTAACACATTCAGGGGTAATATTTCATTTAATTTTTATACCAGCCTTTGAAGGCTCGTACGTAGTTAAACAATCCACCGCTAAAATTCCACATTTTTATACAATTATTTAAAAATTACAATTTATTTATTTTATATAAAAAAGTTGGTAAATTTTAGAATTTTTTTTTTTAAAAAGATTACTGTAATATCATTAATATCTAGATATTAGTATTCTATTTTTTCATATATTGGTTCATTAATTATCTGGCGTTCAGCAAATAAGCTAATGTTTTTACCGTAAAAGAAAAGAGCATAATAGACACATTTGAAATATTCATTTATGATTTCCTTCAACAAATTTATTATCAATCTAAATGCAAATTCGGCAAATTTTTATAAAAATGTTTGTCTTATTTTAAATGGTAACACATTCAGGTGTAATATTTAAATTAATTTTTATACCTGCCTTTGAAGGCTCGTACGTAGTTAAACAATCTACCGCTAATAATATTCATTTTTGTACAAATATTTAAAAATACAATAAAAATTTTTTATATAAAATACAGGTAATTTTAGAATTTTTTTATTTTAAAACAGTTACTGTAATATCATTAATATATAGATTTTAGTTTTCTATTTATTCATATATTGGTTCTATTTATTCATATATTGGTTCATTAATTATCTGGCGTTCAGTAAATTAGCTAATATTTTAACCGTAAAAGAAAAGAGCATAATAGACACATTTGAAATATTCATTTATGATTTCCTTCAACAAATTTATTATCAATCTAAATGCAAATTCGGCAAATTTTTATAAAAAGTTTGTCTTATAAAAGTTCATACATATACTAGCATCTCCATGTAGGATCGCCTGCGCGAGGAAAAGCATCTTGGCGCGATAATTGTTCCAGCTTTGGCGATATTGATAAGTTTAGTATTTCGCAACCCTGTGGAAGGAATGTCTGTTCGACATTTTGACTGACCTTTTTTTTTTTAAATGGCTTTGTAATTGTAGCATGGAAAACAGCTAGTTTTTTCGCAATAAATTGCGACCATGGTAACTTCACGATTTAAAAACATACATTCGATTTATTGATATAATTAATTATTTTATTTATTTATTTGATTGTAATTCGCAATTTTAATATTATTGTAATTATCAAAATGATTGTATGAATATCTAAGAAATTATATTATACCATCGTGGGACATACCATAAACCAGGTTGGCCATTTATTCTCCCCTGAGACCTTTGTAACATTAACTTTGTTATATTAAAAGAATATAAATTTAGTTTGCTAATAATTACAGAAAATGAGAGTTATTAATTATGAAAATGAATGCTTATGAATAAAAAAATACAAAATCTGAATTTCTTTATAAACATTCGTTATGTATTTCAAATTAACCTTATATTATTATTATAAAAAAAACTTACAACTTTCACTTTGTTAGAACTTTAATTAATATAAAAGTAAATTTACTTTGCTTTGCTGCATTTATTTATCTTCCATAAATTACTTGCTTTTTTCTGTTTCTTAATTTTTTTCTACAGAATACTTAATTACAAAATATTACAAGATATTATACTTTGCTTATTAGTTCAAATTTTTAATGTTCTGTAAGACTATTTTTTTTAATAAATACTACACTTTATTTCGAGCGCCCCCTCTTTCCTCATTAATAAGCAGAAAATTCCCCCCTCCCTCCACACATCTACGCCAAACAGTTAAATATTAATTAAAAAAAACATCAATTTAAAACAACCATATGCTGTAAGCTTGAATCTCCCGGGAAGAGAATAAATGCAATACAAGGTTGCAACATTTGGCAATTTATCCCCTCACCGCAAAACAATTATCGCGCCAAGATGCTTTTCCTCGCACAGGCGATCCTACATGGAGATGCTAGTAATACATTCAGGTGTTATCAGGTTTATACCAGCCTTTGAAGGCTCGTACGTAATTAAACAATCCACTGCTAATAGAAATTGCTGGAACTAATTTTTATACAATTATTTAAAAAATACAATTGATTTTTTTTATATAAAAAAGTGGTAATTTTTAGAATTTAAAAAAAAACTGTAATATCATTAATACAATGGGACGAAATATCATGAATTCGTGACTGCTCCTGAAAATTATCTTTCTTTTGATGACTCATGTGTCACAAGGGCTGAATATTCGGCTCTGCCAAGAAGTATAAACTTATGACCAATATGGAGAGATCTGGAGCAGGTCGAGCACCATAACGAGCTGGTCTCTGTTCCAATAAGGTGATATCAGTCTGAATATTCTTCATATAATATTGATTCTGCTATAAATCGATTTTCTATTAGCTCCTTTCAATAGATTTAATTTCCCAATTAATTAATTTCAATTCATTTGGTCATTAAATCTATCAATGCTGAGGTGTGACTGAGATATCAAATCGAATTATTCCCTTAATGACGATTGCTCTACAATTCTTATGTCAACCAGTGGACTTCCAAATATGCGATGAAATCATATCAGTCCTTAATCTGAATGTTCTTCGTATCATATTGATTCCGTTCTAAATCGATTTTCCATTAGCTCTTTTAATCGATTTAATTTCCCAATTAATTTCAATTCATTTGGTCATTAAATCTTTCGATGCTGAGGGGTGACTGAGGTTCCAAATCGAGTTATGCATTCATGACGAGTGCTCTACAATTCAAATGTCAACCAGGGGACTTCCAAATATGCGATGAAATCATATCAGTCCTTATTCTGAACGTTCTTCGTATCATAGTGATTCTGTCATAAAACGATTTTTCCATTAGCTCTATTAATTGATTTAATTTCCCAATTAATTAATTTCAATTCATTTTGTCATTCAATCTTTCGATGCTGAGGAATGACTGAGGTATCAAATCGAGTTATTCCTTTAATGACGAGTGCTCTACATTTCCTATGTTACCCATAGGACTTCCAAATATGCGATGAAATCATATCAGTCCTTATTCTGAACGTTCTTCGTATCATATTGATTCCGTCCTAAATCGATTTTCCATTAGCTCTTTTAATCTATTTAATTTCCCAATTAATTTCAATTTATTTGGTCATTAAATCTATCGATGCTGATGTGTGACTGAGATATCAAATTGAATTATTCCCTTAATGACGATTGCTCTACAATTCCTATATCAACCAGGGGACTTCCAAATATGTATTGAAATCATATCAGTCCTTAATCTGAACGTTCTTCGTATCATATTGATTCCGTCCTAAATCGATTTTTTCATTAGCTCTTTTAATCGATTTAATTTCCCAATTAATTTCAATTCATTTTGTCATTCAATCTGTCGATGCTGAGGTGTGACTGAGATATCAAATCGAGTTATTCCTTTAATGACGATTGCTCTACAATTCAAATGTCAACCAGTGGACTTCCAAATATGTGATGAAGTATGTCAGTCCTTAATCTGAATGTTCTTCGTATCATATTGATTCCGTCCTAAATCGATTTTTCATTAGCTCTTTTAATCGATTTAATTTCCCAATTAATTTCAATTCGTTTGGTCATTAAATCTTTCGATGCTGAGGAGTAACTAAGGTATAAAATCGAGTTATTCCTTTAATGACGAGTGCTCTACAATTCCTATGGCACCTATGGGACTTTCAAATATGCGATGAAATCATATCAGTCCTTACTCTGAACGTTCCTCGTATCATATTGATTCCGTCATAAATGGATTTTTCATTAGCTCTTTTAATCGATTTAATTTCCCAATTAATTTCAATTCGTTTGGTCATTAAATCTTTCGATGCTGAGGAGTAACTAAGGTATAAAATCGAGTTATTCCTTTAATGACGAGTGCTCTACAATTCCTATGGCACCTATGGGACTTTCAAATATGCGATGAAATCATATCAGTCCTTACTCTGAACGTTCCTCGTATCATATTGATTCCGTCATAAATGGATTTTTCATTAGCTCTTTTAATCGATTTAATTTCCCAATTAATTTCAATTCGTTTGGTCATTAAATCTTTCGATGCTGAGGAGTAACTAAGGTATAAAATCGAGTTATTCCTTTCATGACGAGTGCTCTACAATTCCTATGGCACCTATGGGACTTCCAAATATGCGATGAAATCATATCAGTCATTAATCTGGACGTTCTTCGTATCATATTGATTCTGTCAAAAATCGATTTTTATTAACTTTTTTAATCGATTTAATTTCCCAATTAATTCATTTCAATTCATTAGGTCATTAAATCTTCCGATACTGAGATGTGACTGAGGTACCAAATCGAAATATTCCTTTAATCGAAATATTCCTTTATGTTCTTCGTATCAATGTTGTTAAATGTTCCTTTATGTTCTTCGTATCAATATGTTCTTCGTATCATATTGATTCCGTCATAAAACGATTTTCCATTAGCTCCTTTTAATCGATATAATTTCCCAATTAATTAATTTCAATTCATTTGGTCATTTAAATCTTTCGATGCTGATGTGTGACTGAGGTATAAAATCGAGTTATTCCTTTAATGACGATTGCTCTACAATTACTATGTCACCTATGGGACTTCCAAATATGAGAGGAAATCATATCAGTCCTCTGAACATTCTTCGTATCATATTGATTCTGTCATAAATCGATTTTTCCATTAACTCTTTTAATCGATTTAATTTCCCAATTAATTAATTTCAATATATTTTGTCATTCAATCTTTCGATGCTGAGGTGTGACTGAGGTACCAAATCGAATTATTCCTTTAATGACGAGTGCTCTACAATTACTATGTCACTTATGGGACTTCCAAATATGCGATGAAATCATATCAGTCCTTAATCTAAACGGTCTTCGTATCATATTGATTCCATCATAAATCGATTTTCCATTAACTCTTTTAATCGATTTAATTTCCCACTTAATTAATTTCAATTCAGTTTGTCATTCAATCTTTCGATGCTGAGGAATGACTGAGGTATCAAATCGAGTTATTCCTTTAATGACGAGTGCTCTACATTTCCTATGTTACCCATAGGACTTCCAAATATGCGATGAAATCATATCAGTCCTTATTCTGAACGTTCTTCGTATCATATTGATTCCGTCCTAAATCGATTTTCCATTAGCTCTTTTAATCTATTTAATTTCCCAATTAATTTCAATTTATTTGGTCATTAAATCTATCGATGCTGATGTGTGACTGAGATATCAAATCGAGTTATTCCCTTAATGACGATTGCTCTACAATTCCTATGTCAACCAGGGGACTTCCAAATATGTATTGAAATCATATCAGTCCTTAATCTGAATGTTCTTCGTATCATATTGATTCCGTCCTAAATCGATTTTCCATTAGCACTTTCAATCGATTTAATTTCCCAATTAATTTCAATTTGTTTGGTCATTAAATCTTTCGATGATGAGGGGTGACTGAGGTTTAAAATCGAGTTATTCATTAATGACGAGTGCTCTACAATTCCTATGGCACCTATGGGACTTCCAAATATGCGATGAAATCCTATCAGTCCTTAATATGAACGTTCTTCGTATCATATTGATTCTGTCAAAAATCGATTTTCCATTAACTCTTTTAATCGATTTAATTTCCCAATTAATTTCAATTCGTTTGGTCATTAAATCTTTCGATGCTGAGGAGTAACTAAGGTATAAAATCGAGTTATTCCTTTAATGACGAGTGCTCTACAATTACTATGTCACCTATGGGACTTCCAAATATGCGATGAAATCCTATCAGTCCTTAATATGAACGTTCTTCGTATCATATTGATTCCGTCCTAAATCGATTTTCCATTAGCTCTTTTAATCTATTTAATTTCCCAATTAATTTCAATTTATTTGGTCATTAAATCTATCGATGCTGATGTGTGACTGAGATATCAAATCGAGTTATTCCCTTAATGACGATTGCTCTACAATTCCTATGTCAACCAGGGGACTTCCAAATATGTATTGAAATCATATCAGTCCTTAATCTGAACGTTCTTCGTATCATATTGATTCCGTCCTAAATCGATTTTTTTATTAGCTCTTTTAATCGATTTAATTTCCCAATTAATTTCAATTCATTTTGTCATTCAATCTGTCGATGCTGAGGTGTGACTGAGATATCAAATCGAGTTATTCCTTTAATGACGATTGCTCTACAATTCAAATGTCAACCAGTGGACTTCCAAATATGTGATGAAGTATATCAGTCCTTAATCTGAATGTTCTTCGTATCATATTGATTCCGTCCTAAATCGATTTTCCATTAGCACTTTCAATCGATTTAATTTCCCAATTAATTTCAATTTGTTTGGTCATTAAATCTTTCGATGATGAGGGGTGACTGAGGTTTAAAATCGAGTTATTCATTAATGACGAGTGCTCTACAATTCCTATGGCACCTATGGGACTTCCAAATATGCGATGAAATCATATCAGTTCTTACTCTGAACGTTCCTCGTATCATATTGATTCCGTCATAAATGGATTTTTCATTAGCTCTTTTAATCGATTTAATTTCCCAATTAATTAATTTCAATTCATTAGGTCATTAAATCTTCCGATACTGAGATATGACTGAGGTACCAAATCGAAATATTCCTTTAATCGAAATATTCCTTTATGTTCGTATCAATGTTGTTAAATGTTCCTTTATGTTCTTCGTATCAATATGTTCTTCGTATCATATTGATTCCGTCATAAATCGATTTTCCATTAGCTCCTTTTAATCGATATAATTTCCCAATTAATTAATTTCAATTCATTTGGTCATTTAAATCTTTCGATGCTGAGGTGTGACTGAGGTATCAAATCGAGTTATTCCTTTAATGACGATTGCTCTACAATTCCTATGTCAACCAGAGGACTTCCAAATACGCGACGAAATCATATCAGTCCTTATTCTGAACGTTCTTCGTATCATATTGAATCCGTCCTAAATCGATTTTTTTATTAGCTCTTTTAATCGATTTAATTTCCCAATTAATTTCAATTCATTTTGTCATTCAATCTGTCGATGCTGAGGTGTGACTGAGATATCAAATCGAGTTATTCCTTTAATGACGATTGCTCTACAATTCAAATGTCAACCAGTGGACTTCCAAATATGTGATGAAGTATATCAGTCCTTAATCTGAATGTTCTTCGTATCATATTGATTCCGTCCTAAATCGATTTTCCATTAGCAATTTCAATCGATTTAATTTCCCAATTAATTTCAATTTGTTTGGTCATTAAATCTTTCGATGATGAGGGGTGACTGAGGTTTAAAATCGAGTTATTCATTAATGACGAGTGCTCTACAATTCCTATGGCACCTATGGGACTTTCAAATATGCGATGAAATCATATCAGTTCTTACTCTGAACGTTCCTCGTATCATATTGATTTCGTCATAAATGGATTTTTCATTAGCTCTTTTAATCGATTTAATTTCCCAATTAATTAATTTCAATTCATTAGGTCATTAAATCTTCCGATACTGAGATATGACTGAGGTACCAAATCGAAATATTCCTTTAATCGAAATATTCCTTTAATCGAAATATTCCTTTATGTTCGTATCAATGTTGTTAAATGTTCCTTTATGTTCTTCGTATCAATATGTTCTTCGTATCAATATGTTCTTCGTATCAATATGTTCTTCGTATCATATTGATTCCGTCATAAATCGATTTTCCATTAGCTCCTTTTAATCGATATAATTTCCCAATTAATTAATTTCAATTCATTTGGTCATTTAAATCTTTCGATGCTGAGGTGTGACTGAGGTATCAAATCGAGTTATTCCTTTAATGATGATTGCTCTACAATTCCTATGTCAACCAGAGGACTTCCAAATACGCGACGAAATCATATCAGTCCTTATTCTGAACGTTCTTCGTATCATATTGATTCCGTCCTAAATCGATTTTTTTATTAGCTCTTTTAATCGATTTAATTTCCCAATTAATTTCAATTCATTTTGTCATTCAATCTGTCGATGCTGAGGTGTGACTGAGATATCAAATCGAGTTATTCCTTTAATGACGATTGCTCTACAATTCAAATGTCAACCAGTGGACTTCCAAATATGTGATGAAGTATATCAGTCCTTAATCTGAATGTTCTTCGTATCATATTGATTCCGTCCTAAATCGATTTTCCATTAGCACTTTCAATCGATTTAATTTCCCAATTAATTTCAATTTGTTTGGTCATTAAATCTTTCGATGATGAGGGGTGACTGAGGTTTAAAATCGAGTTATTCATTAATGACGAGTGCTCTACAATTCCTATGGCACCTATGGGACTTCCAAATATGCGATGAAATCATATTAGTTCTTACTCTGAACGTTCCTTGTATCATATTGATTCCGTCATAAATGGATTTTTCATTAGCTCTTTTAATCGATTTAATTTCCCAATTAATTAATTTCAATTCATTAGGTCATTAAATCTTCCGATACTGAGATATGACTGAGATACCAAATCGAAATATTCCTTTAATCGAAATATTCCTTTATGTTCGTATCAATGTTGTTAAATGTTCCTTTATGTTCTTCGTATCAATATGTTCTTCGTATCAATATGTTCTTCGTATCATATTGATTCCGTCATAAATCGATTTTCCATTAGCTCCTTTTAATCGATATAATTTCCCAATTAATTAATTTCAATTCATTTGGTCATTTAAATCTTTCGATGCTGAGGTGTGACTGAGGTATCAAATCGAGTTATTCCTTTAATGACGATTGCTCTACAATTCCTATGTCAACCAGAGGACTTCCAAATACGCGACGAAATCATATCAGTCCTTATTCTGAACGTTCTTCGTATCATATTGATTCCGTCCTAAATCGATTTTTTTATTAGCTCTTTTAATCGATTTAATTTCCCAATTAATTTCAATTCATTTTGTCATTCAATCTGTCGATGCTGAGGTGTGACTGAGATATCAAATCGAGTTATTCCTTTAATGACGATTGCTCTACAATTCAAATGTCAACCAGTGGACTTCCAAATATGTGATGAAGTATATCAGTCCTTAATCTGAATGTTCTTCGTATCATATTGATTCCGTCCTAAATCGATTTTCCATTAGCAATTTCAATCGATTTAATTTCCCAATTAATTTCAATTTGTTTGGTCATTAAATCTTTCGATGATGAGGGGTGACTGAGGTTTAAAATCGAGTTATTCATTAATGACGAGTGCTCTACAATTCCTATGTCACCTATGGGACTTCCAAATATGCGATGAAATCATATCAGTTCTTACTCTGAACGTTCCTCGTATCATATTGATTCCGTCATAAATGGATTTTACATTAGCTCTTTTAATCGATTTAATTTCCCAATGAATTAATTTCAATTCATTAGGTCATTAAATCTTCCGATACTGAGATATGACTGAGGTACCAAATCGAAATATTCCTTTAATCGAAATATTCCTTTATGTTCGTATCAATGTTGTTAAATGTTCCTTTATGTTCTTCGTATCAATATGTTCTTCGTATCAATATGTTCTTCGTATCATATTGATTCCGTCATAAATCGATTTTCTATTAGCTCCTTTTAATCGATATAATTTCCCAATTAATTAATTTCAATTCATTTGGTCATTTAAATCTTTCGATGCTGAGGTGTGACTGAGGTATCAAATCGAGTTATTCCTTTAATGACGATTGCTCTACAATTCCTATGTCAACCAGGGGACTTCCAAATACGCGACGAAATCATATCAGTCCTTATTCTGAACGTTCTTCGTATCATATTGATTCCGTCCTAAATCGATTTTTTTATTAGCTCTTTTAATCGATTTAATTTCCCAATTAATTTCAATTCATTTTGTCATTCAATCTGTCGATGCTGAGGTGTGACTGAGATATCAAATCGAGTTATTCCTTTAATGACGATTGCTCTACAATTCAAATGTCAACCAGTGGACTTCCAAATATGTGATGAAGTATATCAGTCCTTAATCTGAATGTTCTTCGTATCATATTGATTCCGTCCTAAATCGATTTTCCATTAGCACTTTCAATCGATTTAATTTCCCAATTAATTTCAATTTGTTTGGTCATTAAATCTTTCGATGATGAGGGGTGACTGAGGTTTAAAATCGAGTTATTCATTAATGACGAGTGCTCTACAATTCCTATGGCACCTATGGGACTTCCAAATATGCGATGAAATCATATCAGTTCTTACTCTGAACGTTCCTTGTATCATATTGATTCCGTCATAAATGGATTTTTCATTAGCTCTTTTAATCGATTTAATTTCCCAATTAATTAATTTCAATTCATTAGGTCATTAAATCTTCCGATACTGAGATATGACTGAGATACCAAATCGAAATATTCCTTTAATCGAAATATTCCTTTATGTTCGTATCAATGTTGTTAAATGTTCCTTTATGTTCTTCGTATCAATATGTTCTTCGTATCATATTGATTCCGTCATAAATCGATTTTCCATTAGCTCCTTTTAATCGATATAATTTCCCAATTAATTAATTTCAATTCATTTGGTCATTTAAATCTTTCGATGCTGAGGTGTGACTGAGGTATCAAATCGAGTTATTCCTTTAATGACGATTGCTCTACAATTCCTATGTCAACCAGAGGACTTCCAAATACGCGACGAAATCATATCAGTCCTTATTCTGAACGTTCTTCGTATCATATTGATTCCGTCCTAAATCGATTTTTTTATTAGCTCTTTTAATCGATTTAATTTCCCAATTAATTTCAATTCATTTTGTCATTCAATCTGTCGATGCTGAGGTGTGACTGAGATATCAAATCGAGTTATTCCTTTAATGACGATTGCTCTACAATTCAAATGTCAACCAGTGGACTTCCAAATATGTGATGAAGTATATCAGTCCTTAATCTGAATGTTCTTCGTATCATATTGATTCCGTCCTAAATCGATTTTCCATTAGCAATTTCAATCGATTTAATTTCCCAATTAATTTCAATTTGTTTGGTCATTAAATCTTTCGATGATGAGGGGTGACTGAGGTTTAAAATCGAGTTATTCATTAATGACGAGTGCTCTACAATTCCTATGTCACCTATGGGACTTCCAAATATGCGATGAAATCATATCAGTTCTTACTCTGAACGTTCCTCGTATCATATTGATTCCGTCATAAATGGATTTTACATTAGCTCTTTTAATCGATTTAATTTCCCAATGAATTAATTTCAATTCATTAGGTCATTAAATCTTCCGATACTGAGATATGACTGAGGTACCAAATCGAAATATTCCTTTAATCGAAATATTCCTTTATGTTCGTATCAATGTTGTTAAATGTTCCTTTATGTTCTTCGTATCAATATGTTCTTCGTATCAATATGTTCTTCGTATCATATTGATTCCGTCATAAATCGATTTTCCATTAGCTCCTTTTAATCGATATAATTTCCCAATTAATTAATTTCAATTCATTTGGTCATTTAAATCTTTCGATGCTGAGGTGTGACTGAGGTATCAAATCGAGTTATTCCTTTAATGACGATTGCTCTACAATTCCTATGTCAACCAGAGGACTTCCAAATACGCGACGAAATCATATCAGTCCTTATTCTGAACGTTCTTCGTATCATATTGATTCCGTCATAAATCGATTTTTTTATTAGCTCTTTTAATCGATTTAATTTCCCAATTAATTTCAATTCATTTTGTCATTCAATCTGTCGATGCTGAGGTGTGACTGAGATATCAAATCGAGTTATTCCTTTAATGACGATTGCTCTACAATTCAAATGTCAACCAGTGGACTTCCAAATATGTGATGAAGTATATCAGTCCTTAATCTGAATGTTCTTCGTATCATATTGATTCCGTCCTAAATCGATTTTCCATTAGCAATTTCAATCGATTTAATTTCCCAATTAATTTCAATTTGTTTGGTCATTAAATCTTTCGATGATGAGGGGTGACTGAGGTTTAAAATCGAGTTATTCATTAATGACGAGTGCTCTACAATTCCTATGTCACCTATGGGACTTCCAAATATGCGATGAAATCATATCAGTTCTTACTCTGAACGTTCCTCGTATCATATTGATTCCGTCATAAATGGATTTTACATTAGCTCTTTTAATCGATTTAATTTCCCAATGAATTAATTTCAATTCATTAGGTCATTAAATCTTCCGATACTGAGATATGACTGAGGTACCAAATCGAAATATTCCTTTAATCGAAATATTCCTTTATGTTCGTTTCAATGTTGTTAAATGTTCCTTTATGTTCTTCGTATCAATATGTTCTTCGTATCAATATGTTCTTCGTATCAATATGTTCTTCGTATCATATTGATTCCGTCATAAATCGATTTTCCATTAGCTCCTTTTAATCGATATAATTTCCCAATTAATTAATTTCAATTCATTTGGTCATTTAAATCTTTCGATGCTGAGGTGTGACTGAGGTATCAAATCGAGTTATTCCTTTAATGACGATTGCTCTACAATTCCTATGTCAACCAGAGGACTTCCAAATACGCGACGAAATCATATCAGTCCTTATTCTGAACGTTCTTCGTATCATATTGATTCCGTCCTAAATCGATTTTTTTATTAGCTCTTTTAATCGATTTAATTTCCCAATTAATTTCAATTCATTTTGTCATTCAATCTGTCGATGCTGAGGTGTGACTGAGATATCAAATCGAGTTATTCCTTTAATGACGATTGCTCTACAATTCAAATGTCAACCAGTGGACTTCCAAATATGTGATGAAGTATATCAGTCCTTAATCTGAATGTTCTTCGTATCATATTGATTCCGTCCTAAATCGATTTTCCATTAGCAATTTCAATCGATTTAATTTCCCAATTAATTTCAATTTGTTTGGTCATTAAATCTTTCGATGATGAGGGGTGACTGAGGTTTAAAATCGAGTTATTCATTAATGACGAGTGCTCTACAATTCCTATGTCACCTATGGGACTTCCAAATATGCGATGAAATCATATCAGTTCTTACTCTGAACGTTCCTCGTATCATATTGATTCCGTCATAAATGGATTTTACATTAGCTCTTTTAATCGATTTAATTTCCCAATGAATTAATTTCAATTCATTAGGTCATTAAATCTTCCGATACTGAGATATGACTGAGGTACCAAATCGAAATATTCCTTTAATCGAAATATTCCTTTATGTTCGTTTCAATGTTGTTAAATGTTCCTTTATGTTCTTCGTATCAATATGTTCTTCGTATCAATATGTTCTTCGTATCAATATGTTCTTCGTATCATATTGATTCCGTCATAAATCGATTTTCCATTAGCTCCTTTTAATCGATATAATTTCCCAATTAATTAATTTCAATTCATTTGGTCATTTAAATCTTTCGATGCTGAGGTGTGACTGAGGTATCAAATCGAGTTATTCCTTTAATGACGATTGCTCTACAATTCCTATGTCAACCAGGGGACTTCCAAATACGCGACGAAATCATATCAGTCCTTATTCTGAACGTTCTTCGTATCTTATTGATTCCGTCCTAAATCGATTTTTTTATTAGCTCTTTTAATCGATTTAATTTCCCAATTAATTTCAATTCATTTTGTCATTCAATCTGTCGATGCTGAGGTGTGACTGAGATATCAAATCGAGTTATTCCTTTAATGACGATTGCTCTACAATTCAAATGTCAACCAGTGGACTTCCAAATATGTGATGAAGTATATCAGTCCTTAATCTGAATGTTCTTCGTATCATATTGATTCCGTCCTAAATCGATTTTCCATTAGCACTTTCAATCGATTTAATTTCCCAATTAATTTCAATTTGTTTGATCATTAAATCTTTCGATGATGAGGGGTGACTGAGGTTTAAAATCGAGTTATTCATTAATGACGAGTGCTCTACAATTCCTATGGCACCTATGGGACTTCCAAATATGCGATGAAATCATATCAGTTCTTACTCTGAACGTTCCTCGTATCATATTGATTCCGTCATAAATGGATTTTACATTAGCTCTTTTAATCGATTTAATTTCCCAATGAATTAATTTCAATTCATTAGGTCATTAAATCTTCCGATACTGAGATATGACTGAGGTACCAAATCGAAATATTCCTTTAATCGAAATATTCCTTTATGTTCGTATCAATGTTGTTAAATGTTCCTTTATGTTCTTCGTATCAATATGTTCTTCGTATCAATATGTTCTTCGTATCATATTGATTCCGTCCTAAATCGATTTTTTCATTAGCTCTTTTAATCGATTTAATTTCCCAATTAATTTCAATTCATTTGGTCATTTAAATCTTTCGATGCTGAGGTGTGACTGAGGTATCAAATCGAGTTATTCCCTTAATGACGATTGCTCTACAATTCCTATGTCACCTATGGGACTTCCAAATATGCGATGAAATCCTATCAGTCCTTAATATGAACGTTCTTCGTATCATATTGATTCTGTCAAAAATCGATTTACCATTAACTCTTTTAATCGATATAATTTCCCACTTAATTAATTTCAATTCAGTTTGTCATTCAATCTTTCGATGCTGAGGAATGACTGAGGTATCAAATCGAGTTATTCCTTTAATGACGAGTGCTCTACATTTCCTATGTTACCCATAGGACTTCCAAATATGCGATGAAATCATATCAGTCCTTATTCTGAACGTTCTTCGTATCATATTGATTCCGTCCTAAATCGATTTTCCAATAGCTCTTTTAATCTATTTAATTTCCCAATTAATTTCAATTTATTTGGTCATTAAATCTATCGATGCTGATGTGTGACTGATATATCAAATCGAGTTATTCCCTTAATGACGATTGCTCTACAATTCCTATGTCAACCAGGGGACTTCCAAATATGCGATGAAATCCTATCAGTCCTTAATCTGAACGTTCTTCGTATCATAGTGATTCCGTCATAAATCGATTTTCCATTAGCTCCTTTTAATCGATATAATTTCCCAATTAATTAATTTCAATTCATTTGGTCATTTAAATCTTTCGATGCTGAGGTGTGACTGAGGTATCAAATCGAGTTATTCCTTTAATGACGATTGCTCTACAATTCCTATGTCAACCAGGGGACTTCCAAATATGTGATGAAGTATATCAGTCCTTAATCTGAACGTTCTTCGTATCATAGTGATTCCTTCATAAATCGATTTTCCATTAGCTCTTTTAATCGATTTAATTTCCCAATTAATTAATTTCAATTCATTAGGTCATTAAA
The DNA here is from genome assembly GCA_963932185.1 of Troglohyphantes excavatus. NCBI lineage: Eukaryota > Metazoa > Arthropoda > Arachnida > Araneae > Linyphiidae > Troglohyphantes > Troglohyphantes excavatus. The sequence continues at coordinate 29,626,251 of OZ010678.1, forward strand.
TCTTCCGATACTGAGATATGACTGAGGTACCAAATCGAAATATTCCTTTAATCGAAATATTCCTTTATGTTCGTATCAATGTTGTTTAATGTTCCTTTATGTTCTTCGTATCAATATGTTCTTCGTATCAATATGTTCTTCGTATCATATTGATTCCGTCCTAAATCGATTTTCCATTAGCTCTTTTAATCGATTTAATTTCCCAATTAATTTCAATTCATTTGGTCATTTAAATCTTTCGATGCTGAGGTGTGACTGAGGTATCAAATCGAGTTATTCCCTTAATGACGATTGCTCTACAATTCCTATGTCACCTATGGGACTTCCAAATATGCGATGAAATCCTATCAGTCCTTAATATGAACGTTCTTCGTATCATATTGATTCTGTCAAAAATCGATTTACCATTAACTCTTTTAGACGATATAATTTCCCACTTAATTAATTTCAATTCCTATGTCACCTATGGGACTTCCAAATATGCGATGAAATCCTATCAGTCCTTAATATGAACGTTCTTCGTATCATATTGATTCTGTCAAAAATCGATTTACCATTAACTCTTTTAGACGATATAATTTCCCACTTAATTAATTTCAATTCAGTTTGTCATTCAATCTTTCGATGCTGAGGAATGACTGAGGTATCAAATCGAGTTATTCCTTTAATGACGAGTGCTCTACATTTCCTATGTTACCCATAGGACTTCCAAATATGCGATGAAATCATATCAGTCCTTATTCTGAACGTTCTTCGTATCATATTGATTCCGTCCTAAATCGATTTTCCAATAGCTCTTTTAATCTATTTAATTTCCCAATTAATTTCAATTTATTTGGTCATTAAATCTATCGATGCTGATGTGTGACTGATATATCAAATCGAGTTATTCCCTTAATGACGATTGCTCTACAATTCCTATGTCAACCAGGGGACTTCCAAATATGCGATGAAATCCTATCAGTCCTTAATCTGAACGTTCTTCGTATCATAGTGATTCCGTCATAAATCGATTTTCCATTAGCTCCTTTTAATCGATATAATTTCCCAATTAATTAATTTCAATTCATTTGGTCATTTAAATCTTTCGATGCTGAGGTGTGACTGAGGTATCAAATCGAGTTATTCCTTTAATGACGATTGCTCTACAATTCCTATGTCAACCAGGGGACTTCCAAATATGTGATGAAGTATATCAGTCCTTAATCTGAACGTTCTTCGTATCATATTGATTCCGTCCTAAATCGATTTTTTTTATTAGCTCTTTTAATCGATTTAATTTCCCAATTAATTTAAATTCATTTTGTCATTTAAATCTTTCGATGCTGAGGTGTGACTGAGGTATCAAATCGAGTTATTCCCTTAATGACGATTGCTCTACAATTCCTATGTCAACCAGGGGACTTCCAAATATGTATTGAAATCATATCAGTCCTTAATCTGAACGTTCTTCGTATCATAGTGATTCCGTCATAAATCGATTTTCCATTAGCTCCTTTTAATCGATATAATTTCCCAATTAATTAATTTCAATTCATTTGGTCATTTAAATCTTTCGATGCTGAGGTGTGACTGAGGTATCAAATCGAGTTATTCCTTTAATGACGATTGCTCTACAATTCCTATGTCAACCAGGGGACTTCCAAATATGTGATGAAGTATATCAGTCCTTAATCTGAACGTTCTTCGTATCATAGTGATTCCGTCATAAATCGATTTTCCATTAGCTCCTTTTAATCGATATAATTTCCCAATTAATTAATTTCAATTCATTTGGTCATTTAAATCTGTCGATGCTGAGGTGTGACTGAGATATCAAATCGAGTTATTCCTTTAATGACGATTGCTCTACAATTCCTATGTCAACCAGGGGACTTCCAAATATGTGATGAAGTATATCAGTCCTTAATCTGAACGTTCTTCGTATCATAGTGATTCCGTCATAAATCGATTTTCCATTAGCTCCTTTTAATCGATATAATTTCCCAATTAATTAATTTCAATTCATTTTGTCATTCAATCTTTCGATGCTGAGGTGTGACTGAGGTATCAAATCGAGTTATTCCTTTAATGACGATTGCTCTACAATTCAAATGTCAACCAGGGGACTTCCAAATACGCGACGAAATGAGGCATTTCGAAGTCCCCGATGGACTTTTAAAGTACCAATTGTCCCCCATATAAGTCCCCGAAATCGCTCAATTTAGCCCAAAGAGCGCAGATCAGATGCCTTCATTCCCAATGGGAAGAAAGCCAGTCGTAAAAAGAAAAACTCAGCAAAACTATTTTTTTTTTTACGACCAACCGCTTCTTCAGGATCGTTCTCTCAATCGTACCTTTTTCCTTCCCCGTTTTTAATGATCCATAAAAGTTAGGATCGCAGAACGCGCGGGGAAAGGGATTAGTTTAAGATCCCTCTTTAGCCCCCAGGAAAGGGGTTAGTAAAATTTTACACTGAATTGCGTTTGCCAAGTGCAGATAAATCGCCAAAAAGCCATAAGCGGCGCATAGATTTTATGTGGGGGTGCCATGGTACGAGGAGGAACTTGATTCGGTTTTGAACCTTTTCGCGTGGGCTGAGAACCTTTTCCAATGGCCGCGGCAAGATTTATTTAATTTGTTTTATTTCTTTCGTTTAATTGTTTTATTTCTCAAATGTAAATCCTCTACAGCAGTGGGTTCCTAAACTGTTTCGAGTTGCGGCCATTGAACTGTAACTGTAACTTCTGGAAGGCACAAACTTGTGTTCTCTACTATTGTCTCCTTATTGGCACCAACTGCTATTATCTCCTTATTGGCACAAACCGATATTGTCTCCTTATTGGCACCAACTGCTATTGTCTCCTTATTGGCACCAACTGCTATTATCTCCTTATTGGCACCAACTGCTATTATCTCCTTATTGGCACCAACTGCTATTGTCTCCTTATTGGCAACAACTGATATTGTCTCCTTATTGGCACCAACTGCTATGGTCTCCTTATTGGCACCAACTGCAATTGTCTCCTTATTGACACCAACTGCTATTGTCTCCTTATTGGCACCAACTGCTATGGTCTCCTTATTGGCACCAACTGCTATTGTCTCCTTATTGGCACCAACTATTATTATCTCCTTATTGGCACCAACTGCTATTGTCTCTTTATTGGCACCAACTGATATTGTCTCCTTATTGGCACCAACTATTATTATCTCCTTATTGGCACCAACTGCTATTGTCTCCTTATTGGCACCAACTGATATCTCCTTGTTGGCACCAACTGATATTGTCTCCTTATTGGCACCATATATTATTTATTTTTCTTTTATTGGTCCCAACCTTCAAGCCCTCATAGTAGAGAAATCATAAGGTTATAATCTCGCTAACATCAAAGTGAGGCCAACATGTATGGCCTCAGACACGGGGTTTACTACGTCATCCATTCATAAAATGTTTCTAGTTCATTCATAAAAATATCCTGTACTTCATGAAATAACACATTTACTATTATTTCCCAATCACAAGGCAATCGCGAACGTTTTTTAATTATAAATTTTGAAAGGAAGTCACGTGTCTGGTGCCATCAGGTCTGAGATGTTTGCATCACGATGATGACGTCATATTCGTTCTACTACAGTCCATTCATGCTCGAAGGTCCCAACTATTATAACCTCACACTATCGGGCCGTATTGTTATTGTCTCACTGTTGGCAGCAACCTATTATCTCCATATTGGCATCATATATTACTTTTCAACTGCATATCAATCCTATGCATTTGTTCATTCCATTTTTTATGTTATGTCTTCAAAACCCTTGTTTCACATCCATATATGGTCATTAGAATCAGTGAGAACTGAAACTTTCTCTATCGAGGGAAACCTCTCTTGGAAAGTCCCTGTGACTTCAAAGCATTTCTAACCTAACCAGCATTTATGTAGTGAGTGTCTCTGCGTCCTTGGATTTTTAGCCACTATCCGCAACCAAAGCAGAATAAACTGTTTTGAAAACTAATAATACGGATCCTGAATTTCATCACATAGTTCTTTAGCGTAATTTTCTTATAAAAAATATTATTACACGTATATGATAATTAATTTTCTCTACAAACCAACAGGAAGGGTTAATTAAATAAACCAAACCCATTGTGTAGCTCTTGTTGGCCTTTCCTTCAACCAACCAACCGATCAATATCTCTGAATATCTCTCTCAAAAATTCATTCTTTATTCCAATAACAATTCCAATAATATATAAATGGAATTTGTAGACTGTAAGTAATATTTTGAGTGAATTCCCATCCGTTTCCGGTCAATAACTCATTCTTATAACATAAAAACTCCTCCCTAAAAACCCTTAAAAGTTATTGAAATAATAAGCCAAGCCTCATCAAATCCCTTTCCCCTGAAAATAGAACGTTCAATATTTCAAAAAGACGTCTTTTGGAAAAGCTTCCACATCCTGAGAGTGTCTGAAAATTCTTTTGTGTTTCCCGCCATTGAAATAAATATATTTCCCTTTCCCATTCACGTTGACATTCATCAAAAAAGACCCCGTTCGATATTTAGGCCTAGCGAATTCCTTACGCGTCTGCGAGTGTAAAAAAGAGATTGGAAAAAGCATTCGTAGAGGACACAAAGAACCGAAGCAGAATGCAATCCATCTTAGTTAAGCAAAGCGTTGCCAATCGCCGGTTCCGGAATGATCCATCAAAATCGTTTTAATCTTCGAAATTAATTTAGGGTGCGGAAATGATTCATCATCTTCTTTTGTTTTATCTGCTTTTCGAAGAATAATAAGCAAAGTAACTTTTCGACGGGAAAATTCCGTTTTTGTGTTCGCGGCGAAAAATGTCTCTTGGGGGGAAAGTATTTAAAATCGTAATCTAATAATAACGTGGAATGTGGTGATTGACTGAACTTCCGATAAATAGAACGATGTAGATTGCTTTGATCAATAGCGTTGCACTACAGCTGAACAGTGGGCTATTGGTGACGGTTCTGAGCCTTATCTCGAATGAAAGACCCGGGAACGATGCCTCGTATTTTTGAACCATCGTCAGATGACCATGGTGAACCATAAGACGATTCCACGATATCTGTTCCGGTTGGTATTGGTTTTTGTTAATTAACGTTGCACTAGAGCTGCACAGTGGGCTATTGGCGACGGTTCGGGGTCAATATCGAAGGAAAGACCCGGGAACACATACACATTCACACACACACATTCATACATGCACCTCGTTATGTTAGAACCATGGTCAGATGACGAGGAAACACCTGAACTGGCACCCAACGCCTTCAATAGACGTCGGGACTTTGGACCCCGATCAGATTTATCGTGCACCAGTCCCGGGAACGAAGCCTCGTATTTTTAACCATGGTCAGATGACCATGGTGAACCATAGGGCGATTCTACGATATTTGTTCGTGATTTGCCCCCTCCGCAACTTTTTATTATTATTTTATAATATTAATTACATAAAATAAACCCAATTTTTAATGCGTTTTGTTAGCTTTCAGTTTAGTTAATTTTTTAAATAATTGGTTTATTTTATAGTAATTAACATAAAATAATATAATAATAGAAAGTTGCGGAGTGGACAAATCAGTGACAAATACTTTGGAAATGGTCCAATAGTGAAATTAATTCAAAATAAATATGAATTAAATGTATTACAATTGATTGATATATGTTTTTTTTATGAGATAAATTAATATAAATAAGAACATTTGAGTAATAAAAATACACAAAATGGCGTCGGTTTTGTTTGGTTTGGTTAAAAACGTCGCACTAGAGCTGCACAGTGGGCTATTGGCGACGGTTCGGGGTCTATCTCGAAGGAAAGACCCGGGAACACATACACATTCACACACACATTCATTCATACCTACACCTCGTTATTTTAGAACCATGGTCAGATGACGACAAAATGGCGTCGGAAAGCTTTTATTTTAAAGCAAAATATGACGATTGCTCATAATTTTTCGCTCATTCAGTTAACATAATTTTCTTCCATCATGGGTTCAAATCTTGCCTCGGCCAGAGTTTTCGATTTTAAAGAAAATTCACTATTCATTAGAATTAATCAGTAATTAACAATTTTATGATTTATTATTGTATTGTCACCGGGATTACGTATTTTTGCCAAGTTTCAAGGCGATGTGATATTTGGAAGTGAGTATAAATTGAGTTACAAGATATGAGGCCACATCACACCAGACAGAATGATTTTAAAAAAAAGTTTGGAATATGGAATTTGAGTGCCGAAGAGCAGCATTTAATATTATAAATTATTTTCTTTAAAATTACACACAATCCATGAGATTTGGTTTGGTTTGGTTAATTAACGTCGCACTAGAGCTGCACAGTTGGCTATTGGCAACGGTTCGGGGTCTATCTCAAACAGAAAGACCCGAGAACACATACCAATTCATACATGCACCTTGTTATTTTAGAACCATGGTCAGATGACGAGGACAACACCTGACCTGGCACCCAACGCCTTCAATAGACGTCGGGACTTTGGACCCCGATCAGATTTATCGTGCACCAGTCCCGTATACACCGTTGTTAATTTTTACGGATGTTCTAGACGACGTTTCTAGTATTTTGTAGAGAAGCTGGCAACCCTCCGATCACAGGATCACTATTTTTTTACTTTTCTTTGTCAGGTCCATCGCCTAGGATCGAACCAGAAATCCTCGGATTCCCAGTTGACGCCTTTAACCGCTCGGCCACGGAGGCCTCCAATACATGAGAATATATTGATGTAGACTCATTTCCTGACAAAGGCAGACGTGGAAGTACATACGTTGACTTTTAACACTAAACCTACCACGCGCGGTCAAATGACTGTTTTTGAAATTTCGTTTAGAATTTCTTGTATACAACGTTACTGTATCACTATGTAACTTATTGACTTTTCCTATAATATACATGCAACCCATTTTTCAATATTCACAACTTTCTTTATTCTTTACTTTCCGAAAAAAGTTCATAGCATGTCTAGTCTACCACGAGCGGTCATTTGACCATTTGAACAATTCATGCTATTTACGACTATATTCTTCGGAAAGCGCACTCCTGAAATTGTCCACAACTTAATTGTGGATCTGCAGTGTTGTGGTAATCCAGCCATCTGGGCACCAAATGTCCTGCGGGCCAACCAGGCAACGCTGTACAGACCGCTGCGGCCCAACCAGGCGGCAAGGGTGCAGACCGACTCACGGCAGGCGACGCTGACTTCAACGGGAAATAGGCAATACAAAATACTGTAATTAGTAAACAAAATTTGCTGAAAATGCATAAATGTAAATAAAACTTTTCTAAAGAGAAAAAAAAATACTATCCAATTGGCTAAAATCTCTTTCTGTATTAAGATACATAAATTTTTTTGAAGCGCTCATTTGACCGCTCAAGGTAGGAATAGGTATACATGAAATGTCGGTAGGTTTCAAGGTGTTATGGTTAAAACCATAATTGGTTAATTTTTAATTCCTCTTTTAATTAATTTAATTTCAGACTCCCCTAATTGTATTAATTAATTTATGTAATATTGATGTATCCTATTTAATTGTCAAACTTGTACTTGGGAACCTGCACTTTTGATTCCATTTAAGCCCAAACGTAAATTTCCCCCTTTTTCATAACCCCCTAAGAGCTTTTTAGTTGTAAATGGGGTGATAACCCCTGTCTAGAGTCTTTTCCACCCTTTTGGGTCCCCACATCGGCCTCTCCTCCTGTATCATGTTACACTTCTGGGGTCTGGTATGTCAGTTTGGCTTCGTGTTTTTGAGACCGTTTTACGTACTGGTCTGGAATTGTGTTTAACTGTAACCGAAGTTGTAATTTTAAATTCTCTGATTGGCTGAGAGGAAAATTGATGTGCTAGTTTTGAGGGATCTGGCAAGGAGGTTTTGGCGATTTATTGGAAAGCGCTCCTTTTGACAAGACTTTTTAACGCATCTTTCGAAGCCTCAAGACGTACAGGAGTGTAGCTCCCGTCTTATAAACGCGGACCGTGTGTCCTTTTTCAAAACCCGATGGGTTAATCTCGTGCAATAGCCGCCGATGCTGATGCGGGGTTAGAAGAATTATTTAACCGCCGCCACCAACCTCAACGATGCTCGAGAGTCGCCCATTCCAGTAGATGTTGCCGGGTTAACTGCAATAACCCCAGCCACCCATCGACGTAGCACCCAGAGGGATGTTCCCGTCCTCTGCCGTTGCCTCTGATGTCAGCCCTGGACGCCTCCCCCATCACCCGTCAGGCCCGTGATCCTCGCCCAGAGAAGGGCCCATCCACCAACCACCTCTGAACTGGATTTCTCTGCTGGACGACCACCACTGGCTGACGCCTTTTGACCGACCACCTCTGAAGCTGACATCGGAGTTGACACTCCGTCGAAGGATGTGCCAAGTACCACCCCCCTTTTCGTCCACCTCCCAATCTTGGACACTTAGTATGGCCGTAGCGGCTTAGCCATGTTTTCTGTTTTTTTTGGGGGGCACTCGTATTGTATTCGCCTTGACCTCCTGCCACATCTCTCTCGACGAAATCAGCTGAAGGTAGTAGTTTTTAATTTTAGTTTACCCTCCCCCTTTTAATTTATTTAGTTTTAACTTGTTTGGCATTTTGTAAGGTTCTTAAGTGTTCCGTTCCCTTTTTAATTTTAGTGTATTAATAAATTTGTTTTCTTTTGGTCACAATTTTTAGTCTTGTGTTTTTTGTCTGTTCTAAACTATACGATCACGCCAGGTAAATTCTTAAATTAAACAACGATTAATATTATCGTTCTTTTTTTTTTCTTTCTTTTGTTTAGTGCTTTTTTTTTATTTAACCCTTAATAGTAACTACAACAAAGGATAGTGCAGACTATATATAGAAGGTGTGCTCGTTTTTCGCTTTTTGAAAGTGGGCAAGGAAGGCTCATTTTTGACATCATTTTTACTCCGCCTTACATGAGTTTTTGATCATTCTCATTGGCTGTGTGTTTCAAGCTTTGCTACTTAGGTTCGTTTTCCGGTTGGGTAACAACTGGAGATTTAATTTTTAATTAGCAAAATAATGTAAATATCTGTCAATAATCGTGTTCAGGTAGCTTCACTACTAATCCGCCCTTGTTTTGTTATGTCCCTGTATTATACTTGATTGAAATTGTAACTCATTTAATATGTCCAATACAAATGCATTGACCTGATGTTTCCTACCCCCATTTTACTCTTTCAAAATTCATGGACATGCTCTCGTGGCAGCTAATATTATTTTAATACGCTTAATTTATTAAGCAACTCTTTTGCAATTTTTCCATACTAAAAACAATCCTTAAAATATAATTTAAACTCGTAAAATGCAGTAAAAGTAACTAAATAAAGTTAGCTTATCACTTTTTAATAGTTCACAAAAAAAACGAATAGATGGCAGCACCTCACAAACGAGAGCATTAGACACGCCCACAGAAGGCGAAGGTAGGCGTCACAAGACGTCAAAAATATGATTTCCCCTACTTCCGTCAGACAGCGCGAGAACGAGCACACCTTATATATATATATATATATATATATATATATATATATATATATATATATATATATATATATATATATATATATATATATATATATATATATATATATATATATAATCGTCTTCACTGTCCTTGGGTAGGTTTAGTGTTAAATGCACACTTATTCATAGTACTAAAATATTCATAATAAAACAACTAAATTCATAGCAATTTTCCAAAGCTCTAAACCTTCTAATAACCCATTCTATTAATATCAAAATATAATATAACATCCCTTCATCTTCCAGCAGTTCCCTGCGTTATCTAGTACCCAACTCACCGAACCTGTATCCATCAAAGCTCCCTTATAGGAGCTCGAACTCCCTAGGGTAGAGTTCCGCCTGATGTACAACGACACACATCCAAACGCCCCACTCGCCAAGGGGCGGCGCCATTTTGTCTCTGAAATATTGCCCCCATTCCATTGCTATCAGTCAGCCCTTTCAGAGGCCTGAATGATCAATTGGACATTGTTCGCTTTCTCAGAGTCAGGAAAGAATATACGTTGAATTTTCCAGGAAAAGTCCTCAGAAGAATTTGGGGTGTTCGGGGATTTTCCGGTGAGTGATTTCCACTTGGATACTTACTCACCAATACACTTAGCACTGCAGAACTCGTGCTGTGCCTGAGAGATACAATCCAACAATTCAAGGCGAATCGAATTGGAGATGGGACGAAATTGGTTTGGTTTATTAACGTCGCACTAGAGCTGCACAGTGGGCTATTGGCGACAGTTCGGGGTCTATCTCAAAGGTTTGGTTAATCAACGTCGCACTAGAGCTGCACAGTGGGCTATTGGCGACGGTTCGGGGCCTATCTCGAAGGAAAGACCCGGGAACGAGGCCTCGTATTTTTGAACAATGGTCAGATGGCGAGGACAACACCTGGACCGGCACCCAACGCCATCAATAGACGTCGGGACTTTGGACCCCGATCAGGTTTATCATGCACCAGTCCCGTATACACGCCGTTAATTTTTGCGGATATTCTGGACGTCTTTACAATCCAAGGCGAATCAAATTGGAAATTGGACGAAATTGGAAATATAAAGACTCGGATAGCTTGGTTTGTTTAATCAACGTCGCACAAGAGCTGCTGCACATTGGGCTATAGGCGACGGTACGGGACCCTTCCCGAAGGAAAGACCCGGCTGGTTGGATTTGTTAATTTACATCACACTATAGCTGTAGTTTGGGCAAAGGGCGATGGTTCGTGGCCTATCTCGAAGGAAATGTCGTTAAACAATGCCTTTTGTTTTTGAACCATGGTCAGATGACGAGAACAACACCTGAACTGGCACCCACGCCTTCGATAGGCGTCAGGACTTTAGACCCCGATCAGATTTATTGCGCACTTGTCCCGTATACACGCCAGTATATGTTGGATACTCTGGACGACTTTCTAGTATTTTTGTAGCGAAGCTGGCAACCCTCCGATTGCAAGATCACTGCTTTTTTACTTTACTTTGTCAAGTCCATCACATGGATTCGAACTTGCAATACTACGATTACTAGTTGAACGCCTTTATCCACTGGGCCCGATTTAAAAAAGAAAAAAAAACGATCCGCTCTAATATACAAATAAAATGGTCTATTGTAAAATATTAGTAATAACAGTGAATATAAATGTTTAAACTTCAACATACCAGTATTTTATATAAAAGATATAATAAATATTTAAAAAAAAAATAATGACAACTTCAATCCAATGAAAACAAATCTTACATTGCGTATGGCAGATATCCGACGAAAAAGTATATCACAAGTAAACAAATTAAATAACTGAATGTATAGATTACAATGGGTTGTCAGTTTAACATTTTGCAATTTCACGGGATTGTCCAAAACATTACAAATTAAAGTTATATTTATACAAATCTGACTGACATTTTGCTTACGCTCGTGGTTATCCACATATATCACTTGATGCTAAGTTCTAAACTTTTTAATTTCTATAACCGATTGTAGTTCATTTTCTGGTTAGCCGACGCAGAGCATCTTTTCAGCATTAACCCGATTCATTTGCTTTTGTACATAGACAGCTGCAACTTTAATACCTCGCAATGATTATGAATTTTAAGTGCAACTTCCTCCAAAGTTAAGTTTTGGTGAATCCGAGTTAGTTAATTTTCACTTATTCAATTCCTACAATTGTTCGAATATCGATATTTAACTTCAAACAAACCAATACCGATTTCCGATTGTGAAATACTTGGTTCAATTTCTTCGGCCCGAACTCTCATTTTCGATATAACGCTCAACAAAGAATAATTCCCATTGTATTAGCCTCTCAGAAAAGCCAGTGTTACAGACAGTTCCGCCAATGACATTCCAAAAGTTCCAGCTCCGTTGCCATTCCTATCTGTCAAATTCATAATCGTCATTTGGTCTGCCTGTCGATAACTGCAACCGGCAGGTCCCGGAGAAAACAGGAAAAATCCGAAAACGCTGACACAATCCGGAAATGGAAAACAGGAGAAATAAATATGGATATTTCCATGGGGAAGCGAAAAGGAAAGGCGGACTTTTCATTCCGGGAAAAGGGCGGGAAACCTTAAACTGGAAACAAGATGGCAAATACAGATGACTGGAAACTGGAAGCGAAAATTGCTTTTTACTGCGTTCTTCAAGCAGGGGGGCACATACATAAATTGGCTTACGCATCTAAACTCGAAGGGAGAATAAATTTATGTAGAAAAATTCGTTTACGGCGACCGGGTGTTTGTGTTGGGTTTCTTGGCGGCAACTTTTGTGCCTTGATTTAAAATGAGTTCTATTTTTCTTCTGGAATATTGGCGAGTTTTTATTTACTACGGGGATTTTGGTTGTGGATTTGTGCATTAGGGTTTGTCAGATTTATATTCATAAAGGCCTTCAAACAAGATGTCGTGAAAAATAAAATTGTTTTTTCCCTCTAATAGATGTTGTTCAATATTTCAAAAAAAATCCATCTATCCTTTTTACTTTTAGAACTAAATATATATTTTTACTCAAAGGACTTATACGGCATCGGGATGTTTGTTGTTTTGAATTCGTTCGAATTTGTTTTGAATTTGTTCGAATTTGTTTTGAATTTGTTCGAAACTAAACAACATAGGAAGCGTTCAGAGCTAAAGTGGATCAAGTCCAAAAGAATAAAAAATAATTGTTTGTTGCGGATCAAAATTTGTTAATGGTTTATATTTTCAAAGCCACAGTGAACCAAGTCCCTGATATTGTTATTTGCTAACAGATGTCATTATTATCCTCTATATCAGTTTAGGATTCAACTAGTGTTAATAAACTTTTACCTTGATTATCTCAAAACTATAACTTATGGACTTGATCCACTGTTTAGCTATGAACGCCTTATATATATTTTTTTCTTACAACTTTCCTTATACTATCTAACGTTCATTATTGATATTTTTAGCTTTTATATATCAATTTCTGCTTAACCTCTAAATCACTTTAGGATTCAACTTGTGTTAATAAACTTTTAGCTTGATTATCTCAAAACTATAACTTATGGACTTGATCCACTTTTACGCTTTGAATACCTTATACTTATTTTCTTCTTACAACTTTTCTTCTTAGTATCTAACATTGATATAACTAGCTTTTATATGCGGATTTTTGCTTATCCTCTAAATCACTTTAGGATTCCATTAGCGTTAATAAACTTTTACCTTGATTATCTCAAACTATAACTTATGGACTTGATCCACTTTTACGCTTTGAACACCTTATACATATTTTTTTCTTACAACTTTTCTTCTTACTATCTAACGTTGATTATTGATATATCTAGCTTTTATATGCGGATTTCTGCTTAACCTCTAAATCACTTTAGGATTCAACTTGTGTTAATAAACTTTTACCTTGATTATCTCAAAACTATAACTTATGGACTTGATACACTTTTTAGCTCTGAACGCCTTATATATTTTCTTATTACAACTTTGTTTCATACTATCTAACATTGATTATTGATATTTCTAACTATTATATTTCGATTTCTGCTTATTCTCTAAATCACTTTAGGATTCCACTAGTGTTAATAAACTTTTACCTTGATTATCTCAAAACTATAACTTATGGACTTGATCCACTTTTTAACTCTAAACGCCTTATATGTATTTTTTTCTTACAACTTTGCTTCATACTATCTAACATTGATTATTGATATTTCTAGCTTTTATATTCCGATTTCTGCTTATCGTCTAAATCACTTAAGAATTCAACTAGTGTTGATAAACTTATACCTTGATTATCTCAAAACTATAACTTATGGACTTTATCCACTTTTTAGCTACGAACGCCTTATATGTATTTTTTTCTTACAATTTTGCTTCATACTATCTAACGTTCATTATAGATATTTCTAGCTTTTATATATCTATTTCTGCTTAACCTCTAAATCACTTTAGGATTCAACTAGTGTTAATAAACTTTTTGCTTGATTATCTCAAAACTATAACTTATGGACTTGATCCACTTTTTAGCTATGAACGCCTTATATGTATTTTTTTCTTACAACTTTGCTTCATACTATCTAACGTTCATTATAGATATTTCTAGCTTTTATATATCTATTTCTGCTTAACCTCTAAATCACTTTGGATTCAACTTGTGTTAATAAACTTTTAGCTTGATTATCTCAAAACTATAACTTATGGACTTGATCCACTTTTTAGCTATGAACGCCTTATATGTATTTTTTTCTTACAACTTTCCTTATACTATCTAATGTTCATTATTGATATTTCTAGCTTTTATATATCAATTTCTGCTTAACCTCTAAATCACTTTAGGATTCAACTAGTGTTAATAAACTTTTTGCTAGATTATCTCAAAACTATAACTTATGGACTTGATCCACTTTTACGCTTTGAACACCTTATACATATTTTTTTCTTACAACTTTTCTTCTTACTATCTAACGTTGATTATTGATATATCTAGCTTTTATATGCGGATTTCTGCTTATCCTCTAAATCACTTTAGGATTCCACTAGCGTTAATAAACTTTTACCTTGATTATCTCAAAACTATAACTTACGGACTTGATCCACTTTTTAGCTCTGAACGCCTTATATATTTTCTTATTACAACTTTGTTTCATACTATCTAACATTGATTATTGATATTTCTAACTATTATATTTTGATTTCTGCTTAACCTCTAACTCACTTTGGATTCAACTTGTGTTAATAAACTTTTAGCTTGATTATCTCAAAACTATAACTTATGTACTTGATCCACTTTTTAACTCAAAACGCCTTATAGTTATAACTTTTCTTATTACAACATTGCTTCATACTATCTAACATTGATTATTGATATTTCTAGCTTTTATATTCCGATTTCTGCTTATCGTCTAAATCACTTTAGGATTCAACTAGTGTTGATAAACTTATACCTTGATTATCTCAAAACTATAACTTATGGACTTTATCCACTTTTTAGCTCTGAACGCCTTATATATATATTTTCTACTTACAACTTTGCTTCATACTATCTAACGTTCATTATTGATATTTCTAGCTTTTATATATCAATTTCTGCTTATCCTCTAAATCACTTTAGGATTCAACTAGTGTTAATAAACTTTCAGCTTGATTATCTCAAAACTATAACTTACGGACTTGATCCACTTTTTAGTTCTGAAAGCTTTATAGTTATATCTTTTCGTCTTACAACTTTGCTTCATACTATCTAACGTTGATTATTTATATTTCTAGCTTTTATATATCAATTTCTGCTTATCCTCTAAATCACTTTAAGATTCCATTAGCGTTAATAAACTTTTACCTTGATTATCTCAAAACTATAACTTATGGACTTGATCCACTTTTTAGCTATGAACGCCTTATATGTATTTTTTTCTTACAATTTTGCTTCATACTATCTAACGTTCATTATAGATATTTCTAGCTTTTATATATCTATTTCTGCTTTACCTCTAAATCACTTTAGGATTCAACTAGTGTTAATAAACTTTTTGCTTGATTATCTCAAAACTATAACTTATGGACTTGATCCACTTTTTAGCTATGAACGCCTTATATGTATTTTTTTCTTACAACTTTCCTTATACTATCTAACGTTCATTATTGATATTTCTAGCTTTTATATATCAATTTCTGCTTAACCTCTAAATCACTTTAGGATTCAACTTGTGTTAATAAACTTTTAGCTTGATTATCTCAAAACTATAACTTATGGACTTGATCCACTTTTTAGCTATAAACGCCTTATATGTATTTTTTTTTTTTACAATTTTGCTTCATACTATCTAACGTTCATTATAGATATTTCTAGCTTTTATATATCTATTTCTGCTTAACCTCTAAATCACTTTGGATTCAACTTGTGTTAATAAACTTTTAGCTTGATTATCTCAAAACTATAACTTATGTACTTGATCCACTTTTTCGCTATGAACGCCTTATATGTATTTTTTTCTTACAACTTTGCTTCATACTATCTAACGTTCATTATAGATATTTCTAGCTTTTATATATCTATTTCTGCTTAACCTCTAAATCACTTTAGGATTCAACTTGTGTTAATAAACTTTTAGCTTGATTATCTCAAAACTATAACTTATGGACTTGATCCACTTTTTAGCTATGAACGCCTTATATGTATTTTTTTCTTACAACTTTGCTTCATACTATCTAACGTTCATTATAGATATTTCTAGCTTTTATATATCTATTTCTGCTTAACCTCTAAATCACTTTAGGATTCAACTTGTGTTAATAAACTTTTTGCTTGATTATCTCAAAACTATAACTTATGGACTTGATACACTTTTTAGCTCTGAACGCCTTATATATTTTCTTATTACAACTTTGTTTCATACTATCTAACATTGATTATTGATATTTCTAACTATTATATTTCGATTTCTGCTTATTCTCTAAATCACTTTAGGATTCCACTAGTGTTAATAAACTTTTACCTTGATTATCTCAAAACTATAACTTATGGACTTGATCCACTTTTTAACTCTAAACGCCTTATATGTATTTTTTTCTTACAACTTTGCTTCATACTATCTAACATTGATTATTGATATTTCTAGCTTTTATATTCCGATTTCTGCTTATCGTCTAAATCACTTTAGGATTCAACTAGTGTTGATAAACTTATACCTTGATTATCTCAAAACTATATCTTATGGACTTTATCCACTTTTTAGCTACGAACGCCTTATATGTATTTTTTTCTTACAATTTTGCTTCATACTATCTAACGTTCATTATAGATATTTCTAGCTTTTATATATCTATTTCTGCTTAACCTCTAAATCACTTTAGGATTCAACTAGTGTTAATAAACTTTTTGCTTGATTATCTCAAAACTATAACTTATGGACTTGATCCACTTTTTAGCTATGAACGCCTTATATGTATTTTTTTCTTACAACTTTGCTTCATACTATCTAACGTTCATTATAGATATTTCTAGCTTTTATATATCTATTTCTGCTTAACCTCTAAATCACTTTGGATTCAACTTGTGTTAATAAACTTTTAGCTTGATTATCTCAAAACTATAACTTATGGACTTGATCCACTTTTTAGCTATGAACGCCTTATATGTATTTTTTTCTTACAACTTTCCTTATACTATCTAATGTTCATTATTGATATTTCTAGCTTTTATATATCAATTTCTGCTTAACCTCTAAATCACTTTAGGATTCAACTAGTGTTAATAAACTTTTTGCTAGATTATCTCAAAACTATAACTTATGGACTTGATCCACTTTTTAGCTATGAACGCCTTATATGTATTTTTTTCTTACAACTTTGCTTCATACTATCTAACGTTCATTATAGATATTTCTAGCTTTTATATATCTATTTCTGCTTAACCTCTAAATCACTTTAGGATTCAACTTGTGTTAATAAACTTTTAGCTTGATTATCTCAAAACTATAACTTATAGACTTGATCCACTTTTACGCTTTGAATACCTTATACATATTTTCTTCTTACAACTTTTCTTCTTACTATCTAACGTTGATTATATATATATCTAGCTTTTATATGCGGATTTCTGCTTATCCTCTAAATCACTTTAGGATTCCATTAGCGTTAATAAACTTTTACCTTGATTATCTCAAACTATAACTTATGGACTTGATCCACTTTTACGCTTTGAACACCTTATACATATTTTTTTCTTACAACTTTTCTTCTTACTATCTAACGTTGATTATATATATATCTAGCTTTTATATGCGGATTTCTGCTTATCCTCTAAATCACTTTAGGATTCCACTAGCGTTAATAAACTTTTACCTTGATTATCTCAAAACTATAACTTACGGACTTGATCCACTTTTTAGCTCTGAACGCCTTATATATTTTCTTATTACAACTTTGTTTCATACTATCTAACATTGATTATTGATATTTCTAACTATTATATTTCGATTTCTGCTTAACCTCTAACTCACTTTGGATTCAACTTGTGTTAATAAACTTTTAGCTTGATTATCTCAAAACTATAACTTATGTACTTGATCCACTTTTTAACTCAAAACGCCTTATAGTTATAACTTTTCTTATTACAACATTGCTTCATACTATCTAACATTGATTATTGATATTTCTAGCTTTTATATATCTATTTCTGCTTAACCTCTAAATCACTTTGGATTCAACTTGTGTTAATAAACTTTTAGCTTGATTATCTCAAAACTATAACTTATGGACTTGATCCACTTTTTAGCTATGAACGCCTTATATGTATTTTTTTCTTACAACTTTCCTTATACTATCTAATGTTCATTATTGATATTTCTAGCTTTTATATATCAATTTCTGCTTAACCTCTAAATCACTTTAGGATGCAACTAGTGTTAATAAACTTTTTGCTAGATTATCTCAAAACTATAACTTATGGACTTGATCCACTTTTTAGCTATGAACGCCTTATATGTATTTTTTTCTTACAACTTTGCTTCATACTATCTAACGTTCATTATAGATATTTCTAGCTTTTATATATCTATTTCTGCTTAACCTCTAAATCACTTTAGGATTCAACTTGTGTTAATAAACTTTTAGCTTGATTATCTCAAAACTATAACTTATGGACTTGATCCACTTTTACGCTTTGAATACCTTATACATATTTTCTTCTTACAACTTTTCTTCTTAGTATCTAACATTGATATAACTAGCTTTTATATGCGGATTTCTGCTTATCCTCTAAATCACTTTAGGATTCCATTAGCGTTAATAAACTTTTACCTTGATTATCTCAAACTATAACTTATGGACTTGATCCACTTTTACGCTTTGAACACCTTATACATATTTTTTTCTTACAACTTTTCTTCTTACTATCTAACGTTGATTATTGATATATCTAGCTTTTATATGCGGATTTCTGCTTATCCTCTAAATCACTTTAGGATTCCACTAGCGTTAATAAACTTTTACCTTGATTATCTCAAAACTATAACTTACGGACTTGATCCACTTTTTAGCTCTGAACGCCTTATATATTTTCTTATTACAACTTTGTTTCATACTATCTAACATTGATTATTGATATTTCTAACTATTATATTTCGATTTCTGCTTAACCTCTAACTCACTTTGGATTCAACTTGTGTTAATAAACTTTTAGCTTGATTATCTCAAAACTATAACTTATGTACTTGATCCACTTTTTAACTCAAAACGCCTTATAGTTATAACTTTTCTTATTACAACATTGCTTCATACTATCTAACATTGATTATTGATATTTCTAGCTTTTATATATCTATTTCTGCTTAACCTCTAAATCACTTTGGATTCAACTTGTGTTAATAAACTTTTAGCTTGATTATCTCAAAACTATAACTTATGGACTTGATCCACTTTTTAGCTATGAACGCCTTATATGTATTTTTTTCTTACAACTTTCCTTATACTATCTAATGTTCATTATTGATATTTCTAGCTTTTATATATCAATTTCTGCTTAACCTCTAAATCACTTTAGGATTCAACTAGTGTTAATAAACTTTTTGCTAGATTATCTCAAAACTATAACTTATGGACTTGATCCACTTTTTAGCTATGAACGCCTTATATGTATTTTTTTCTTACAACTTTGCTTCATACTATCTAACGTTCATTATAGATATTTCTAGCTTTTATATATCTATTTCTGCTTAACCTCTAAATCACTTTAGGATTCAACTTGTGTTAATAAACTTTTAGCTTGATTATCTCAAAACTATAACTTATGGACTTGATCCACTTTTACGCTTTGAATACCTTATACATATTTTCTTCTTACAACTTTTCTTCTTAGTATCTAACATTGATATAACTAGCTTTTATATGCGGATTTCTGCTTATCCTCTAAATCACTTTAGGATTCCATTAGCGTTAATAAACTTTTACCTTGATTATCTCAAACTATAACTTATGGACTTGATCCACTTTTACGCTTTGAACACCTTATACATATTTTTTTCTTACAACTTTTCTTCTTACTATCTAACGTTGATTATTGATATATCTAGCTTTTATATGCGGATTTCTGCTTATCCTCTAAATCACTTTAGGATTCCACTAGCGTTAATAAACTTTTACCTTGATTATCTCAAAACTATAACTTACGGACTTGATCCACTTTTTAGCTCTGAACGCCTTATATATTTTCTTATTACAACTTTGTTTCATACTATCTAACATTGATTATTGATATTTCTAACTATTATATTTCGATTTCTGCTTAACCTCTAACTCACTTTGGATTCAACTTGTGTTAATAAACTTTTAGCTTGATTATCTCAAAACTATAACTTATGTACTTGATCCACTTTTTAACTCAAAACGCCTTATAGTTATAACTTTTCTTATTACAACATTGCTTCATACTATATAACATTGATTATTGATATTTCTAGCTTTTATATTCCGATTTCTGCTTATCGTCTAAATCACTTTAGGATTCAACTAGTGTTGATAAACTTATACCTTGATTATCTCAAAACTATAACTTATGGACTTTATCCACTTTTTAGCTCTGAACGCCTTATATATATATTTTCTACTTACAACTTTGCTTCCTACTATCTAACGTTCATTATTGATATTTCTAGCTTTTATATATCAATTTCTGCTTATCCTCTAAATCACTTTAGGATTCAACTAGTGTTAATAAACTTTCAGCTTGATTATCTCAAAACTATAACTTACGGACTTGATCCACTTTTTAGTTCTGAAAGCTTTATAGTTATATCTTTTCTTCTTACAACTTTGCTTCATACTATCTAACGTTGATTATTTATATTTCTAGCTTTTATATATCAATTTCTGCTTATCCTCTAAATCACTTTATGATTCAACTATTGTTAATAAACTTTTAGCTTGATTATCTTAAAACTATAACTTATGGACTTGATCCACTTTTTAGCTCTAAACGCCTTATAGTTATACCTTTTCTTATTACAAATTTGCTTCATACTATCTAACGTTGATTCTTGATATTTCTAACTTTTATATTTCGATTTCTGCTTATCCTCTAAATCACTTCAGGATTCGACTAGTGTTAATAAACTTTTTGCTTGATTATCTCAAAACTATAACTTATGGACTTGATCCACTTTTTAGCTATGAACGCCTTATATGTATTTTTTTCTTACAATTTTGCTTCTTACTATCTAACGTTGATTATATATATATCTAGCTTTTATATGCGGATTTCTGCTTATCCTCTAAATCACTTTAGGATTCCATTAGCGTTAATAAACTTTTACCTTGATTATCTCAAACTATAACTTATGGACTTGATCCACTTTTACGCTTTGAACACCTTATACATATTTTTTTCTTACAACTTTTCTTCTTACTATCTAACGTTGATTATTGATATATCTAGCTTTTATATGCGGATTTCTGCTTATCCTCTAAATCACTTTAGGATTCCACTAGCGTTAATAAACTTTTACCTTGATTATCTCAAAACTATAACTTACGGACTTGATCCACTTTTTAGCTCTGAACGCCTTATATATTTTCTTATTACAACTTTGTTTCATACTATCTAACATTGATTATTGATATTTCTAACTATTATATTTCGATTTCTGCTTAACCTCTAACTCACTTTGGATTCAACTTGTGTTAATAAACTTTTAGCTTGATTATCTCAAAACTATAACTTATGTACTTGATCCACTTTTTAACTCAAAACGCCTTATAGTTATAACTTTTCTTATTACAACATTGCTTCATACTATCTAACATTGATTATTGATATTTCTAGCTTTTATATATCTATTTCTGCTTAACCTCTAAATCACTTTGGATTCAACTTGTGTTAATAAACTTTTAGCTTGATTATCTCAAAACTATAACTTATGGACTTGATCCACTTTTTAGCTATGAACGCCTTATATGTATTTTTTTCTTACAACTTTCCTTATACTATCTAATGTTCATTATTGATATTTCTAGCTTTTATATATCAATTTCTGCTTAACCTCTAAATCACTTTAGGATTCAACTAGTGTTAATAAACTTTTTGCTAGATTATCTCAAAACTATAACTTATGGACTTGATCCACTTTTTAGCGATGAACGCCTTATATGTATTTTTTTCTTACAACTTTGCTTCATACTATCTAACGTTCATTATAGATATTTCTAGCTTTTATATATCTATTTCTGCTTAACCTCTAAATCACTTTAGGATTCAACTTGTGTTAATAAACTTTTAGCTTGATTATCTCAAAACTATAACTTATGGACTTGATCCACTTTTACGCTTTGAATACCTTATACATATTTTCTTCTTACAACTTTTCTTCTTAGTATCTAACATTGATATAACTAGCTTTTATATGCGGATTTCTGCTTATCCTCTAAATCACTTTAGGATTCCATTAGCGTTAATAAACTTTTACCTTGATTATCTCAAACTATAACTTATGGACTTGATCCACTTTTACGCTTTGAACACCTTATACATATTTTTTTCTTACAACTTTTCTTCTTACTATCTAACGTTGATTATTGATATATCTAGCTTTTATATGCGGATTTCTGCTTATCCTCTAAATCACTTTAGGATTCCACTAGCGTTAATAAACTTTTACCTTGATTATCTCAAAACTATAACTTACGGACTTGATCCACTTTTTAGCTCTGAACGCCTTATATATTTTCTTATTACAACTTTGTTTCATACTATCTAACATTGATTATTGATATTTCTAACTATTATATTTCGATTTCTGCTTAACCTCTAACTCACTTTGGATTCAACTTGTGTTAATAAACTTTTAGCTTGATTATCTCAAAACTATAACTTATGTACTTGATCCACTTTTTAACTCAAAACGCCTTATAGTTATAACTTTTTTTATTACAACATTGCTTCATACTATATAACATTGATTATTGATATTTCTAGCTTTTATATTCCGATTTCTGCTTATCGTCTAAATCACTTTAGGATTCAACTAGTGTTGATAAACTTATACCTTGATTATCTCAAAACTATAACTTATGGACTTTATCCACTTTTTAGCTCTGAACGCCTTATATATATATTTTCTACTTACAACTTTGCTTCCTACTATCTAACGTTCATTATTGATATTTCTAGCTTTTATATATCAATTTCTGCTTATCCTCTAAATCACTTTAGGATTCAACTAGTGTTAATAAACTTTCAGCTTGATTATCTCAAAACTATAACTTACGGACTTGATCCACTTTTTAGTTCTGAAAGCTTTATAGTTATATCTTTTCTTCTTACAACTTTGCTTCATACTATCTAACGTTGATTATTTATATTTCTAGCTTTTATATATCAATTTCTGCTTATCCTCTAAATCACTTTATGATTCAACTATTGTTAATAAACTTTTAGCTTGATTATCTTAAAACTATAACTTATGGACTTGATCCACTTTTTAGCTCTAAACGCCTTATAGTTATACCTTTTCTTATTACAAATTTGCTTCATACTATCTAACGTTGATTCTTGATATTTCTAACTTTTATATTTCGATTTCTGCTTATCCTCTAAATCACTTCAGGATTCGACTAGTGTTAATAAACTTTTTGCTTGATTATCTCAAAACTATAACTTATGGACTTGATCCACTTTTTAGCTATGAACGCCTTATATGTATTTTTTTCTTACAATTTTGCTTCATACTATCTAACGTTCATTATAGATATTTCTAGCTTTTATATATCTATTTCTGTTTTACCTCTAAATCACTTTAGGATTCAACTAGTGTTAATAAACTTTTTGCTTGATTATCTCAAAACTATAACTTATGGACTTGATCCACTTTTTAGCTATGAACGCCTTATATGTATTTTTTTCTTACAACTTTCCTTATACTATCTAACGTTCATTATTGATATTTCTAGCTTTTATATATCAATTTCTGCTTAACCTCTAAATCACTTTAGGATTCAACTAGTGTTAATAAACTTTTTGCTTGATTATCTCAAAACTATAACTTATGGACTTGATCCACTTTTTAGCTATGAACGCCTTATATGTATTTTTTTCTTACAACTTTCCTTATACTATCTAACGTTCATTATTGATATTTCTAGCTTTTATATATCAATTTCTGCTTAACCTCTAAATCACTTTAGGATTCAACTTGTGTTAATAAACTTTTAGCTTGATTATCTCAAAACTATAACTTATGGACTTGATCCACTTTTTAGCTATAAACGCCTTATATGTATTTTTTTTTTTTACAATTTTGCTTCATACTATCTAACGTTCATTATAGATATTTCTAGCTTTTATATATCTATTTCTGCTTAACCTCTAAATCACTTTGGATTCAACTTGTGTTAATAAACTTTTAGCTTGATTATCTCAAAACTATAACTTATGTACTTGATCCACTTTTTCGCTATGAACGCCTTATATGTATTTTTTTCTTACAACTTTGCTTCATACTATCTAACGTTCATTATAGATATTTCTAGCTTTTATATATCTATTTCTGCTTAACCTCTAAATCACTTTAGGATTCAACTTGTGTTAATAAACTTTTAGCTTGATTATCTCAAAACTATAACTTATGGACTTGATCCACTTTTTAGCTATGAACGCCTTATATCTATTTTTTTCTTACAATTTTGCTTCATACTATCTAACGTTCATTATAGATATTTCTAGCTTTTATATATCTATTTCTGCTTAACCTCTAAATCACTTTAGGATTCAACTAGTGTTAATAAACTTTTTGCTTGATTATCTCAAAACTATAACTTATGGACTTGATCCACTTTTTAGCTATGAACGCATTATATGTATTTTTTTCTTACAACTTTCCTTATACTATCTAACGTTCATTATAGATATTACTAGCTTTTATATATCAATTTCTGCTTAACCTCTAAATCACTTTAGGATTCAACTTGTGTTAATAAACTTTTAGCTTGATTATCTCAAAACTATAACTTATGGACTTGATCCACTTTTACGCTTTGAATACCTTATACATATTTTCTTCTTACAACTTTTCTTCTTAGTATCTAACATTGATATAACTAGCTTTTATATGCGGATTTCTGCTTATCCTCTAAATCACTTTAGGATTCCATTAGCGTTAATAAACTTTTACCTTGATTATCTCAAACTATAACTTATGGACTTGATCCACTTTTACGCTTTGAACACCTTATACATATTTTTTTCTTACAACTTTTCTTCTTACTATCTAACGTTCATTATAGATATTTCTAGCTTTTATATATCTATTTCTGCTTTACCTCTAAATCACTTTAGGATTCAACTAGTGTTAATAAACTTTTTGCTTGATTATCTCAAAACTATAACTTATGGACTTGATCCACTTTTTAGCTATGAACGCCTTATATGTATTTTTTTCTTACAACTTTCCTTATACTATCTAACGTTCATTATTGATATTTCTAGCTTTTATATATCAATTTCTGCTTAACCTCTAAATCACTTTAGGATTCAACTAGTGTTAATAAACTTTTTGCTTGATTATCTCAAAACTATAACTTATGGACTTGATCCACTTTTTAGATATGAACGCCTTATATGTATTTTTTTCTTACAACTTTGCTTCATACTATCTAACGTTCATTATAGATATTTCTAGCTTTTATATATCTATTTCTGCTTTACCTCTAAATCACTTTGGATTCAACTTGTGTTAATAAACTTTTAGCTTGATTATCTCAAAACTATAACTTATGGACTTGATCCACTTTTTAGTTCTGAAAGCCTTATAGTTATATCTTTTATTCTTACAACTTTGCTTCATACCATCTAACGTTGATTATTGATATTTCTAGCTTTTACATTTCGATTTATCCTTATTTTTAATATTGACCTATATTGAACAGTTAAGAACGTACTATTGTACTTTCTCCTCAAGACGTGCACTTAAGGCTCAAATTTGTAATTTACAATATCTGGTACGTTGCTTTGTATCTTAGTTGGTAACGCGCGGAACTTCGGAACAATAGGTCGCGAGTTCGAGTTATCGAGTCCCGAGGGGTCCGCTAGAACTAGAAATATTTCAGAATGTTACAGAAAGATTAGAATAAAGATGCACTATAAAATAGGTACTTAAAAATGATTACCTAAATCGACTCGCTTTTCTTTTAGTACATTATAAATGAGCGATGATGTACTCAAACTTATGTAATCGTGCTTTCTCAAAAATGAGCAGTGTGATTTAATATTGCGCATCTCAGCTTCTGTTCAAGACATCTTACCAAAACACCTAACTTAAAATAGTTGTTCAGTAGATGGTTTTCCATATTTGATGACGATTGCTTAAACGAAAACTGAGTTATTACAACTCAATTAGCTTACTTCCCATTCTTTTGACACACCTTTTAAACAAGTCTTCTGTTTATAACTTATTCAAGTAGCCTTGGTAGTACAACGGATAAGGTACAAGACTGCGGTGCCTTCGGATCTGGGTTCGATTCCTGGTAAATCTTGGTTGTAATTATCGATATTTATTGAGAGTAATTTATTACGTATGCCTATGTATGCAAACAACTGTTTTTACTAATTTTTGTGTAAATGTCTTTTTCGAAAATGAAACTTATGTATTAGGAGATATGCTAAGCATCGAATGCACTCAAAAATGAGTACATTTTACTGATTTTTTAATTACCATTTTTTAACAGCTTGCCTAAATCTGACTCTACACTACACAAAATATATCCATCATTCTTTCCAAAACACAGAAACAGAACATAAAATCCGCTCGGTAAAAGAACACTTCCAAAAAGCAAAACCCATCCATTCCTCTATTTTTTTTAAAAAAAAGAACAACAACAACAAAAATGGCCGTCTTAGCGAAAAGAGAAAATGTTTCCTTTCCAGAAAACAACATAAGCGCTGGGGCCGAAAACTTTCCGAAGCAAAACATCAGTGGAGATTACAGCAAGAGGTTTCGCTGTCCACTGTCAACCAAAGGATAAGCCGAACTGTAATGCTGATATCCCCCCCCAGAACTACCGATACAGAGAATCCTATTGCGACTGGCGTTTCAATCCTTCGGGATTACGCCATGTTCCCGATGTTATCTTATCCGCTAAGCGGCGCTTCGAACGCCGTATCTTCGCGTAAAAGTTTTCCCGAGATTTCCTGTTTCCCGATACGGAAAGAGGAATTGAATTCGCGACTGGGAACGACTTGAGAGATGTTGGGGGGTGGTGCCTGGTGTTTACTGTGGGTGCTTCGCAGTGGGTATTTAATGTCGCATGTTTAAGTACAAACACTGTTAAAAATAGGTATTCGAAAATAAGTGAAATGTACACTGTTAAAATAGGTATTCGAAAATAAGTGAAATGTACTGTGTTAAAATAGGTATTCGAATACCTATTTTACACTGTTAAAATTGGTATTCGAAAATAAGTGAAATGTACTCTGTTAAAATAGGTATTCGAATACCTATTTTACACTGTTAAAATTGGTATTCGAAAATAAGTTAAATGTACTCTGTTAAAATAGGTATTCGAATACCTATTTTACACTGTTAAAATTGGTATTCGAAAATAAGTTAAATATACACTGTTAAAATAGGTATTCGAAAATAAGTGAAATGTACTCTGTTAAAATAGGTATTCGAATACCTATTTTATACTGTTAAAATAGGTATTCGAAAATAAGTGAAATGTACTCTGTTAAAATAGGTATTCGAATACCTATTTTATACTGTTAAAATAGGTATTCGAAAATAAGTGAAATGTACTCTGTTAAAATAGGTATTCGAAAATAAGTGAAATGTACTCTGTTAAAATAGGTATTCGAATACCTATTTTACACTGTTAAAATAGGTATTCGAAAATAAGTTAAATGTACTCGTTTTTCAATATATTCGATGTTTATCATGGCTCCGAATACATAAATTTCAATTTTGAAAGAGACATATACTCAAAAATGAGCACAATGAATAAAAAGAGCAGATGCTAGCCTATATAGGCAGCCTTAAATTTAAACTGAGTTATCACAATTCAGTTATCTTACTTCCCATTTTCTTTTGTGGCACGCCTTTTTAATATAACTTCTTCACGTCGCCCTGGTAGTACAACGGATAAGGCACTAGCGTGCGGTGCATCTTCCAGAACATCCAACAAATTATACTAGCTTGTATACGGGACTGGTGCACGATAAATCTGATCACGATCCAATGGTTTTGTTTTGTTTTGTTAATTAACGTCGCACTAGAGCTGCACAGTGGGCTATTGGTGACGATTCGGGGTCAATCTCGAAGGAAAGACCCGGGAACACATACACATTCACACACACATTCATACACGCATTCATACATGCACCTCATTATTTTAGAACCGTGGTCAGATGACGAGGAAACACCTGAACTGGCACCCAACGCCTTCAATAGACGTCGGGACTTTGGACCCCGATCAGATTTATCGTGCACCAGTCCCGTATACACGCCAGTATAATTTGTTGGATATTCTGGACGACTTTCTAGTATTTTTGTAGCGAAGCTGGCAACCCTCCGATCGCAAGATCACTACTTTTTTACTTTTCTATGTCAAGTCCATTGCACGGATTCGAACGACCAATCCTCTGATTAGTAGCTGAACGCCTTACCAACTGAGCAACTGGGGCTCCTGGACATCGGTGCAG
The DNA here is from genome assembly GCA_963932185.1 of Troglohyphantes excavatus. Classification (NCBI taxonomy): domain Eukaryota; kingdom Metazoa; phylum Arthropoda; class Arachnida; order Araneae; family Linyphiidae; genus Troglohyphantes; species Troglohyphantes excavatus. The sequence goes on from OZ010678.1 coordinate 29,654,936, forward strand.
ACCTGGGATAGTAGTACATTAGTAAAGAATTTTAAGTGACGAAATAATTAAATTAGAAAGAATTTGATATAAACTGAAAAAAAAACTATGTCTCACAAAAAAATTTACGTAAATTCTTATTGAAATTTTGATTAAATAAAATTAATTTGTCAAGTTAATCTAAAAATCGAATTCAAAATTATTAAGATTACTTTTAAATGACAAAGATGTTCGGTAAGGTGTAATAAATACTGAAAATATGTAAATATCTTTACTTGAAGATACAAAAGTGGAAAGCTAGCTAAATAAAAATATTGGTTTGAATAGCGATCCTTTCAAATTGTAATATACGTACCAGGAGCTTCTAAAACGTAAATGAAAATGTGCCCAAAATTTTTATTGGTTACTTTTAAATAAGAAAAACTGGTAGCTATAAAATCAGAAATATTCGTTTAAGGAAATTGTGCCTAAAATATTTATTGATCACTCTTAAATAACAAAAGCTGGTAGATATAAAATCAGAAATATTCGGTAAATGAAATTGGAAACTCTATCTTGAAACTATTTTCTGTGTCAAATGTATGTGCAATTCTCATTTCACTGCGCAGCAATAAGCTACTCTCTACGATACTTTATAAAGTTTTCAACGAGCTTCAAAAAAAAAATCCCACGTCTATTTATTAAATCACATTTGCTTCAGTCTGCGTTACGAAAACACCATTAGATATTCAAAAAGTATTTGAAAACTTTTATCGTATCTCTCAATATATAATGCTAAGATTGCAACCAATAACAATGATAAAAAAAAAGTATCTTGCGAAGCTTCCAACTACTGCTGTTCCAAATTCAATGAATTTATAAAATAATACACTCACAATTTTACCCTAGAAGTCGGAAACGATGCCTACTAAAGTTGAGGCACAGCACCGTTAAGGGATACCACGTCCCCCAAAAGCTATCAAAGTTGTTATAATTTTGTATGCATCTACCGGAATTTCGAATATCCCCTCCAGTGCGCGATAAATCCCGCTGTTATAAAACGGCGCCAAGTCTCTGATTCTCTGTTCTAAACGATGACGCCATTTTAATATTAGAAGCTTAGTATATTCCCGCCAAAAGATATATTCTTCCCGCGAGGTCTTCCCAGTCACGTTCCTGAATTCAGGAACGCCGTCCTTAAATCGAACCCCGAGGCACACTTTGGTTTCACATATTAATAAGTTCTTTATCGTCGGGCATCGGGAAAGGACGACAGTCCCACCGCTGCCATTTTTCTGTGGCGCGCTGGAGGACTTTTAATGGGCGTTGAAATTCTGACGGATGCCTTCCTGCTCCGCACTCCAGGCCCCGTTTACGTCCACCCGGAAGGGTAACTGAAATGGCCGTAAAAAGAAATAAAGCTGTCCGTGGAACTGGAATGAACTGAAGAAGGCGGGAATTAAAGTTGGCGCGCTAGGTAATGGCGTTTGGAGGTCATTTAGACGCATCGTGGCGATTTAGGCTCCGAAGACAGATCTTTCGAAGTGGTCTCAGGGCGATTTTCTCAAGGGACGCGTTAAAATCGAGAACTCTGCGACTATTTGTTAGGGAATGCATTTATTTCACTGACACTCAGAATGAGAATGGAAGGGTTTAGAACCTAAAACGGAGAATAGAAGGGTTTAGAACCTAAAACGGAGTGGCGTTGAGTTGAGCAATTATAAAACATGTTCATGGGATTTCAACAGTGGCAACTAGTGGATGGGGCCGAAGGGGCCCCGGGTCCCATAACCTTTTTTAACCCTGGCTCCAGTACTTTATAAATTTTGTATGCATAAATTAATGGGTTAATTCGTTCGTTTTCTTTATACGTTTTCCTGTTTTGTAGAAAATGTAAAAAAAATTGCTTCAAATGAGTACATGGACGTACGCGTTTTTCTTTGAGTACAATTGTATCGTAAATGAGCGATGACGTACTCAAATTTAAGTGATCGTACTTTCGCAAAAATGAGCAATATGGTTAATATTAAAAATTATTTTTTTTACTTTATTTAGTGCTTTTTTTTCTTAAAGTTTTTTTTCTAATATTATTGTATTGGATAGTGCAATGTTTGGGTACAATTGCATTCATAGCCTGTAACAACTAAAAAAAATAGTCTTACACAACAGAGAAGTAGATAAATTAAAACCATTCTTATTTATAAAGTTGATGTTCTCATTATGAAATATAATTAAAAAAAACGTTGTTCATTGTTGGGAATATTGTTAGTTTATAACAATTGAGTATGCATACCAACAATAGTAATCTCCTGCCGTTCTCTGTGTTGGCGTCAGTAGTTCTTCAGATTTTGAGCGTTAGGTTTGGCGTTTAACTTTGTCCAGTAGATGAATGATATAAACCATTCTAGGAATTGATCCAGTATGCATGACAATGGTGAAATGGATGCAGGAAGTCTTATAATTGAGAAAATTGCAATTTCCATTGAACGTAGAGAAATAAGAAGGAAACAGGTATGTACTTTATAATAGTGGGGGTATACAAGTAAGTTTTTAAGGATTTACAAGAGAAGGCGTTACTAGTATTAAATCGCATCGGACCATAACCTAACCTACCTTCATGTTAGCGCGTCATTATTTGGCTTTAGTTTTCAGTACGTCTCATTTTGTCGAAGTGTAAACAACATAATTTTTTAACTACAAAAATGTAGCCTTTTCCGAAAAACGAAACGCAAATTTGCGGGAAATTTTACTTTTCTGATTCCACCTGAAGAAAAAAGCAACTGAAGGTCATCTATTGCTGTGTGAGGCTTATGAGGACCCATGCACTATCAATTTCGACTTGTTTGTTCTAGCTTAGACGGTTCAAAAGTGGTGATTTTGACACGGAGGATAAGGAACGTCAAGGAAGGCAAGAAACGTTTAAAAGATGCAGAATTTGTGGCATTATTGAACACTGATCTCTAACTGTAACTTCTGCATAGGGCAAGACATTTTGTTGACTTAAAGCTGATGTGGAGGCAGCCATGATGTGTCCCACTGTCTTTGCCACCGCAATATTTGAATGATGAAAAGTAAGAGCAAAAACTATTTGTTTGGCAATATAAAAATTAATTCTCTAAGAAGAAAATATAATATTTATATACATTTAATATTTTTGCAATGCTATGGTAAATAAAAAACACCACTAAATCAATAAAAAAAATATTGGGACACAGCATGACTGCTTTCAATTGGCTTCAACGCGCCCATAGAGGAAATAAGGTTTGAGTCTTCCAGCAGTTACAGTTAGAGTTCAGTGTTAATGCACAAAGACTTGTGTCAAATGCAGAAGAACTTGCAGAATCTTTGGGAGTGGCTCAACAAAGCACTTTTATTACGCCAAAGCCATGGAAATGCTTCAAAAGCAAGGGAATGGGGGTGTCATACGAATTAAAACCAAAAGACGTGGAAATGAGATTTTTCACCTGTGAACAGCTGCTAAAGGCAAAAACGAAAGTTTTTTTTTTGCATTGCATCGTAACTGGTGATGAAAAGTGGATTCATTACGACAATCCAAGGTACAGATGTAGTATAGGACATTTGGCGCGCGAGGTTTTTTTATTGGCGTGTTTTATATGGGCGATAGATTTATAGTATGGCAACCCCACCTGACATTGTTGGTAAATACCAATTTCCGATTATTGTGACGACTTTCAATCTGGCAAACCCTGTGACGTCATCTCGCTGCGTAATCGTTTTTGTGCATTTTCGGAAATATGTTTAACGGCAATTTTTCGTTGCCAAAAAAAAAAAACGCGCCAAATGTCCTATACTACATTTGTTCCCAATCCAAAGCGTGCTTCGTATTTATGCATACTTTAAAAAAGTCAAATTGATTACAAAAAGCAATAATTATTCAAATAATAATTTTTATCCGTTTGAAATAATATTTCGGAATTAAATTTAAGCAATTAATGATTTACAACGACTAAGAGTGAAAAGAACGACATTTAATACTGGCTATTTTATTATTGACGACATTTATATATGTGAAAACGATATTCAAGTGTTTTAAGTATTCAATTCGATATATAGAATAATGTATTTTGCATATATATTTGAAAAGTGTGTGTTTGAAAAGTGAAAATGTTTCTTTACTTAAATCCGTCTGTTTAAAAACCACATAAGTACATTTTTAATTAAATGTTTAAACAATGAAGAAGTAAACTTTTAAGTAGTCTTTGTTTTAATATATTTTTATTTTTTGCAATTGATAATGTGTCAATAAATGTCATTGTTGTAATAACAGTTTTGGTTAGGTTTTATAATAATGAAATTAAATAGTAGCATTTTTTTCGACGCCATTTTTCGAAACAAGTGCACGCATCTTAGAAAGGCTTAGTTATTCATATTCTAAAGATTGTAAATTACGCATAAAGGTAAGATACTTTGATTTAGTGCTTAGACTAGTAACATTTATAAGTTTATATAAAAACTGTGATTGAAGGCCGTTGGAGTATATGCGGGTTGTATTGGAGCAATTACTGTTAAACCAGTTTTCCCAGGTTTTTTTGGAGTTGCTTACCATTTTTTTTTTACTGCTACAGCCTCATAGTGAGGAGGCAGATGTCAGATTTATAGCCTTACTTTAGAAATCGAGCCGAAATTGATTTTTCAATTGATATGGGTCGAGTAGAACATAAATATTAAATTTTTACTTGTTGTCAATTTTACATATCATTTTTTCAATGTAAAGGGGGCCTCTAAAATTATACTAAACTAACAAATGGAAATTGTGTAAAAGTCATTATTGCATGGGCTTGTAACATATCAAATTAAAGGTTTTTTGAGGCAGATTACGATAATGTATGTTAAAAGTTCATGCATATTATTTTCATGGAGCTATACCTTCAAAACCTTAATTTTTCTCGTCAATATCGTTTTGAATTTAATTTAACATGTCAATAACACTATGTTACATATCAAATTTAAAGAATTTTTTTTTAGATTTATGAACATCGTTTATTTATAACATTATATACATATCGATATCATTATTAGCTCTCTAATTAGAAAAGCGAGTGGGCCAGACACCCACGCTTATTACAGTAACCAAAGAAGTGGCCAGAATGATTCTGCGCAGAATCGAAAGGATGACGCAATTTTCCGTTTATATTGCGTGTTTGAAGATGTTATATCAGTGTGAAAAATCTTCGGTAGGTTTTATCAAATAGTTCAAGACATCATTATGGAGGACGAAGATATAAAAGTGTGTATTATTTGCAATGAAGTGCGTAAGGAAGAATTTTCGCGTATTACAAACGAGTCCCTTACAGTAATCAAGTCTTATTCCGAAAGATGGTACAAAGTCGGAAAATATATGGACATGTTTGACAGGCTGCGATCAGTTACTTTTTCTGAGTGGATTCCCGCTTTCTACCATCGTAAGTGCTACAGTTCTCATTGTCTTAAACTAAATTTGTCTCGTAGTGAACAACAGTATCATAGTATTTCGACTTTATCGTCAACTGGGTATAGGAAAAGGGGTCGCCCAAGCCAAGCAGAATCAAGTAGTTCAGTTGTATCTCACAAGAGTAGAAATATATTCGATAATAATATGTGCGTTTTTTGTCAAACCGTTGATAATAATGAGACATCTCGTGTTAGCACAGATCAATTGGGGGAAAGATTTTTGGACATCAAAATTAATTCCAAAAACACGGATGTTTGAGCAAGATTGGCTTTATTGAATGAAAAACGAGATGCTTTCGCTCAAAATATGAAATACCATAGAAATTGTCTACGTGATGAAACAAAAAACCTTGATGCCATTTATAAAATAACACTTAATTATTCACAACCGGGTTTTACAGTTGAAATGGCCATTTGCGATTTAGAACTTGTAAATATCATGAGGCGAATTCTAACACCAAAGGACATTAGTGTGCGCCCTCACATTGATATGAACATTATACAAGAAACTTATAAATCACTTTTACTAGATAAACTTGTACACTTCGATCGGGAAACCAATTTCAAACCACACATTAAGGAAATACTGCAGAAAAATATTCCTTCTTTGGAATTTTTAAAACGTGGTCCCAAACCTTAAGAAGTTTGCTCTTTAGAGGAGGTTGACCAACAAATTATACTCCATGCTATGGACGTTGCACAAAAAGACCCACAAACAATACTTGATGTGTATAAGGCTGGATACGGACATATTTGTGTATTGTATTGGTTTTTATAAGTGTATTCCTCCGTCAACAACAATTATTCGTATGAAGGAAGAGAAGCTTTCGATTCGTGACTCCTATTATCGTATTGGAGAAAAACATGCTGGTGCTCTAATTGGGTGGTACATATTTAAGGGTTGTGACAACGCAGGATGCTTTGCCACTAAAGCTTTGAAAATAAACTTCAAGACCTTTCTTGCATGTGACGATAACATATTGAGTGCATTTGCTGTATTTGGAGTAGAACATAAGATACCAGAAAATGTTTACAGACAAATGGAACGGTACGTTTGCCTGCTACACCGGAGTAAAAAAAGTAATCTGGAGTCGCTGAAATAACTTCGATGGGCTATGTTTGCTAAGACTGGAAAAGAAGGTAGACAACTTCCACCAACTATCGGTACATTGATACCACACACAAACAGAGCGTACTATCAAACCTTGATTTTGAAAACATCCAATGTTCCATGTCCAGTTGTTCCCAACAAAACTGCATTTTCTTGGATCGAAACCGATGGACAGTTGGTTCCAGAACAATGTAATTTACCACCAGCACCGGAAGCTCTGTTGGCTCTGAGGAAATGCCAATGCACTGGAGGATGCAAAACCAGAGCTTGCAGTTGCAAAAAAAAATAATCTTCATTGTACTGACCACTGCTTTGAGAACTGTGCTAACTTAGTTAATAGTATGTTTGATGATATTAATGATGGGTATATGGGTATAATTTGAAATGTTATGTATTATATTGTATTTGAAGAGATTGTAACTGCTAATTTGAAATGTCTTAATAGCAATATATTTGTTGAAAAGTGTCATATTCTTTCATATAAATTTTTTTAAAGGGTTGCGTTAGTAATGTGATTTTTTTTAGTTATTATTCAAACATTGTCGGATAAACATTGTATTCATACAGTGCAGTAGAAAATCTTACCTTTAATGGATGAAAACGTAGTTTATAAAGTCTGAAGTATAGTATTTAATCTTAAATATAAAGAATTTTAACTTTGTTATTGAGATATTTAATTGAACTCAAAATTATATTGACGAGTAAAATAAAGACTTTTGAAGCTATAACTCCATGCAAATTATATGCATGAACTTTTAACATACATTATCGTAATCTTCCTCAAAAAACCTTTAATTTTATATGTTACAAGCCCATGCAATAATGACTTTTACACAATTTCCCTTTGTTAGTTTAGTATAATTTTAGAGGCCCCCCTGTACATTGAAAAAATAACATGTAAAATTGACAACAAGTAAAATTTTAATATTTATGTTCTACTTGACCCATATCAATTGAAAAATCAATTTCGGCTCAATTTCTAAAGTATATTACAACTGCCACCACACTATCATACCGATATTTTATTATTTAGATCACCTCCCAAGAATTTTAGTGTATTGGGAGGGAAGAGGTACTTTATTTCATCCTCTGTGATAATATGAGTTGGAGGGTTGTACACAGCGGAGATAATCATAAGTAAAATACAATACAATTTAGCGTTTCAAGTTATGTAATTTATAATTTTAATAACTAAAACACTGGTAATGTATTTTCAAAAATTAATTTTAAAAAAAAATTTTACAAATAAAAATTTCATTTAATGATACATTAATTTGTACAACAAAATTATTTTTCTTTTAAAACTAAATTTGTCCGTTGCTCGTAAACTGTAATATTTAGTCTTTTTCTAATGTTTATAAATATAAAGATTTCTCCTTATCTTTCTACGAAGATTTCTCAGAGCGCTAACAACAAAACATTTATGTGCATGTATACTATAACATGTGGATGTGTAAAAAAGAGATACATTTTATTTAAATCAAGCCAATTTAGAAATTTTACTAAAAGATAACACAAATTTACAAATAGATCGGGTTCCAAAGATCTCGACGTCTATTGAAGGCGTTAGGTGCCAGTTCAGGTGTTTCCTCGTCATCGGACCATGGTTCTAAAATAACGAGGTGCAGGTATGAATGAATGTGTGTGTGAATGTGTTCCCGGGTCTTTCCTTCGAGATAGACCCCGAACCGTCGCCAATAGCCTACTGTGCAGCTCTAGTGCGACGTTAATTAACCAAACAAACAAACTCAGTAAAATCCATAATTTGGTTGGTTGTCAGCTTTTAATTATTACATGTCTATCCAACTCTTGGACCGACATATCGTGGGTAGTTATATCTAGTTTACCAACATGGAAAAGTTTTAATTTATGTATTTTATAATGGCAGTTTAATAACTAAATTACTGGTAACGTAGTTTCAAAAATAATTAAAAAACTTATTATTTTTATATATACAAAATTTCTTTTAATGATTCATTAATATGTACAGCAAAATTATTTTTCTTTTAAAACTAAATTTGTCCTTTGTTTGTAAACTGTAATATTTAGTCTTTTTCTAATGATTATAAATATAAAGATTTCTCCTTATCTTTCTACGAAGATTTCTCAGAGCGCTAACAACAAAACGATTATGTGCATTATAACATGTGGATGTGTAAAAAAGAGATACATTTTATTTAAATAAGGCCAATTTAGAAATTTTACTAAAAGGTAACACAAATTTACAAATAGGGTTACCGAAAACATTCAATTGGACTACTAGAAAATTACGCAAGTTAAAGAACAGGTTTTACGGTTAGTGTTTTAATCTTTAGAAGTTCGGAAAGTTACAAAATATACATGCTAAAAGTTTACGCCTGCCGTTTATCACTGGGCTTAGTACTTACAAATAAATTGAATGCAAAAAGTAATAACTATGCACACACTCATGTTCATTCGTATGAGAAATAATAATAAAATTATATATTTTGTTAAAATTTAAGAAATAAAAGATATTTTCTTAAAGTTTGTGAGCTTGCAGAAAGTGTTATGGAAATTTCAAGTCCACCAATCGGTTTCAAATACAATAAGTTTCCTGAGGATCATGTAATGGATAGACATGTAATCAAAGCAGCATCAACTGAATTTAGGGTGAACTTTTTTCCGGAGGATAGTTAGTGCATGAAAGAATCATACAGAGGTGCTTATGTTCATTTTTTAAATCATGATATATAACCAAATTGACGAGTATATTACCTCGCATAAATTTAAAAAAAAAAAAAATACTTGACAATCTTAAGAGGCACAGTGTTGTCGGACAACAATATTTTTTGAAAATGATAGAATGAAATGATGTCAAATATTTAAAAGTAATGATTTCGTATATGCAAATGATCGGAAATGAAGTTTAAAAAAAAAATGTAATTACGCTTATATAAAACATTTTTTGTCTGATAGAAATCTTCTCAACGCTTGAAAATTCAAAATCTGCTCTGAATCACTGTCGAATCAACTCAGTTTATTACTAATCACTTACAAAAGGTTTAATTCTATCTCAGTAAAATCTATAATTTGGTCAGTTGTCAACTTTTGAGCAAGGGCGGATCCAGAGATTACTGTTAGGGGGGTAATACAGGTATATTTTATCATGAAGTTTGAGAATCTTGAGTATATAATTTTGAGTATCACTGGGGATATAAAACTTGTTACCCTTCCGTGAATTCAATATTCTGACCCAGGTTTATTGAGCATTTTTTTAAATAAAATATTTTATCTTCATTATCAAAATTAATTTATTTGTATTCTAATGCACGATTAAAATTTCCGAATCATAAAGACATAGCTGTTAGGTGAGGGGTGTACTAAAATATCTTATAAGGTAAGGTATATTTACACTTTTTTTTTATTAAAAAATTACCTTAAAATTCTAGAAAATAAAGAAATATTAAGACACTTCAGAATTGAAATAAAACCTTGTATGAGAAACAAATATATCGTTGATGAAACAAAGTTTTCTCAGGATTGTACTTAAAAATAATTATGAATCTAAGAACATTTTACCTAAAATTATTTTAATAAAAAAATTATACATTAGCAAAATTTTATAAGTGATAAGTACAATAAATAGATGATTGATTGCAATTATTATAAATTAAACTGTTATCAATTAAATTAAGTATTTGTATTTAATAGATGTATTTTAGCTTTCAAAAATTAAATTAAGAATTCTCTGAAAAGTATCACACAACTTTCTATAATTTTCCTTTAAAATTTTTGCGTGATTTGATTCCAAAGCCAAAGTTTCATTTTCCAACTGTGCCCAATTAAAACTGTATTACATCTATATTTACATCGAACTTAACCAAATTTAATAGCTAGATGCAGTTTCGTGCACGAGTAGTTCTAAGAAAGGTAGACCTCGCGACCAAAATAAAACATATACGCTGTTTTGAATGATTTCAAGGAACAATTTAAAGAAAATCTAACAACGCGTTTGGTCATAACTCTGTGACAAACAAATTTACAGACAGACGAAATGCAGAAAGGTCGAGTTGAAACAGAGCCCTAAATAACAATCTGTCAATAATTTATGGTGTTTTAAGGGAGGAATTTGCTGAGAATTAAATATATATATATAGCTGTTTAGAAAAATACAGACTTTTTAATGTACTGGCAAAAAAAACAAAGGCAAGCCATCGTTTTCATAATTTAGAGTTTAAACCACTTCCCTTGTTGTCACGCTCCGCTGTAAACGCGAACGCTAGTATATCGATTTAGAAATGCTTTCATGAGATATTTTGTTTAATGAAACACATGCAATTAAATTGATCAAATAAAAAAACACTTTTTGGACTGATGGGATCTCAAAAGATGTAGCATCAGTGAAAGCGCAAGTATGATCATTATTAAACTAATACTTATTTTTAATTTAACACATTTAAGTAGTACAAATTTAAAATGTCGCAAGCAAAAGCATATAGACAGATCTCTTCTAATTTTTTTATTTATTTATTTGAGCTGGTAATAGATTTAATATTTTTTTAAAGCTTGTTTTTGCAATACAAGATTTTTAAAAAAATCACTTACTTCAATATAGTTCTTTGCATAGCTGCAGAAAAGTCTAGTTTCCGCAACTATATGAACACTAGTTACTAAGGCTACTCGGCATTTGCGATAGGATGTTTCGAAGGAGAGGGAAATTCCAAAAGGGTAGACGAAGATCAAAATTATAGGCATTTCGTTATAACATTAATCCTTTAAACTCTTTCTCGAAGCATGTAGATCGGAATACAGAATGCGATGTTTCTTGGAAAATACGTTACTGCAAGCTGCAAAGTTAATAATTCCTGAATTGAGGCTATGTGAATTCTTGTTCAACTCTTTTCTTTTCCCATTTCAAGTGTCAAGAAAAGCGAACTGCAATTATCCTTTGTGTCGCCAACTGAATGAATTATCTATGTAGACCACACGGGTACAAAATTTTTTACCCCCCCCCCCCACCCCCATCCCGTTCCATGGGTCGTATTTATCACAAGCTGACTATTTTCTAAACTATCTATGTGACAGACGTTTTCACGCCCCTCCCCCCACCTGAAAAGGGTAACCTTCTCCTCCCATTCTTTTGTGATTACGGCCCGGCGTTTGCTGAAGATCCAGGTGTGCATGAGTTGCAACAAGTTTCTCCCGGGTGACATTCCAAGAAAATGTCCATGCTCGCAGCTTTGGTAGCAGTGTAGTGTCATGAGAACACTCTTTTATTCCTGCTTCCTGCGTCTTTTCTTCTTTGGTAGGAATGGCGGGGGGCCAAGTGGGGGGGGGGGGTATTGGGAAGTTTTAAAGAGCGTTAAGCAATGTATATATATCACGATTTACAAAAAAAATAATTTTAGTTTGAAATTTTTCATTGCCTACGGTGACTTTTGAAAATATAATCTTAGATGTCAGGAGGGGGGGGGGGGGGGGGTAATTTCCGCTTTACCCCCCATCTGGATCCGCGCTTGCTTCGCTGGCATGCAATGAAATATTTTCTAATATTCGAACGGAACTTCGTACAGATTTGAAAATGGCCACGTTAAAATTGCGATTTTTCAAACCCAGTATTCTGCGAATGTCGAATCGCTACGTTTTTTAGTTACGTAGCCGTTTTCTTTTTAGATTTCCACTATTTATTTAGAAAGTTGGCGAGGAATTTCCTTTGGCGAAATACCTCTTCCCTACCTGTAAAAAAAGTTTGCTATAGAATGGAAAGATACAGCTGTTTCTGATTAACAAATTAACATAAAATGAAATGGAAGGTATTTTCTTAACCACTATTTTAAGTTTGTCAAGTGTGATCAAGATCTATTGAACAGAAGTTGATATTAGCCCAAAATAAATTAGATTTTACGTTTATGGAAAATTAACATACGAAACACATATTAACAAACAATTTTTTCAGATATCGAAAATAAATACAGTTTGTGTTACCCATGTAAAATATACTGTAGTTTGGGACGAAAAATTAAAACTTTAATGTGAAGATCTCTTGGTAAATTATAAACTACATTTACACTCGAAAACAATTGTAGAGTATGACGTTACGCATATTAGTCAAGAGAGCGTTTTGTTAGACACAGCCTACATAATATATTATTTAACTTAGTTATGTAATTGTTTCAAACTATTTATAAAATGCGACAACTTTCCTTTAGAACATAGCAGTGTGTCCTCAGAGTTGGAAATTGACCGGCCCTTTCAAACTTGTCTAAGTTATCAAAGAAACATCCAAATGCAGCATGACGGAAGAGCAGCAGGAATTGGGAGCACTTCGAACTAAGGTAGGTTCTGCTGGAATTGTAACAGTTTTAGATTAAAAAAAAATGAAAAATATTTTTTTTATTCATTTAATTTTTATATAGAAATGAAAATAATTATTTAAAGTAAAAAAACTAAAATAATTCAAATTAAAATGTTTTTAATAATGAAATATTAAAAAAAAAAATAACACATTGTTGAAATATTACTTATATTATTTACAATCTGCAAACATTCATTGTTCCTAAATGATTTTTTGTAACAATGAGTTAAGTAATTGAACAATTAGAATTAACATCTTGTTGTAAATTCGTACACTTCGACGCCATTTTGAAAGTAGTGAACTCTCCGTAAAAAACTCTTGATGAGTAGATCTTCTAGTGGATTAAAATATCTGCTAAAGCAAAAGAATCTCACTTTCTTACTTGGGTAAGTGAAAGATAGTTTATATCAGCATCACTGTTATAAAATAATCTATTGAATTGATATTTCTATTTGGAACGGTCATTTAACATATGCAACATTAGTTTTCCTAAGTAAGAATATAAGTGTGAATATACTAGTTGATTAAAACAGAAATGACCGTCTGTTTTAATCTATGTTGCATATATTAAATGACCGTTCCAAATAGAGTAGATGATTAAATCATTGTGAAAACTTATTCCGAAAACCTATACTACCATTGTTCTTTTTGGGGTAAGGCTATTCTGATCCTTCAGCCGAAACTTATATATCGAATAGCAAGATGAATAAATCATACAGTAGATGTGGAATTTTCTTACCTATCATTGTGAAATTAAAATGTTTTCACTTTTAAATTTTTGTAACTTTTGGTATTTAAATGTAATTAAACGAAAATAATCTCGCTTTCAATTAAAATCTGTTGTTCCTTCTCAGAAGTCGGCCATAAAGACGATACATATCCAAATATGACGAATCTGTTACATACTATTCCAAAAATGTGTTCTTTAAGACAGCTTATGAATTATTTTATGTACAATCACAGACAAAGATTTTTGCGATTCGCTTTAGGCTCCATTAAGGTTGTTCATGAGCGTAATAATCTTATTAATAAACTGATGCGGAGGACGGGAATTTGCAGCTGAAAGGAAAATGTTTAAAACTGCGAATTAAAACTTCGTTAAAAGAAATTCAAGGAAAAGCACAGAATAGAAATCCGAAGGAGAACCATTTGTTACAAAGGTTACTTATACTACAATTTTTCATTTTCCTCAATCTTTCACTTTTTGAAATTTTGAAACTTTAAAAATTTTATAGATGAATATCTTGAAAAATACATGAGGTCAGTTTTGAATGAAGTTCGAGCGTTCAAACCACAGATTTAGCTGTCGTAGCAAAAGCTGCTGGGCGACGAAACAAGCGATTCACTTCTAAATGTGGAATGGTTTAAACACGAAGCGATCGGAGTACCTTTGCTGGGAATTCATGGCCAAGCAGCTTTCGCTAAACCAACGAAAACTACATTTTTAAACTACATTTTTAAAACTACATTACAAAAACTACATTTTTAATTCACACAGCTGTGTTCAATGCCCACTTATATTGCAAGCTGCCAAATTATCGATTCTTGCAATTTGGGTTATGTGAATCAATATTCTCTCCATAAACAATCAACAAATTACCCTTCTAAAATGAACTTCAATAGCTGGAAAAGAAATGTTCCACAGGAATTTAAAATGAGGATTTGCAATATGCATTTCTGAATTTCTGTACCTGGAATTGCAAGCTTCAAAGCATTCAGAATATTACAGCAAGTGAAGAAGCAAAAGATGTTTAAAATATACTTTATTATACAAATTTTATTGCAAAGTAAATGACACATGTTTGAATGTATATTTCAAAGTTCTAATTTTTCACCAACTCGGTAGCTTCCCAACTAAATGGGTTTTATTACAACTCTGTAGGTGGAAATAACAAAAACTGATGATGAACCCGGTTTTTATCGCCAAAAACAAGTCAGCATAGTAAATTTCGCCAAGAGTCACCGTGAACTACATTTTAACGATGACACAAAGGATTGACTTCCCACTATTTTTGTTAAATTACCAAAACTTCATGTCAAGTGCGCTTCTAGAACTATTTTAATTAACTGACATTTTAGTTGTAGTGTACAATTATGCAATTTTGAAAGATATTTTCTGGCACATTTTGAATTGCATAATAAATTAGTTGAATATTAATATTCATGAGAGTCATTTTTTATTCATATGACTTGAACTACTCTTTAAGGGGGTCCGATACCCAAAATTCGCAAAAAAAGTCATTTTTTTTTTATATTTAAAAAATAATATTCAAACTTATCTTAATAACTCACAAAAAACTGCTTCAAAAAATTCCTATTACTTTTTTAGTTATGAATGTTTTAATGATGTGTTCCTGTAACATAGTTGTATCATATGTAAACTTTAGAAGCAAATATCTCTGTTCGTGGTTTTGAAATTTAATGAACACTAAAAATGCTAAGGCTTTTTTACTATTATACTTAAAATCATAATTTTTGTGTGTATAGCAAGATAAATATATTTTAAATAGATGTATGCATTCAGATTTCCTATTTTTACCATAATTTGTTTTTTTAAAACCACTTAAAATGGAATTTTATTTTTTTTCGTCAATTTTTTTTCCAAAATTTCTAATATATTTTATTTTTTTAAAGTGATGTATCTGAATCAAAATTTGAATGCATACATCTATTTACATATTATTCAAGATCTTAAATAAAAAAAATTGCTTCAAAATATTGAAAAACAAAAAAGGAGTAGGAATTTTAAAATTGTTAAAAAATTTACTAAAATTTTAATTTAAAAATAAATGTGCAATTTAAAAAAAAAAATTGAGCGTCTTAAAATGGTTTTTTATGCATATTTATAAAGAGAAAAAAAATTGGATTGTACAAGTATAAAAATAAAGAAAAAAATGTCGAAGGTATCGGACCCCCTTAAATTCAATAGTCAATCTTGTTTATTAAATCTTAACTTCTTCCTTTTATTTGAATAGGCATTAATTGCAGAATTCCGTTGTCCTAAGCCATAAATCAAAGTTTTTTTTATGTATTGGTTGATTTGTATATACAAGGGATGTTCAGATTTAAATTCAACTCTGAATTCACAAGTTCATTCGCGTTAGATTGTTTATGCAACCAAGTTTGGCGAGTTTTCATTTGGCTCGTATCGGCTTCAAAAACGCATTGCGAAAAGCAAAGTTCTAAGTAATAAATCGAATGGGTGAGCATCAGTCCACTTTCATAATATTTGCGCAATTTTACAAATATCAAATTCACGAAAAAGAAACGTGGGTGATGTTTTGACGGAAGGTTAGTACAATCTTTCTGTGTGTAATCGACTGCTCGAAGAGGGTACCCGCTTCCGCCCTAAGTAGCCGAAGGTCGGAGACCACAATTGCCCTAAGCCATAAATCGAAGTCTGTGACATTAGCATACAGTACGTTTGTTCCCTTAAAAGTGTTTAAATAGCCCATATTTCAGTAAATTATTTATTTATTAAATGTAGTGTAAAATTTCACAACATAAAATATTTCAAATTAATATTCTGTTACACCACTGTTGCTAACGCTAAGACTAACACGGCGATTGTGTTTAGTCATCATCCTGCAACTGGAGAAAAAAAAACTTCCAAACAACTGGGGGGGGGGGGGGGGGGTAACCATACGGGGTAATATAAAAAATCGGTTTTGTTCATTTGCAACTACTAGTTGTGTTTAAAAATATATTTTCTTGATGTTGGCTTAAAGTGTTCTGTCCAGCTTTCTAAAAAGTTTGAAATGAATATAACTTTAGTATAAATATTTTTGTATTTCAATCATCTAGTCAAGTATTGTTTTCTAAAGACTGCCAATAATTCAAAATCTCTTTTGTTGTTAGAATTAAACCTTTATTGTATTTCAAATATTTTACTTTGTCTTGCATTAAAAATGTGACTATAAATAATACTTCATTATTTTTCTAAGGAGTAAATTGATTTATTGCATAGTTCTGTTTTTTTTTATTGTTTATATAAAATACCAGTGCTAAATGTTTTAAAACTTCGACATTTTAGATAGTGCAATCTAAATTGTATTTTATAAAAGATTTCAGCAGGATTGTGCCTTAAATAGTATTTTTAAGAGAAATATTTCATTTAATTTTTACTAAGAAGTCCAATATATGATATTTTTTTGTTATTAAAATGATGTAACTTTACATAGATTTAAATAAAAATATATCATATTACAATGTTCTCTGATATCCAAGTTGATGACAGTTTGTATTTTTCACATTCACTTTTATCCTATATCAAAGCATGCTAATTGTAGATTTTCAAATTTATTATTAGCCAAAAACTGCTAGCATTTTTTATTTATTTATTTATTGAACAGGGAAATAGGAAATAGCTTAAGCACTGATTCTTGTGAACACAATGCTTTTTTATAGTTAGTTATGTCTTGGAATTTCTATGAAAAGCATTAACGTATATGCAAAATTAGTGTTGATTTTGACAATTGTGTACACCATCCATGCTTTGCGCAAAAAACACATTGTGAAACATTAAATTATCAACTATAAAAATTTTTAACTAAACATAATCAAAAGAAAATTAAGAAATATATATAATTATTGATGCTTTTCGCTTTTTATTACAGAAACACTACTAGAATACAGACATAAAAAATGTTTGCCATTATGCAATATAACCTCTTGTTAGATTCTTAATAAAGGTTCGCCTGCCTTTTTATTTTAAAAAAGTACCATGACCTTTTATGCATGAATTGCCACCCTTTCTGCCCTACTCAATATCCCACAATTCAACGGACCTTTTTATGAAAATATCTTTGTTTTTACTTAGGAGAAAATTCCCCTCGGCAACCGGAGTAGCAGAAATCCCTGGGGGTGGGGGTGCCAGTGTGGAAGAGATCTGAAAGGTGTACCATCAGTGAAATGGGCTGAAGAACAGGAGGAAAGTCCCCTCGGCGACCGGGGTAGGAGAAAGGTCCCCTCGGCCAACGGGGTAGGAGAAAGTTCCCCTCTGCGGCCGGGGTAGGAGAAAAGCCTGGGAGGGTGAGTGTGGCGGTGTGGAAGAGATCTATAAGGTGTACCATCAGTGAAAGGGGCTGAAGAACAGGAGAAAAGTCCCCTCGGCGACCGGGGTAGGAGAAAGGTCCCCTCGGCCAACGGGGTAGGAGAAAGTTCCCCTCTGCGGCCGGGGTAGGAGAAAAGCCTGGGAGGGTGGGTGTGGCGGTGTGGAAGAGATCTATAAGGTGTACCATCAGTGAAAGGGGCTGAAGAACAGGAGGAAAGTCCCCTCGGAGACCGGGGTAGGAGAAAGTTCCCCTCGGCGACCGGGATAGGAGAAAGGTCCCCTCGGCCAACGGGGTAGGAGAAAGTTCCCCTCTGCGGCCGGGGTAGGAGGAAAGCCTGGGTGGGTGGGTGTGGCGGTGTGGAAGAGATCTGAAAGGTGTACCATCAGTGAAAGGGGCTGAAAAACAGGAGGAAAGTCCCCTCGGAGACCGGGGTAGGAGAAAGTTCCCCTCGGCGACCGGGGTAGGAGAAAGGTCCCCTCGGCCAACGGGGTAGGAGAAAGTTCCCCTCTGCGGCCGGGGTAGGAGGAAAGCCTGGGTGGGTGGGTGTGGCGGTGTGGAAGAGATCTGAAAGGTGTACCATCAGTGAAAGGGGCTGAAGAACAGGAGGAAAGTCCCCTCGGAGACCGGGGTAGGAGAAAGTTCCCCTCGGCGACCGGGGTAGGAGAAAGGTCCCCTCGGCCAACGGGGTAGGAGAAAGTTCCCCTCTGCGGCCGGGGTAGGAGAAAAGCCTGGGAGGGTGAGTGTGGCGGTGTGGAAGAGATCTATAAGGTGTACCATCAGTGAAAGGGGCTGAAGAACAGGAGAAAAGTCCCCTCGGCGACCGGGGTAGGAGAAAGGTCCCCTCGGCCAACGGGGTAGGAGAAAGTTCCCCTCTGCGGCCGGGGTAGGAGAAAAGCCTGGGAGGGTGGGTGTGGCGGTGTGGAAGAGATCTATAAGGTGTACCATCAGTGAAAGGGGCTGAAGAACAGGAGGAAAGTCCCCTCGGAGACCGGGGTAGGAGAAAGTTCCCCTCGGCGACCGGGATAGGAGAAAGGTCCCCTCGGCCAACGGGGTAGGAGAAAGTTCCCCTCTGCGGCCGGGGTAGGAGGAAAGCCTGGGTGGGTGGGTGTGGCGGTGTGGAAGAGATCTGAAAGGTGTACCATCAGTGAAAGGGGCTGAAAAACAGGAGGAAAGTCCCCTCGGAGACCGGGGTAGGAGAAAGTTCCCCTCGGCGACCGGGGTAGGAGAAAGGTCCCCTCGGCCAACGGGGTAGGAGAAAGTTCCCCTCTGCGGCCGGGGTAGGAGGAAAGCCTGGGTGGGTGGGTGTGGCGGTGTGGAAGAGATCTGAAAGGTGTACCATCAGTGAAAGGGGCTGAAGAACAGGAGGAAAGTCCCCTCGGAGACCGGGGTAGGAGAAAGTTCCCCTCGGCGACCGGGGTAGGAGAAAGGTCCCCTCGGCCAACGGGGTAGGAGAAAGTTCCCCTCTGCGGCCGGGGTAGGAGAAAAGCCTGGGAGGGTGGGTGTGGCGGTGTGGAAGAGATCTGAGGTGTACCATCAGTGAAATGGGCTGAAGAACAGGAGGAAAGTCCCCTCGGAGACCGGGGTAGGAGAAAGTTCCCCTCGGCGACCGGGATAGGAGAAAGGTCCCCTCGGCCAACGGGGTAGGAAAAAGTTCCCCTCTGCGGCCGGGGTAGGAGAAAAGCCTGGGAGGGTGGGTGTGGCGGTGTGGAAGAGATCTGAAAGGTGTACCATCAGTGAAAGGGGCTGAAGAACAGGAGGGAAGTCCCCTCGGAGACCGGGGTAGGAGAAAGTTCCCCTCGGCGACCGGGGTAGGAGAAAGGTCCCCTCGGCCAACGGGGTAGGAAAAAGTTCCCCTCTGCGGCCGGGGTAGGAGAAAAGCCTGGGAGGGTGGGTGTGGCGGTGTGGAAGAGATCTGAAAGGTGTACCATCAGTGAAAGGGGCTGAAGAACAGGAGGAAAGTCCCCTCGGAGACCGGGGTAGGAGAAAGTTCCCCTCGGCGACCGGGGTAGGAGAAAGGTCCCCTCGGCCAACGGGGTAGGAGAAAGTTCCCCTCTGCGGCCGGGGTAGGAGAAAAGCCTGGGAGGGTGGGTGTGGCGGTGTGGAAGAGATCTGAGGTGTACCATCAGTGAAATGGGCTGAAGAACAGGAGGAAAGTCCCCTCGGAGACCGGGGTAGGAGAAAGTTCCCCTCGGCGACCGGGATAGGAGAAAGGTCCCCTCGGCCAACGGGGTAGGAGAAAGTTCCCCTCTGCGGCCGGGGTAGGAGGAAAGCCTGGGTGGGTGGGTGTGGCGGTGTGGAAGAGATCTATAAGGTGTACCATCAGTGAAAGAGGCTGAAGAACAGGAGAAAAGTCCCCTCGGCGACCGGGGTAGGAGAAAGGTCCCCTCGGCCAACGGGGTAGGAGAAAGTTCCCCTCTGCGGCCGGGGTAGGAGAAAAGCCTGGGTGGGTGGGTGTGGCGGTGTGGAAGACATCTATAAGGTGTACCATCAGTGAAAGGGGTTGAACAACAGGAGAAAAGTCCCCTCGGCGACCGGGGTAGGAGAAAGGTCCCCTCGGCCAACGGGGTAGGAGAAAGTTCCCCTCTGCGGCCGGGGTAGGAGAAAAGCCTGGGAGGGTGGGTGTGGCGGTGTGGAAGAGATCTGAAAGGTGTACCATCAGTGAAAGGGGCTGAAGAACAGGAGGAAAGTCCCCACGGAGACCGGGGTAGGAGAAAGTTCCCCTCGGCGACCGGGGTAGGAGAAAGGTCCCCTCGGCCAACGGGGTAGGAGAAAGTTCCCCTCTGCGGCCGGGGTAGGAGAAAAGCCTGGGAGGGTGGGTGTGGCGGTGTGGAAGAGATCTGAAAGGTGTACCATCAGTGAAAGGGGCTGAAGAACAGGAGGAAAGTCCCCTCGGAGACCGGGGTAGGAGAAAGTTCCCCTCGGCGACCGGGGTAGGAGAAAGGTCCCCTCGGCCAACGGGGTAGGAGAAAGTTCCCCTCTGCGGCCGGGGTAGGAGAAAAGCCTAGGTGGGTGGGTGTGGCGGTGTGGAAGAGATCTGAAAGGTATACACAGCAATACTGACTACCTCACACAACTATAACATGGCAATCGAAAACTCGGACATACAACACCTTAAAGAAATCACACAGTATGATCACGAGGTAAACCAGAAACATAAAAGACCAAGAACCATTCACCACGACCCCACTTGGTAGGCATTTCTAGACTTGCTTGTCACATTGACATGTCAAATTCCGGCAGCTGCTCCTTAGCTAGTAGCCAGGTTATGTTATTGTCTTCAATGTTGTGTATTTTGCATCTTATAATAATAAAATATGTACTACAAATCACTTGTCTCAACTTATTTCTAACACACACCATCTACTGATGTTAATTATCAGACTTACTAAAACGAACTCGCGTTTAGCCTTAGGGCCCCAACCCCCATCAATTAATTAGTAACTTCTTAGTTAAACTTAAACCCCGCTACCGTTATCCTATTCATTAGATTTAATTCGATGAAGGTGTAAGGACCTCCGGTCGACACACCGTAAGGTTAAATCCGATTTCCGAAGGATTGCGAATAACCGTAATATTCATAACAAACTGACAGAGACCCTCAACTGATCTCTAATGCCCAGACGACACTTGAAAAACTTGCCACTCTTGTAGAATGAGTCAAAAACTCAGGCATCCTAGAAATAGTAGAAAGCCTCAAATCCAAATTAATCACATTAACTCACACTCTGTTTCAGCAGAATACAGTCAATAATTCAAGACCAATTAATGGATAATACATCTAATAGTTTCACTCCAATCTCGATTTTAAACAGGAATGCCAATGGAGTACTTCATAAACTCACCGAATTAAAAGATTTCATAATGGAGTACAATATAGATGTGTAAATCATTACCGAGACTCGCCTTTCGGCTGGACACTCAGTCCGAATGGCCAACTATCAAACATATAGGTCGGATCAGGGACCGACTTACAAGCTTAGGGCCCCAGGGCAAAAGAACATTAGGGGGCCCCTCGACGTAATTCAAAATAAAACTGCTAAATTTATGCACAAGCACACAATACAAAATGACGTAATCAATCAGCTTTAATTCAAAAATAAATATTTTTTTTTTAAACCACTAATTTCTTCTTTTGAGAATTTGAATTAACGTTAATGATCAATACTGCAACAGAGTTTTTTCATACGTTTCTAGTTCTGTTCTTTCTTCCTTTTTAGCTTTTTTTTAGTTGAGCCAGATTAGTATGTTATACCCATTTTATAGCTAGCAAATCCTTAATGATTATAATATTAGGAAATTTGGTATAGGAAAAACTACGTGCGATTAGTAAACACAACTTGTTTATGGCCTTGGTCATTAATTTAATTTTACTAGTGATCCAAAGCGCATATCTTTGAAAAACGCGATGCAAAAGGTGACATACATCATGAACGTGCTGAAAAGTGAATTGATTTTTAAAAACTTCGTTAGTAAATTTATTTTTAACTTTTTCACATATATTTAGCATTAAATGATTTTTGGGGGCCCCTTTAAAACGGGGGCCCTGGGCAAGTGCCACGAATGAAAATATTAGCGTGAAATCCACTTAGAGTAGTGGGGCTTTTCTTAGCACTGGTCGGGAAAATGACCCAACAACTCG
This sequence comes from Troglohyphantes excavatus, assembly GCA_963932185.1. Lineage (NCBI taxonomy): Eukaryota > Metazoa > Arthropoda > Arachnida > Araneae > Linyphiidae > Troglohyphantes > Troglohyphantes excavatus. Next base: position 29,677,465 of record OZ010678.1, read on the forward strand.
GTATGTTAAAATATGCCCTGATGTACTTGTCCCACGTAAAAAAAAAACAATTTATATTTTATAAATGAAAAAGTACATTACTAACAAAGTGCTGTTATTTTAATTTAAAATATTTTTTTTAACAAATTGCAAAAAAAACAACAAAAAAAACATTTAAATTATGAACATAAACTACAGGGTGGCAACAACAGTCTGGAAAAAAAGTTCACTGATATTCAAGGATAGTGGAGACTATATATAAAAGGTGTGCTGGTACTCGCTCTTGCTGATGGAGGGCGGGGAAAAGGATTATTTTGACGTCATAGTGACGCCTTCCTCCGCCTTCAACTGTCTGTGGGCGTGTCTAATGCTCTCGACGGTCGTTTTAAGAGTAATTGTCGCTATTGTCAAGGAGTACTTAATTTAACAAGAATTCTTGTTTTTAACTAATCATAAATTTATTTAAAAGAAAACAGTTAAAATTTGCTTCAAAAACCTAATTAGCAATGCTTGAAACATACAGCCAATGAGAATGATCAAAAACTCATAGTAAGGCGGAGCTAAAATGACGTCAAAAGAATTCTTTCCTTGCCCCTTTCAAAAAGCGAAACACGAGCACACCTTATATATATATATATATATATATGGTCTTCACTATCCTTGACTGATATTTCCATGATGGTATCGCAAAAATTTCCCGGATTTTACATTTACATTAAGAAATGTTGCAATACATGCTTTGTATAGAAACGAAGTATCTACCTACAATATCATAAATATATTGCATTAATAAATGAAAAATAAGAAATACTTATTGTCGGGTAAAATAATAATTTATGGATACAACACAAATTATGCAATTGCGACAGGAATAATAGTACTTAAACACGTTCTCTAGAAGCAGATAATGCAAAAAAAAAATCAAGTTTTTCAAATTTTTTTTTTTTTTGTAGATAATTTTAAATGTTTTATATGCTTCCTATTTTCTATTCAAATCTTCAATAAATCCCATATTCATTAGCCCCTCACATGTTGCTTACAATTCAAGGTCCAAAACACTTTGCTTTTGGTTCTCCTTCCAGCAGTGGTTCATGTTTTTACAAAAATAGAACTGAAAATATGAAAATGTGCATAATATGCTTTTCTTTCTTAAATTCTTATTCGGAACCAAAAGAAAATATTGACAATTAAATTACCCAGAATGGAGGGCATAACAGACGATAATTGCCATTTTAACGATCCAAATTTGGAAATTTCCCTGATATTTCCAAAATTAAAAATTTCCATGATAATTTCCTGATTTCCCGGTTATGTTGCCACCCTGAACTATATTGGTCCGTCTGGCCTGTTGAGAATTTGTTTAATCCCCTGTAAACTCCCGTGTAAGGTTGAAATAATGTCGCACTAGAGCCATTGACTCTTGGCCACAGTTCGGGATTTATCTCAAAGGACAGACCAGGAAACACTGCTTCGTAATCTTGAACCATCTAAAAAAACTTTTTTTAAATATAAAATATGAATGTGTCAATAAAAGGCTAAAAACAATACCATATTTGTTTTTTTATTTCATGAACCAATACAATGCTTTTTAGACATAATAAAAAATAATATATGAAGAACATGAAGGATGCCATATAAAACATGAAGAACACTAAAAACTTAATTTAAAAGTTAGCCTGGAGGGAAAGCAAGCAAAGCCCTTGTTATATTCAGAAAATACTTATTTTCACACAAAACAAATAAATTGTGCTTACAAAAGATTAGACCCAAAATGTGCTTTAAATACATATTAATATATAATGAGGTTAAAGCATTCATAAATAATATTAATAATTTCATTTCTGATAACAGTTATATAAAATTAACATAGAATAAAACAAAAAACTCAGTAAAATAACAATGTTGGGGTTATTAATTCATTCTCACAAAATTATAATACAAATGAAAGATAATTAGTAGAAAATCAATAAAATGCTTTCGAAACAAAAAAGTTTACATTTTATTACCAGTTCTTATATAGTCACTGAATTATATAAAATTCAATATAAAAATATAAATAAAAGTTTTTTTCTGGACCCTGAGAAAAAATAGGGAAGTTTTAAAGGGTTATCGGAAAATATAATTCTTAATATTTTTTTTCATAAGAAAGTATAATTTTCTTAATGAAACTATTAAATAGACATTAATTAAAAATGAATTTTAACTAACATTAATAGTGAAACTCCAACATGTGCAAGAGGGTTTAAATAAAATAATTTTATATTATAAGGTCTAATTTTTTTAATTTATACATTTTCCTTTATCGTAATAAGTACTATGAAACTAAATATAAACTTTAGTAGTTTTCTTTACAATATGGCAAATAATTTAAGTCAATAATAAAATTCAATTCTAATTTAATTTTAACGAAATGTAACTAATATAAATGAAATTTTTTCTAAAATTTTATGAAAAAGCAACATTACATTTTATAACATAAAACTCATTCGAAGTAGAAAACATTTTAAAATGTAAACTTTTCTATTTAATAGCAATAATAATATTACTAAACACAAAATATATGAAAAAATATACAAAAATTTAAAAAATACCAGACATTAATATTAATAATATTACATTGAGTCCCAATCAATTGCTCTTCAATTATGAAATCAATTAAATATTTTACAAAAAAATTATGCAATAAAGAAATTACATGAATACTTATGAAATGGGGATGGCATCTATGCAAAAGAGTATTTACAAATACCTTAAATAAATACATTTAGTTATGAAATATAACTCTACAAAATACAAAACCGTAGTCAACACTACACTATTTGAATTATAAAAGTAAAATATACAAAAAACGAATTGAATAAATCAAAAAAACATCCTTGTAGTGTACAATGCTGGACTGATTCAATAAACACATTTTGAATTCGAACACTATATTTTATATTTATTATCGATAAAACTATTTAATTATTCCTTAGCACAGCCGATCTCAACCTGTGGTATGCGTAGCTTTGTGGGTCCGGTTGGGGGGTACGCGAAAATAATTAATAGTAATGGCAAAAAACATCCAAATAAAAATAAATAAATGTAATAAGAATAAGTCAAATATATAATAAAAGTCTATTAGTCATAAATTTGAATAATTTGTCAGATAACATAAGAATATTACTGCCTAAAAAAAGTAACTTTTTTTGCGTAAAGGAGTGAGATGGAAGGGTTAAATGAAAAGTTTTATGAAGGAGTATGCGAGAGAAAAAGTCGAGAACCACTGCTTTAGCACATACAATCGAGTTGAAAAGTAAGCAATAGGCTCATTTGTTTCTCACAAGATAACCTGTTTATTTAAGAAAATTTAACTAATGCAGTAAATATTAAATGTTATATAGCTTGTCATTAACAAGTTCTGTAATTTGTCCTTTTGCAAAAATATCCTAAACATTATTTGGGGTTGGAAGTAAAAGTAAGAAGTTCTAACCAAGACTCGAATAGAATATAACTAATATTTTAACTTATCGTTATTGAAGTGGTGGCAAAATGTAGTTAAACTGAATGCCAACTTAGAAAAGTATTGAGAATCCAAGTTTACTTTAAAAAGAGCAAATGTCAACCATGTATTTGAGTATTTTTTATTTTACTGTCTTACTCAATTAGTAATACATTAACCTTTGAAGCGTTATTGTCACATATATTTGTCTGTATATCACCAGTTTTTTTCTAGCAATACACACCATTTATAAATTCATAAAAATATTTTTAAAAACTTTTTCAAAACAATTAGAGAACATTTGCAGCCACACTTATTAAAACAATTAAAATGTTTATATTCTTAAAAAAGCCTGTGTACGAAATATAAATTTAACTAACCTAAATTGAAAACAACTTTGATATTTTGTTTTGTACTTAAAGAGTTAAAATTAAGTATTTTATTACAGCATTATACACTTCAAAGATTTTTCATTATAAAGAATGTACACCACCAAAAATCTTTTAGAGATTTAATAAAAATTTAAATTATAATTCTGTGGAAAAAAAGCACGACATATGAATGACAGTTTAGATTGATCAAAACGGTTACAGCTAAGGACAGCACATCATGAGGCACTCAAAATTTAATGTGCATAGCAAAGAGTGAGCAATTTCTAGTTATCCAATCACATTCGACCTATGTATAAACACGTTCAAATTTGCACGTATACCGAAAGGAATTTGTACTGCAGGACAAAAATTACCCAGTTCACAAATCAATTTACAAAAAGGACGGCAAAGTTTTACTGAGCATTTAGCTATTTTTACAGCACGAAAAGAATAGTGAAGTGACACATGCTTTTATGAAGTTTTAAAATTGACTATTGAGAATAAAGGCTGCATCTGCAACTTTAAGAAAATATACCTTTTAACGTGTTTGCATGACTGTGCCCTTTATTTCGGTAAGGTCGTATATTTAAATAACCGTCGAGTAATTTCAATTTTGATTGTCCCTATGTACATTTCATGTACCACTAGAAAACAAGTCCCTACGTCCCACTAAAAATAAATCTTTTTTAACTTAATATGATACATAATTTCATGCAGATAAAATCTTTGTCCTGAACAGTTAGTATATGCCTATTTTAAAGTTATAGTTTGAATATTGCTAAATTAACAAGGAAACATTAAATAATAAATGAAAATATTGGGAGGAAATGCATATAAATTACAAAGTAATTGTAACCAATCACTAGTAATAAAAGACATAAAATTACAACTTTACAAAATAAGATAAATTATATCTTTATTAAATTATATTAGGAAAGATATATAAGGTAAATATATCATTTGGGAAATTAAGGATGATATTTGAAAATTTTAAATCTAACAAAATAGCAGAAATTTATAATTTTATTTAAAAATTTGTTAAACCTTAAACTTTTTCTAAGACTTGTAACTGAAATAATAAAATTTAAAATAAGCCTTCTGTAAGTCTTACTTCTTATGAGTCCAAATATGTTTTTTAAAACTTTAAAAACACTTTTTTTTGTTGTAAAAAACAAGTATTGAGATGTTTTCAAATATTTCCTTTGTAAATTACATCATTTCAAATTATGAATTTTTAATAATTATTGAAGACAAAAAGCCACAACAAATCATTTTAAATTAAAATAATCGATGACGATAAAAGATCACATTTCTCTCAATGACATTTTCAGATAAATGTCATGCCTTTATTGCTTTTCAATATTCATCCACAAATAAAAATTAATTAAACATTTAAAAAATTAATCCCCTTCGATGAAGAGTTCTTTTAATTAAACTTATACCTTTTAGTATAGGATATTTAAAAAAAAAATATATCACCAAAAATCAGAAGGCCAATTCTTTTTTTATGAATACCACTTAATATTTACATACACGATATATTAATATAGTAAACAACATCAAATAATAGTCAACTCTTAACAACCAATATGAAACAAAGATAAAAAAGAAAAATAATAATAAGTAAAAAAAAAACAAGAAATTAAGATATTTTATTAATAATACAGAATAGATTTTATGAAAAGGATACACGATGCTATTACAGAACAGAGAAGTAGCAACACAGACTAGGAACGGCGCAACGCACACACACGTAAAGTGTGTCATACGACGTCTACTACAATATATAAAATATAGACTAGTGTTTCTGCATCAAAGTGTTCAAGATGCTTTAAGTAAGTCAATTTTTATGTCCAAAGATCCAGCGTGTACCAGTGATCCAATGTGTACCACCATTTGATCCCATGTGTACCACACAATCCAATATGTACCAGATGATCAAATTTGTACTAGATGATCAAATTTGTACCAGATGATCAAATTTGTACCAAGTGATCCAATGTGTACCAAGTGCAAGTACCACCATAACCAAAGCTTGGATCTCGTAATCTCTAGTTCGTATGTGATCAATGAATATGGTTTACTTAAAAAAGAACCAATGCGAAATGAAGGGAAGAGCTTAGAAATATTGATTACATAAAATGCATTCATACAGCATTGTTTACAAAGGCACACCAGCTTGTTAACAAAGGCAAATAACACAAAAGATAACGACTCAACTAGCTTCTCTCGTTGACATTGAATTGCGCCATCCTTCTCAAACACAATTTAAGTAGAACTCTAAGTAAAAAGATATACATATATAAGCAAGCATTAAAATATACCTCATATTCTGTTATTCCTATTTCCACCAACTTTTAAAGTCGTCAAAATCTAATCACTTCACATTATTATTAAAAAAAAAATCAACCACATTTTTCAAACCGCAATTTCTGCGGAATAGTACCATAGTAGTTTTAAAAAAAAATGATTGTAATGCAGTGCTAGTTGTACTCTATTTCGGGAAAGAGAGAGAAAGCAACCTGTGCTCTTTGCGCTGTCTCTTTTGGAAGAACCATTACATACTAAAACAAAAGCGACACAGTTACGGACAAGAAGTATTTCTTCGGCTCCTCTGGAGCACTCGCCTTGAAACTGGTTAAAACCGGTCGGACCCACTCGGAAAAATCTAGGATTCGCAGCTGGACGAATGGTCCTTTTCTTCATTTCGTTTTACCTGGGGGCTTGGGGGCGAACTCAAAAGAGAGCTGTTATTTGATGCAATGGAGTTACGTGGGGATTGGTCAAGAGTGCCCTACAAAAAGTTAAATATACATGAGTGATTTTTTTAGAAAGGGCATGGCACTGGTATTTTATTGGGTAGTTGAATAAGTTCTCGCTGTTTTCCAACAGATGGCGCTACCGGAACTGGTTGCGTTAGATTATGATAGTGACGCATCTATTTACAAGTACTATAAGCAAGCTTGAAATCCAGTGTATGTTTTTTCGCGGAAGTGCAAACAACTTTATTTTTCATTGCGTTAAATATGTCAAATTTCGTACCAAAAAAAGAGAATTTGCGGGGAATTTTACTGCACTATTTTATTCAAAAAAAATCTGCAGTTGAAGCTCACAGAATTTTTGTTGAGACTTACGGCGACCATGCTCTGTCTGAAACAACTTGTAGAGATTGATTTAGACGCTTTAGAAATAAAGATTTTGATCTTGAAGGTAAAGAACGCTCTGGCGCACCGAAGAAGTTTGAAGACGAACAATTGGAAGTATTACTTCATGAAGACTCATGTCAAACGCTAGCTGAACATGCAGAATCATTAGAAGTTGATCACACAACAGTTTCGAAACATTTGAAAGCATTAGGAATGATTCAAAAGCAAGGTCATTGGGTGCCGTACGAGTTGAAGCCGAGAGACGTCGAACGGCGTCTTTTCACCTGTGAACAACTGCTTCAACAGCAGAAAAGGAAAGGATTTTTGCATCGTATCGTAACTGGCAATGAAAAATGGATACACTACGATAACCCTAAGCGTAGAAAATCGTGATCGTGGGGTAAACCCGGCCATCCATCAACATCTTCAGCAAAGCTGAATATCCATGGTTCCAAGCTTCTGCTTTGCATTTGGTGGGATCAGCTGGGTATAGTTTATTATGAGCTGCTCAAACCAAATGAAACCATCACGGGAGATCGCTACAGACTACAATTGGAGTGATTAAGCCGATCATTGAAAGGAAAACGGCCGCTATACCAGCAAAGACACGACAAGGTCATTTTGCAGCACGACAACGCTCGGCCACATGTTGCAAAACCGGTAAAAACCTACTTGAAAACGTTTAAGTGGGAAGTCCTACCCCACCCGCCGTATTCACCGGACATTGCCCCTTCCGACTACCACTTGTTCCGGTAGATGACGCATGGCCTGGCTAAGCAGCACTTCCGTTCTTATGAAGATGCCAAAAATTGGGTCGACCCTTGGATAGCCTCAAAAGACGTGTCGTTTTTCCGATGTGGAATTCAAATGCTGCCAGAAAGATGGGGAAAAGTAGTGGCTAGCGATGGACAATACTTTTAGTAACATGTTTTTTAATGATTTTTTAAAATAAAACATTAATTTTCACAAAAAAAACAGCGAGAACTTATTCAACATCCCAATATTAGTTTTATAGTCATATAAAGTATTATTTTATTAGTATTATAGTCATATAAAGTATTATTTTATTAGTATTATAGTCATATAAAGTATTATTTTATTAGTATTATAGTCATATAAAGTATTATTTTATTAGTATAGGGTCAGGGACTGCTGGAATGCATTGGAGCAGATCCTTCAATTTGAAATATATATATATACAATAAGGCCACCTAGATTTCTATAGGTTTGTTGGGCCATGTATTTTGACAGACAAACAGTTATTAAGCATTTATCAAAATTTCCACAAAATAAATAAATTAAGAACATTTATAATAGGGATGAACCGGATAGTCAGATACGGATTTGTCGAATACGGAACATCCAGCACACATTACAAACCGTATACCGGATATCTAAACTGTTTTTTGACGGATGACCGGCAATTTTTTTTTTTACGAAAAGATCTTCACTTAACAGTTTTTTAATAAATTATTCATATTCATACTGAGTTTGAAACGGGCGGAGCTCTATTGCACAATGCGTTTTAAAATGTCATTTTGAAATATTTCTAAATTGCTGACCAAAATTGCACTAAATTGCTAAAACTATAAATTAAATTGCTAAAACTAGCTCTTACTAGATTGGAAAATAAAACAATTTCTAATATATAATGAATAGAGATGTAGTTATGCACCCTACACACAACCACACAAGTAGATTGTTGAAACTCAAAGATAGCTAGCTAGTGGCTGGTTCCGAATGTCTGCAGCATATCTTCCTAGCACTATTTATTCTGTGACTCACAGTGTCTAAAACACACTTGGTCAGGTTTTAACAAAAAAGTTTTAATGTGAAAGTTTTTGTCTGTAAAATTGAAAATTTCCCTGACTTTTCCATATTTCCAGAATAAAAAAATTCCATGATAATTCCCAGATTTCCAGGTTATGTTGCCATCCTGCATTAATTATATTGAGTACTTACATCTCGAGGCCCAGTAGAGCTGTGGCCGGATCCAGCTGTGTAGAAACTGGAAGAATGGTCCTGGGAGGATACTGAGCCATCTGGGGATATCACTGGCATGGACCCTACTGGACGATTGGACAACTTGCCTGGGAGAGGAAAACACATATTACATGGAACACAATTCATATTACCAAGAAACTGGACAACATTCGCGGACAGCATTAATTTTTTTATTTCATTTAAAGAAAACTGCTACCAGGGACCGCAGCCGAATTTTGAGAAAAAATAGTAGTAAAAATAGGAATACTAAACATAAAAAATAGGAAAAAAATAGGAATTTAAAAAAAAAATTAAAAACGGAAAAGCATTTATATCCATTCTATAAGTCTGTCATTCAAGCAAGAGCCTACATTTGAAAGACAATTTAAAGATTTTACTATACTTAATTTTCATAACTTTATATTTTTTTTTAAGTTAAATGCGGTTTATTTTTTTTAATTAACCAACACATTGTAGAAATTTTGCATAAGTTGTACGTACATGAATTAAGAAGATTGAGGAATCAATTAAGGAGGTTGCTAATGTCCAAGGGAAATTAAATTCTTTAATTTTTTTAAGGAAAATTTAGATTTATTAAAGAGTAAAATGTTAATAGAATACCTACTTAAGCATGTTAATCTAAATCATTAAAATTTACAAAAACAGTTGTATAACTTTTTTTTAAACTTTCAAAAAGTATTTTTTTTTTAGGGGGAGTTTCAAATTAAAAAAATATATATAAACATTTAAATAAAATATTAATGCGGAGATGAATTGCAAGCCACATAAAAAGAAACAAGCTTATTTCACATGTTTATAGCTATTGCATAAAATAAGTTCCTAAACTTCAATTTCATGAATAAATTACATTTTCTAAAATAAAATTTAATGCTATTTTGTTAGATAGTGCAAAGCAAATCATGATGAAATAGGAAGTAGTGAAAAATAAGCCTTTATTTATCAGATGCAAACGGATTGAAAACATTTCCACGGACATCGCAGCAGATCGCGTTTAGTGATTATCTAAAATTTCAAAGTTTTCACAAGAGAAAATAATTCTTAAAACAGCGCCATTTTGAGATTACCTTCACCTGATGTAATGAAAGAGTTTTACCTATCAACTTTCGAGTGAATCATCTCCGCGTTTCGTGAAGATTGCAAATATTTCTGCATGTTAAAAATGCTATATTTTTGTGAAAATTCGCCGTTTTTCAAGGTTGAGCAGCGATTTCGCACAAAATAAAAAAAAAAGAAGTGACATTTTCCAATGATGAAATCTCCATGACTAAAAAAAATCGGACAACAAAAATAAGTCCTTTTTTTCTGATGTGAAATCCTTCCATTCACACCTTTTTTTATCCTTGCCATATTGCTTACTTCAGACATGTTACAGACAAAATAAATTTAAAAAGGCTTAACTTTCAAACTCCAAAAAACCTAATGTTTTCCCAAACAGAAAATTTCTAAGTTCTCAAATTTTGTAGTCTATGTGGTGAAAAGTTTCAAATAAAAAAATAATAACTTTAATGAAATATATAAACATTACAACAAATTAGAAAATTATTGTCAGCCAAACAAAAAGTAACAAACTTTTTTCAAAAAATCAATTTTGATTAATTTAAATGACAAGTCCTAAACTTCAATTTCGTAAATTATATGATATTTTTGAAAAATTTAATGCAATTTTGTTAAGTAGTGCAAATCATATCATGATGAAATAGGATGTAGTGAAGTATAAGGATTTATTTATCAGATGCAAAAGGATTGTAAGTTTATCAACGGAGATCGCAGCAGATCGCGTTAAGCGAATTTCTCCAATTTCAAAGTTTTTATGAATGAAAAATTCTCACAAGAGTGCATTTGGAAGTCTCATTTGCCAGATGCATCGAAATTTGAGTTTTAACCATCTTAACTTTCAAGTGATATCATCTCCGTTTGACGAAGATCTTTCTCCCTTTCTCTAGATTGAGTATCGATTCTTACCAAACGAACTGAGATTTTTCAGTGATGAAGTGTCTTATGATAACGAAATACCATTGACTAAAAAAACGGACAAAAAGGATCAAAAGTCCACTTTTTTCTGATGCGAAGTCCCTCCATTCGTCTTTCTCTTCTTGAGTCCTTGCCGATTTACACTTGCGTATAACGATCAAAACGGCGCCATAAGTACCTTATATTTCTACAAATATTATTTAAAAACCAGGAATTCTGGGTTAGGATTTGGAAAATTAGCACCCCTGAAAGAAACATCTGAGCTTTCTCAGAACTCTCATTACAAACAGGTTTCCGAGGTGCATTCGAACACCACCTTTTTGCGCTTTCGGTTTTTCCTTTCTCTCTGGATATAATTTCTTCAAAAAATTTCTCATGGATCTCAGAGTCACGACCCATTACAAAGACATACCAAAATTTTAAAGCAAATATGCATCAATTCCAGCGATGATAAAATTAAAGTCTGAAAAAACATAATTCCGCGGAATTATGTTTATGTCCGCGCTTCCGTGGACTTGAAGCACAGTATTCAGCGCATCCGTGAACTGAAAAAATAGAATTCCGCGCTTCCGTGGAATTGTACCACGTCTGATATTTACACAAGAGTGGAGCGATCAAAAGCGCGGCATCGTAGCATATGATTCTGTAAATATTTGAAATTTTAGAAAATGTGTTTAAAATTGCAATTTTGGCGAAATTGTTAGTTTGAAAAAATCTAGATTTCCGCATTCCAAAACTTTTAAAACACCGGGAATTTCAGGTACCGAAATATTTTAACAAAATTAGTATTCCGGGTTAAACCAACACCACCTAGATTGTACCCAGAAAAGTACCACCACTGACGCTCGAGAGATAAGAAACTGACTGTTCTGTGCCCGTGTGCGCGCATCAAGTTCAGCCTTGGTAATGGCGAAAAAGTTCGCAGTTGTTTCCTTTGTATACGTAGCTTCATAAAAAAAAAATTCCGTTCATCGGAAAAACCCAAATCTGCGCGCTATTTTATAACTTCGGTGAGAAATGTCTAAAAAATAGGAAAAAAAAAGGAAAAATAGGAAAAAAAGGAGCACTTTAAAAAAAATAGGAAAATAGGAGAAAATAGGAGCTCTGCGGTCCCTGTGCTACTGAATCATTCTTCTATTTTCTCATTAACATTTATCAAATGTAAAAACATTTAAAAATATGTCACAACAGCAATTTTATCCAAAATTAAAAAAATAATTTTTAGTAAATTGCTAAAAATAAAATGCAATAATTGCAACCCAAAATTTTTACACTTTCATTTTTTATTTGGTTTGTCGTAATATTATTCTTTCTTTAGATATGTTATTTTTAGACGCACTGAAACCAATTTTTTTTATAAAAAATTCTAACTCATATGAAAATTGATATTTTTCCCAAATACAATAATATGAACTTTTATTACTGTATATTCCATACTGAACAATAAAAAGCAAAAATGTATTGAACCAACAAAATAAAAATCAAAATGCAAAACTTAAATAATAAGGGATTAAAATTTGCAAGGTTGAACATTACTTCAATATCCATGACTAATCTATTTGTAAATAATTGTTTCCATACTATTATTTTTTTTAATGCAGCAAATCGTGTTATAAGGATATAAGATCTTTTTGCAGGATATGAAGTTTAAAAATATCTTAAAATTGCCTACCTGATAAAAACAAACTTTTACTTTTTTCATCCTGAGGCAAAGAATTTTGTTTGTACTATAAAGAAAACAAAATAGGTTAATTTTATTTCTAAATTTTATAAACATGAAGTAAAGTCAAAGGTATTATTAGGCCGCTTTTACATTTAACGACACAACACCGATAAATCGTGAACGATCGCGAAGGGACGACACAACGTTTTATCGTATCGTCTGGTGGTCAGTTTTTCATTGCACCGATATCGTTTGCCGAAAACGACAATTTTTACATTCAGTTCGTGTTCGTCTGTTGTCGAGAGCACATCTATTCTCGATATGGCGCATCGCAACAAATTACATTATAAAAACTGCGATTGTTGTATTTGCTGTATTTAAGGAGAAAGAAGAGATCAATAACAAAACGCTTCTGGGTGCATGATATCATCAAAGCAAGACATGTTATAGGAGATTTCTATGTTCTTGTAAAATTCATCTCGCTTATCCCAAATACAGATCTTTACTCACACAAGTTCACAATATCGAACTTAAAAGCCCTATTGATAATATAAATAAGAAAAAAACACAGTAGATTATAGCAGACGGCAACAAGTTTTTCGGAAATAAACTCAAAATGTCATTACGATGAAGTAGGGAAGGCGTGTGCCCACGATAAAACGTTCTGATAAATTGTATAGCCTGATCGGCAACGACAATATCGTTATCGTATAGGCTAGTGAAAAAGCGCCCAGCTTCGTATGTATATTTTGCAAACCCCGATATCGTGCCACTTGAATCGTATACGATTTATCGGTGTTGTGTCGTTAAATGTAAAAGCGGCCTTAAGTTAACTGAAATAAAGGTAGATTTCTTCAGAGGTCAAGGTAAAAATCATAAAAAAAAAAAATAGCAGATGTTAAGAAAAATCTAAGATGTCATATAAACATCACTGACAAAATGTTTAACACACATCTCACATAGATTTCACTAATTAATAACAATGCTAACATATCAACAAAAAAATATAATAATTAAATAAAATAAAAACAATCAGTCACACTTATATTCCATCCTTAAAAATAAACTAATATCACTTGTTACTTATACATATTTTAGCATTCGTATAAATTTAATATAAGAAACGGAACGCGGATTACCTGAGTTTTTACCTGCGGCAAATCAACCAACTTTTGCAGCTGTATTCCGACACCAGGCCCCATATGAGAAATATGATTGAAATTCGTTGGACCCGATATAAGTCTAGAACGCCTATCGACATTTCTGAAATATTTAAGATTAAAGATCACTAATGTATAACAAAACAAATGACAAGTAGTAAAAATATTCTGGGTGCATATTTGTACAATTTAACATAGAAAATAAAATGAAACATTACTACTGCAGGCAACTCTTCGCTATCCCGAACTCGAAGGGAAGTGTATAAAAATTCGAGATATCGAAAATTCGAGTTATCGAAAATCCTATAAAAAAAGCTGTTTTGGTAAAAATAAATACAAGTATTCTTATCCTACTTTATTTAAAATACCTATCCAACATTTTTTGGTGAGTATTTCTGTTTATTTCGGAATTAATTATATTTTTCAAATGCATGATTGCTTGAAATGTCGCTGTTTTTATTTCCGGCCACGATTCACTGAATGCACGCATGGTTTTTATGGAAGATAGAGCCTCTTACGAAGTTATCTTTAGAGGAGGTTCGTATTCTTTTTCTTTTTCCGAGAGCGATGTTATGGTTAAAACCATAATTGGTTAATTTTTAATTCCTCTTTTATTTAATTTAATTTCAGACTCCCCTAATTGTATTAATTAATTTATGTAATATTGATGTATCCTATTTAATTGTCAAACTTGTACTTGGGAACCTGCACTTTTGATTCCATTTAAGCCCAAACGTAAATTTCCCCCTTTTTCATAACCCCCTAAGAGCTTTTTAGTTGTAAATGGGGTGATAACCCCTGTCTGAAGTCTTTTCCACCCTTTTGGGTCCCCACATCGGCCTCTCCTCCTGTATCATGTTACACATCTGGGGTCTGGTATGTCAGTTTGACTTCGTGTTTTTGAGACCGTTTTACGTACTGGTCTGGAATTATGTTTAACTGTAACCGAAGTTGTAATTGTAAATTCTCTGATTGGCTGAGAGGAAAATTGATGTGCTAGTTTTGAGGGATCTGGCAAGGAGGTTTTGGCGATTTATTGGAAAGCGCACCTTTTGACGTGACTTTTTTTAACGCATCTTTCGAAGCCACAAGACGTACAGGAGTGTAGCTCCCGTCTTATAAACGCGGACCGTGTGTCCTTTTTCAAAACCCGATGGGTTAATCTCGTGCAATAGCCGCCGATGCTGATGCGGGGTTAGAAGAATTATTTAACCGCCGCCACCAACCTCAACGATGCTCGAGAGTCGCCCATTCCAGTAGATGTTGCCGGGTTAACTGCAATAACCCCAGCCACCCATCGACGTAGCACCCAGAGGGATGTTCCCGTCCTCTGCCGTTGCCTCTGATGTCAGCCCTGGACGCCTCCCCCATCACCCGTCAGGCCCGTGATCCTCGCCCAGAGAAGGTCCCATCCACCAACCACCTCTGAACTGGATTTCTCTGCTAGACGACCACCACTGGCTGACGCCCTTTGACCGACCACCTCTGAAGCTGACATCGGAGTTGACACTCCGTCGAAGGATGTGCCAAGTACCACCCCCCTTTTTGTCCACCTCCCAATCTTGGACACTTAGTATGGCCGTAGCGGCTTGGCCATGTTTTCTTTTTTTTGGGGGCACTCGTATTGTATTCGCCTTGATCTCCTGCCACATCTCTCTCGACGAAATCAGCTGAAGGTAGTAATTTTTAATTTTAGTTTACCCTCCCCCTTTTAAATTATTTAGTTTTGGCTTTTTGTAAGGTTCTTAAGTGTTCCGTTCCCTTTTTAATTTTAGTGTTTTAATAAATTTGTTTTCTTTTGGTCACAATTTTTAGTCTTGTGTTTTTTGTCTGTTCTAAACTATACGATCACGCCAGGTAAATTCTTAAATTAAACAACGATTAATATTATCGTTCTTCTTTTCTTTCTTTTAATAGTAGGTTTTGTTTTAACCCGTAATAGTAACTACAACAGTGGTGCCTTTGACCTTAGGATTTTTTTCCCCCGTTTATCTGCAATTTTGCGGCATAGCTAGGCCTAACTTCAAGCGACTTTCGCCGATGGAGACGTGTTGCGATGTTTGTTTACCTTTTGGTAGTGTTCTTTCTTTTTGTGTTTACGGATTTAATTGAACTTACTTTAATTGCATTTGATTTGTGTTAAGCATTATTAATTGTTATTATCTTGTGTTTAATTGAGTTATATAATTTAAATTTTTTTATTGATATTTTGATGGAAGTTTGTTTACATTGTTGATGTGTGTTCGTAATGGGATTTCCGGTCGAGATTTCTATTTTTATTTGATTTGATTTGAACTTTGATTACTATGTGTTTTAATAACTTAGTTTAATTTAAAATTTGATAAATTTAGTTGATTTTTTTTGTTTTTTTTTTTGAAATTTTGTTATTTTAATTGTTTTTTGGGTTAGAGATGGCGCGTAGAGGCAAGAGTGCCTCTGCCACCAGATCCTTTGGATCTTTAAATGATTTAACTGAGGGCACAGATAGGGTTGTTGATGAGGAAGTGGAGTATTGCCCCCCTAATTTTGGTGTCCGTAGATTACATCTGATGGATTCAGTGGAGGAATTTTCGGGAGAGTCATCTGACCTTTCAATAACTGACTATTTTGAAAATATCGAGATGATTTCTTCCCATGCCAAGTGGACCATGCAGGACAAGCTGATTGTCGCTAAGCTGAGGCTTAAAGGCAAGGCAGCTCGATTTATGAGGGCTAATGTTAGTCTGAAAAGGGAGACTACCTACGACACCTTCAAAGAGAGGCTGGAGGAACACTTTGCGGAGAAATCCAACATTTACCTGTCCTTTAGACAGTTGATGTTGGGTTTCCAGAGGCCCAGTGAGAATGTTAAACAGTTTGCTGCGAGGCTGGAGGCTTTGTCTCATAGAACGGTCGCCGAAGACCTTCTTGGAGACCCCTCCGCTGAACAAACAAGGGTAAAGACCCTTCTGCACTCCTTCACTCAAGGTTTAAAACCTAATATTAAGCGTCTAGTTATGATTCAGAATCATAGGACCTTTAGCGATGCCAAAAGGCACGCAATTTTAGAGGAGGAGATGTACGACAGTTTTTTGGAGGTGGAGGGAGCAGTGGCTAACACTGTGCAGGCTGCCCCTCTCCCTCCCAGTCAAGGTCAGGGAGTCGATAGTTCTCACGTTATTGCCGAACTACTGGGTAAGGTCGACTCCTTGACCAAAATCGTTAGCGACTTGTCTAGGAGGCATGAAGGCCCTAGACCCGAAAGGAGCAGAACCATTGAATGCTATGCATGTCATGGTTTTGGACATATGGCTCGCGAGTGTAGGTTCGTACAGAACCGAGGTCGTAGAGGTGGCCGTGGGAGACAGGGTCAAGACTACGTCCCTCTCCAGTATGGTCCAGGTCCCAACTATCAGTACCCTGTTGGCATGGCTTTTGCACCACAATTTGTGGGCATGCAGCCCCAATACGCCCTTCAGGCACCTGCTCCTCCTGCTCAAAGCCAGTCATCAAGCTCCAACCAACCTGCCACGGATTCGTTAAACAGTTAGTGGGTGATGTAGTTGCACCAACTACCATCGCTCAAGCCCTTTCGGTGACAGAGGTATTTCTGGGTAGCACAAATAATGGTTTGCCTGTGGTAAAAGGCACCCTAAGAGGTAATAAGTTAAAATTTCTCTGCGACTCTGGAGCTTCAATAAATTTAATTGAAAAGAAATATGTCAATTTAATTAAGGATCCTATTTTTCAGCCCTGTTTGTTACAAGTATCTGGCATTGCCAATACTGCTATTTTTATTCACGAATTTATTCATTTGGATGTAGTTTTGGACAAGAAAGTTTTTAATGTTAAATTTTTCATTTGCCCAGGTAAGATTGGTGGGGGTTATGGTGCTATTTTGGGTACCGAATTCTTGTCTAAGTACAATGTGACCGTAGATTTTTCAATAAATACTTTGTATGCCCATGATTTCTTTTTGCCCTGGGAAAATAGTAAAACTTGCAACTCAGAGGAAGTGAACACCTTGGAGATGGTGGAGACTTGCTCTGGGGTTTTGATAAATAAACAAACTCTACCCCCTCTTTCAGAGAGTTTTGTTAAGATTAAATTAAAAGGGAGGAATTTAAATTCTAAATTAGTATTATTTGAACATTCTAGTAATTTTAAAAATGACAATCTTTTCATTGGACGTTGTATTCATTCCTTAAACAAAGATAACTGTTACTTCATTAAAGTTTTAAATTCTTCTGGCGAGATAATTCACTTGAATAAGGGTGTGAAAATAGTGGAGGCTGAACCTTTGAGAGAAACCCATATGGAGACAGTGAACAATTTGAATTTGGATACCCAAGTAGAAGACAGCTTTGATGTTTGGGGAGGAGAATTTAACTTAAGTCACATTCCTGACCAACATAGAGAACCATTGAAGAATTTACTCAATGAGTATGGTTTTCTTTTTGCCAGGACAGTTAAGGATTTAGAAGGATGTGATACTATCGAACACGAAATACATTTGACAGATTCTGTCCCAGTTCGTGTCAAGCCATACAGGACCCCCTATCATTTGCGTGAGGAAATGAATAAGCAAATTGCTGAGCTCCTCGATGCAGGCATAATTCAGGAAAGTAGTTCTCCTTTTTCAGCACCTGTGATGCTAGTAAAGAAGTCTGACAATAGTTATCGGCTAGTCACTGATTTTAGGAAATTAAATTTAAAAACTTTGGAAGATAACTTCCCACTCCCTAACATGTTAGAGTTAGTGGATAATTTAGCTGGAGCCAACATTTTTTCTACTTTGGATTTGACCTCTGGGTTTTATCAGATGAAACTCAGAGAGGAAGACAGACAGAAATGTGGGTTTTCCACCCAGTCTGGTCACTATCAGTGGAACAGAATGCCTTTTGGGCTTAGGAATGCCCCTAGCAGTTTTCAACGTTTAATGTCAATAGTTTTATCCAACTTACAGCCACTCCAAATCGGCATCTATATAGATGACATAGTTCTGGCCTCCTCGACTTATGAAGAACATTTGGACAAGATTAAATTAGTGTTTGATAGATTGGCCCAGCATAGTCTTAAACTTAAACCTAGCAAGTGCAATTTCATGCAAGATACTATTAAGTACTTGGGATTTAGGGTTTCGAAAGGAATTGTTTCACCAGACCCCTCTAATTTAAATTTAATTGCTAATTTTACTGTTCCTAAGAATAGAAAGAATGTCAGACAATTTTTGGGACTCGCTGGTTTCTATCGCCGTTTCATTGAGAATTATGCTCAACAAGCTTTACCGTTAACTAATTTAACTAAAGAAAATACACCTTTTATTTGGAGCCCAGAGGCTCAGAAATCTTTTGAAATTTTGAAGAGTGAATTGGTAAAGGAACCAATTTTGAAGTTACCTGTAATGAGTCAGGAGTTTGTTTTGTGTACCGATGCCTCTAACTATGCTTTGGGCAGTTGCCTGTGTCAGGAATATGATGGATTTTTGCATCCTGTGGCATTTGCTAGTAGAAAATTGAAAGATGCTGAAGTCAGATATAGTACTTTTGAAAAGGAAGCCCTTGGTATTGTGTGGGCCACAGCTTATTTTAGACAATATTTATTAGGTAAACATTTTACTATTTACTGTGACCAAGCGTCCTTATCCCAAGTTTTAAAACTTAAGGACTCTACCTCAAGAATAGCCAGGTGGATCACAGCTTTAAGTCAATTTGACTATAAAATTATTCATAAGCCAGGTAAACTAAATGTAACAGCTGATTTTCTTTCTCGAGCCGTAAATAATATTTCCTTGGTACAACATTCGGTTGAACCCATTTTATTTACAAATATTTCAGATCAGCAACCAAGTGATGAAAAATGCATTAAACTGAAAGGCATGGTGGAGTCAGGCTTAGCACCAAATCCCAAAACTTTAAATTTTTTTTGTGAAAATGACATTCTGTTTTGTAAACATGTCAAGCCAAAGCACAGATGGCAGGGAAATAAAAGATTAGTAGTTCCTCTTAATATGAGAACTGAAGTTATGGCTCTTCATCACGACTCTCCTGTGGCTGCTCACTGTGGTTTTGGTAGGACTTTATCTAAAATTCAAAGATCTTTTTATTGGCCAGCCATGTACAGTCAAATTCGGAACTATGTTTCTTCCTGTCATGACTGCCTGAAAAGAAGAGGTTTCCAACCATCGAAGAAAGCACCTTTGGGTAGAATACCTGTGACTTCAAGACCTCTTGAACGAATAGCCATGGACATTGTAGGTCCCCTGCCAATAACCATGTCTCAAAATAAGTACATTCTGGTCATGACCGATTATTTCACTCGTTATCCTGAGGCATATCCCTTACCTGACACCAAGAGTCATTCTGTAGCAGAAGCGTTAGAGAAGTTCATTGCTTCCCATGGTATACCTGAACAGCTGATCACCGACCGTGGCACTAATTTTCTTTCGGAATCTCTAATGGAGGTTTATAAGGCGTTGGGAATACAGAAACTGAACACGACGAGTTATCATCCACAATCTGATGGAGTTCTGGAGCGATTGAATGCCACTTTAATTAACTCTCTGAGTTATTTGGTCTCAGATTCACATGATGATTGGGACAGGCTAATTCCTTTTGCCTTACTGGCTCATCGTTCAGCTCGTCATGCTGCAACAGGCGAGACGCCTGCTTACTTACTTTATGGTCGTGATATAACATTGCCTTGTGATTTACTTTTGAAGAAGGATTTCAGAACATACACTGACACGCCTTCTTATTTAACGGATTTGGGAACAAGATTGAAAACTGCCTTTCGGGAAGTTCGTAGAAACTTAACCCTGGCAGCCGAGAAGCAAGAAGAGTTTAGGTCTAGATCTGCAGTCGATAAACAGATTCAGATTGGGGATTCTGTATTTCTGCACACACCAGTTTTACAGAGTGGGCAAGTGAAGAAGTTTGCCAAGTTCAATAAAGGACCCTACAGGGTTATTGGACAGGCTAAAAACAAGGTAAATTACCAGTTGGTTTTGCTAAATAAGCCTTCGGATGTGAAGTGGGTCCATGTCGACAGACTCACTCGCATACCTGGGCGTATTTTACTCCCCTCTCTTGAAGTAAGTATCGAGCAGAATGAAGTTTCTGAGGAAACTAGTGTGAAGGAAGTTTTCAGGGACACACACGTGGCACCCTATGATTTGCGACCAAGAAGGTCGGGCTTTGTAGTATCACCTTAGAGGTATTTTTTTGGGAGGAAAATTTTTAGGAAAATGTTGCTTTGTGAACATTTATATTTTTACTGTTTTAATTAATTTTTTTTTGTCATTTGTCTACATATCACAGTTGTGGACAAAATTTTATTCGTTTATTTTTGTGTCTATCATTTCATCTCACAATTGAAATGAACTTTTACTTGTTTATCTTTAAGTGTATACGCGCGCTGCTTGTATTTATGCTCTTTCTTAAGGATCGAATTGTACAAAGTTTTTTTTTTGAGGTATCTTTATTATTTTTTCAATTTCAGGTTGGTGGTTTTGCGAGTCTCCCTTTTAGTTTGTGATTTTTTTTTGTTTCTTTCTTGCATTTTAGCTGGTCTTTAGTGCTTATTTTTTTTTTCCATCTTGGATCCATTTAAAATTAAGTGTTTTCTTAAAAGTTATCCCTCCTTTTTGTACTCCTTAACTTCCTGCCTGTGTATTGATGTTTTTAATCGTATTCCTTATTTTCGGGTTTATTGGGTATGTTGTAAGCTATTTTTCCCAGTAATATTTACAATCTGTATTTTCGTGTTTTTATTTTTAGGTTGATTGCTTTTGCGATTTTTTTTTCTTCTTTCGAGCAACTGTTTCATGCACTGTCACTGGTTCTCTGGGATTTTTTCTGTGGGTGTGGTCCTACCTTGGTTTGATTTGGTTACCTGGGAGATGGTTAATTGTTTTCTTTTGGGAGTTTTAATTTTTTTTTATACTTTTCTTCTTGGAGTGAGTTCTGATTTTTTTAATTGTTGTTTTAAAATTTTGTTTAGGGTTGCTTTCCTCAGTCTTAAACTGTGATTATTTCAGATTTTAATAATTTTCTAGTTTTAAGATGTTTGTTGACTATCTGTAATTGCATTGTTTGATAAGATTGATTTGCTTGTAATTATTTTGCTTAAAACCTAAATTGCTTCAAGGACTCTAACTAAGCAATAGGTTGAATTTAATGTTGTATTTCTGATTTAATTAATTGTTAATTTATTTTAGTTACTGTAGGGCCAATAATTTTAAGATGTTTGAGTTTAACTTTTAGATTTTCTCGTCCGGTTAAATCCCATTTGTCTTTGTTATGCATTGTGTGACCTTATTGTGTTAGTTTTTAAAGTTTTGCCATATTTGTGAACACCCCATGTAGGGGACGATATTTTTTGGTGGGAGAGTCTGCTGCTGTTTACTTTCTGCCTAGATATGTGTTTTTATTCTTGTGAAAAAAAGTTAATTCTTAACTTTTTTTAACAGGTACGCATAGGGAATGTTATGGTTAAAACCATAATTGGTTAATTTTTAATTCCTCTTTTATTTAATTTAATTTCAGACTCCCCTAATTGTATTAATTAATTTATGTAATATTGATGTATCCTATTTAATTGTCAAACTTGTACTTGGGAACCTGCACTTTTGATTCCATTTAAGCCCAAACGTAAATTTCCCCCTTTTTCATAACCCCCTAAGAGCTTTTTAGTTGTAAATGGGGTGATAACCCCTGTCTGAAGTCTTTTCCACCCTTTTGGGTCCCCACATCGGCCTCTCCTCCTGTATCACGTTACACATCTGGGGTCTGGTATGTCAGTTTGACTTCGTGTTTTTGAGACCGTTTTACGTACTGGTCTGGAATTATGTTTAACTGTAACCGAAGTTGTAATTGTAAATTCTCTGATTGGCTGAGAGGAAAATTGATGTGCTAGTTTTGAGGGATCTGGCAAGGAGGTTTTGGCGATTTATTGGAAAGCGCACCTTTTGACGTGACTTTTTTTAACGCATCTTTCGAAGCCACAAGACGTACAGGAGTGTAGCTCCCGTCTTATAAACGCGGACCGTGTGTCCTTTTTCAAAACCCGATGGGTTAATCTCGTGCAATAGCCGCCGATGCTGATGCGGGGTTAGAAGAATTATTTAACCGCCGCCACCAACCTCAACGATGCTCGAGAGTCGCCCATTCCAGTAGATGTTGCCGGGTTAACTGCAATAACCCCAGCCACCCATCGACGTAGCACCCAGAGGGATGTTCCCGTCCTCTGCCGTTGCCTCTGATGTCAGCCCTGGACGCCTCCCCCATCACCCGTCAGGCCCGTGATCCTCGCCCAGAGAAGGTCCCATCCACCAACCACCTCTGAACTGGATTTCTCTGCTAGACGACCACCACTGGCTGACGCCCTTTGACCGACCACCTCTGAAGCTGACATCGGAGTTGACACTCCGTCGAAGGATGTGCCAAGTACCACCCCCCTTTTTGTCCACCTCCCAATCTTGGACACTTAGTATGGCCGTAGCGGCTTGGCCATGTTTTCTTTTTTTTGGGGGCACTCGTATTGTATTCGCCTTGATCTCCTGCCACATCTCTCTCGACGAAATCAGCTGAAGGTAGTAATTTTTAATTTTAGTTTACCCTCCCCCTTTTAAATTATTTAGTTTTGGCTTTTTGTAAGGTTCTTAAGTGTTCCGTTCCCTTTTTAATTTTAGTGTTTTAATAAATTTGTTTTCTTTTGGTCACAATTTTTAGTCTTGTGTTTTTTGTCTGTTCTAAACTATACGATCACGCCAGGTAAATTCTTAAATTAAACAACGATTAATATTATCGTTCTTCTTTTCTTTCTTTTAATAGTAGGTTTTGTTTTAACCCGTAATAGTAACTACAACAGCGATCTCTCATCAAAAGCTGCTATAGAGAGTGTATTACATTTTTGTTTTGTCGCCATTATTCGCAGCGACAAATCAACACCGCGACAATTGCATATTTGCTAAAGTTTCTTCAAAATCCGTAGTCCGAATTAACGAGAGAGGAAACCACAAATTTTGAGTTGTGAGGAAACTTTGAGTTATCGAAAATAAGGAAGAAAAACTTCGAATTAACGAGATAGAATTACATTAAATAAGTAATGAAGGTGCAGGGAAATCGATTTTTTTCGAGATATCGAAAAATTCGAGTTATCGAAGTTCGAGTTATCGAGAGTCTACTGTATATGATTCTCACACATCATCGATTATCTATAAATTTAACATGAAGATTTTGCATGTAAAATATATACAATATACCAACAAATATAATGAAATAAAACTTGCTTTATGCATTAGAAAATATTAAGAACATTTTACACCAAGCCGAACAAACAAGTTTTTAAATCAACTTGGTTCATTTTTTGAAAATCTATATATTGAGGAAGTATTTTATTATTTAATTTGTTTAACAATGGAAGAATAAAAATATTTAAGAAATAATTAAGGGTGGCAACAAATTTCTGGAAAAAAAAGTTCCTTGATTTCCATGATGCTGTCACAAAAATTTCCCTGATTTTACAATTACATTAAGAAATAGCGTAATACAGGCTTTGTATAGAAACAAAGTATCCATGCTACGATAATACAATAAATATATTGCATTATAAATGAAAAATGATAAGCAGTGCTTATTGTCAGTTAAAATAATAATGTATGGATACAAAAAAAATTATACAATTGCGACATGCATAATACTAGTAATTAAACATGTTATCTGGAAGCAAAAAATGCATAAAAAGCAAGTTTTTTCAAATTTTTTTTTTTTGTAGATAATTTCAAATGTTTGATATGCTTTATATTTCTATTCCAATCTTCAATAAATCGCATATTCTCTCACATATTGCTTACAATCTAAAGTCCAACAAACTTTGAATTTGCTTCTCCCTCCTGCGGTGGTATTTACAAAAATAAAACTGAATAAATGAAAATGCGCATAACCATGCTTTTTTTTAAATTCTTTTTCAGAACTAAATGAAAATATTGATAACTAAATTACCCAGAATGGAGGGCATAACAGACGATAATTGACATTTTAATGGTCCAAATTTGAAAAATTCCCTGATTTTTGTGAAATTTTGAAAATTTCCCGGATATTTCCAGAATTAAAAAAATCCATGATAATTCCCTGATTTCCCAGGTTGCCACCATTTAATTGTCATTTTTTATACATTGAAAATTTGGAAATTACGAATAATATTCGTGTATTTTTTTTTCTCTTCAAAAAGTAGTTTTTCATTACCTTTATTGTACACCTAATGAGTACCATGTGTTACATGCATAAGTAAAACTGTAGTAGAAGAATAATTTTCCCAATTTCAAAAGAATTTTACAATAAGTCATACTACACCTTGCAATGTATACAAGTCGTTGTTTTCAAGTACATTACTTTTTTTTAATATTCAGGCATGAGAACGTACAATTTCAAAAACTCAGAAAATTGAAATATGATACTCTTGGACACAAAAATGTGTGAACATTGAATTAAAATGGGCTTCCATATTTTTTTTGTACAACATTGATCTTTATATACAATACATGTTATGTATACTATCGATTTTAAGAACTTTCTGACAAAATTGAAAACTAGCATAGGAACTAATTTATAATTCTGTACTTTTGATCTGGACGAATCGGCATAAAAACTTTTAATAGTTTATTTTAAAATGAACTGTCAAAAAATGAATACTCTGAAGAAAAAAAAGTCTTCATCAAAATTTGAAACAGCACATGTCATGCATATTCTGGTCGGAATTTAATGTTTGCAACACTCTTAAGGTATGAATTAAGGTATGAAAAAGAACGATTTTAAACAAATCCTATTCAGGGTTCCCACTCATTTTTAAAAATAACAAATAAGGAGTTTTTAAGAACTTTCTAAGGACAAAAACAAGTTTTTAAGGACACTTTTTTATCACGCTGCTTCTGTAAGTAAGAAAAAATTAAACAAATGATAACAACAATCAACTTTCACATCAACTTAAAAATGACTTTTTAAATGCAATGCTATGTTTAAAAGGTATCTTAACAGAACTTCATTATTTGACTTCAAGTTATTACTTTTTTAATTCGCCGGAATCTTGTTTGATTTATTCACCAACTGTTAAATATGCATTTGCAAAGAATAATAAATGCAATATACTAACCTATTATTGAAACGAGAAAATAAATAATATTCAAGCATCTCATGTAAAAATAGCCACAAGTAATAGATTGCCAATGTAAGTGATATAAACTGAGAGCAAGAAATTTTAAAAGAATCAAAAAAAAATTAATATTTTTGTGGCAGAGGGAAAAATAAGTAGTTTCTAAGGACTCTTGGTCAAGAATAAGGACTTTAAAGGGCTCTTAAGAATGGAAACCAAAAATAAGGAGTTCTTAAGGACTTTTAAGGACCAGTGGGAACCCTGATTCTTGTTTGCAAAGAATAATAAATGCAATGCACTAATTTATTAATGAAGCGAAAAAATAAGTAGCATTCGAGCATCTCATGTGAAAAACGCCCACAAGTAATAGATGGTCAATGTAAGTAAAATAATCTAAGAGCAAGAAATTTTAAAGGAACTACAAAAAAAAAATTGGCAAGAGAAAAAAAAAAAATAAGGAGTTTCTAAGGACTCTTGGTCAAAATTAAGGACTTTAAAGGGCTCTTAAAAATACAAATCAAAATTAAGGAGTTCTTAAGGACTTTTAAGGACCAGTGGGAACCATGCTATTAGAGAAAATAGTTATTGTTTGAATATTGTGTCAATTTTTTTTTTTTAATTTATTCAGAATCAGTTTTGGGGAAAAGAGAAAAATTTAGAAAAAACTCATAAAAGGAATTTTGCGGAAGTTTCACGTGCCCAATATTTAAATACCTTAACTCTTAGAGAGTTGGGCCTCCACTTGCCCAGTGGATAAAGGCATTCAGCTGGTAATCAGAGGATTACTAGTTCGAGCTTGTGCGATGAGCTTAACAAAGAAAAGTAATACAGTAGTGGATTTGCGATCGGAGGGTTGCCAGCTTTGCTACAAAAATACTAAAAAGTCGTCCAGAACATCCAACATGGCGTGTACACAGGGTTGGTGCACGATAAATCTGATTGGGGTCCAATGTCCCGACGCCTATTGAGGTTACGTCAGGTGCAAGTTCAGGTGATTCCTTCGAGACCGGCCCTGAACTGTTGCCAATAGCCCAATGTGCAGCTCTAGTGCCATGTTATTTAAAGAAACCAAATTAAATACGCTATCGGAATTTATTTTTGAGAATACTCCATTAGAATTAATGTATAAAAAGATCGATTTCAAACAAATCGTTATTGTTTGAACATCATGTCCTAAAAAAAGGCAAATTTATTCAGAAAACATTTTGGGAAAAGAGAAAAATTTAGAAAAAAAAAAATGGAAAAAATAGCGGAATTTTGTGGAAGATTCTCATGCCTCAAATATTAAAATACCTTAACTCTTAGAGAGTTAAAAACTTATTTCATAACATTAAAGGTTTTAAAATACTCACCCTTTTCCAGCCTTGTCAGGTTCTCTAACCGAAAACCTCCTACGCACCCTGTTGAGCATCGCTTTTGTTTGCCTGCTCTTCACGGGATGAGCTGAATTTTCGGGGACGCACACACGGTTGCTGCGGTGAAGGACATTGTGGAGGTAAAGGATGTGCGGTAGGTCGGTCGCCAGTGAAAA
The DNA here is from genome assembly GCA_963932185.1 of Troglohyphantes excavatus. NCBI lineage: Eukaryota > Metazoa > Arthropoda > Arachnida > Araneae > Linyphiidae > Troglohyphantes > Troglohyphantes excavatus. The sequence continues at coordinate 29,704,900 of OZ010678.1, forward strand.
GCACAGCATCCCGTTGCGGCATAACGGTTTAGTCTGGAAACATTTTAGGAAAATACTCGGGATTCATACAGATTTGAGAAATAAGAAAAAAGTTTGATGTATCTCAATATCGGAATAATTACATTAAAATAAAGCTTTGTTTAATAAAATATTCCAATAATCTTTAACACTAAACCTACCACGCACGGTCAAATGACCGTTTTTGAAATTTCGTTTAGAATTTCTTGTATACAACGTTACTGTATCGCCATGTAACTTATTGACTTTTCCTATAATATAGTACATACAACCCATTTTTCAATATTCACAACTTTTTTTATTGTTCATTTTCCGAAAACAATTTATAGCACGTCTAGTCACCATGAACGGTCATTTGACCATTTCATGTTATTTACGACTATATTCTTCGGAAAGCGAACTCCTGAAATTGTTTTAAGAGTCCACAATGTAATTGTGGATCTACGGTGTTGTGGTAATCCAGCCATCTGGGCACCAAGCGTCCTGCGGGTCTACCAGGCAACGCTGTACAGACCGAGTCGGCCCAATCAGTCGGCACGGGTGCAGACCGACTCATGGCAGGCGGCGCTGACGGCAACGAAAAATGTGCAATACAAAATACTGTAATTTGTAAAAAATGTGCTGAAAATGCATAAATGTAAGTAAAACTTTTCTAAATAACAAAAAAAAATTGTTTACTATCCAATTGTCTAAAATCTCTTTCTATATTAAGATACATATTTATTTGAAGCGGTCATTTGACCACTCATGGTAGAATTAGGTATACATGAAATGTCGTTAGGTTTAGTATTAAATTATTACCATATTACTTTTAAATGTAAATCTTTAACTGTTATACTTTCATCAGTAAATTTTATTTGTTTTCTAAATACAATGGCATTTATCAACTTATTTAGTATCTTTAAATCTAACCTTCAGAATCTCAACTAAATGGAATTAACAATAGTGTGGCCGATTAATCCATACACCGGCCACTGCAACATTTTAAATTATTAAATACACATTTGAATAACTAATAATATCTTAACAATACCTTCTTTACAGTTAATGTTTGAAGCCACTCCCCTGTCGATGCTTCAAAAATATCGACATGAGTGTCACTGTAGACGTTTAGGTAACCATCAGTGTAACCTGAAAAAGAAAAAAATTCTTCTTAATTTAAAATTTATACATCTATATAAATAGAAAAAAAAACTACTCTATGAAACTGTTTAAAAACATTCAATTTTTTTTTTTGCAAAATAAAGTAATCTAAAATTCAAATTTACACTTAAACTTTTATAAAATTGTGACTGTTTATACTTTAAAAAAAATTTACTTTGAAAAATCATCCATTTAAACCTGACAAACTACAAGTACACATTAAAATTGCTTTTCACCACATTTGTTACCATGACTATTTTACATGCTTCATATATATTTTCAAAATAAAAATTAATCTAACATTTCAGCAAGGACCTTTGTAATTTTTTTTAACAATAGTGGATGTAATATTAAATGTAAAAAAAAATCAATTTTAAATAATGAAATAAGATTAAACTTGAAATGTTTAGAAGCAGCTGGATGAGTAAAATAACTTACTTTAAATATAATAAAAGCTTTTTTTTAATTAGTTGTTAATTATAATCAAATCCAAGTGCATCTTAAAAATATAAGAAAAATCATAATTGTAAAAATATTGATGTCAGCAATATTTTTAAAAATCTTTTCAAGCAAAATTAAGTATCCAAGTTGAAAATTATGATTGAACTTAATTAAGGACCTACTAAATTCAAATAGTCCTTAAAGGCTTCATTAAATCCAAAAAAGAATATTCCAATTTATTTTTTATAGACAAAAGCCAACATCTACTTACTGACAGCTTCTGGAGGTGCTGGGAACATAAGTTCCTTTTCTCTGCTTTTCCTTCCAAAGCCATCGACATAAATGCCCAATTCTGCATTGAAAACACACCAGAATTAAGCACAAATCTTTAATACTTTTAATTTGGAGAGTCCAATACCCTGAAAACAAACAATACTTACGAGAAAATACTAAGAGATATTCGTTGTTCTGCAGCTCCACCACAAGATAAGGATCCATAAGATTGTGTGCAAAGAAAGACAGGTCGTTGCAGTCGGTGTTCACGAGAGCTAGAACAGGAAATCAGTAAATTTACAATTCAATTTAAATTTGTATGAATTATTGTTTAAACTAAAGAGTATTGTTTAAACTACAGGTATAAAGGTGTGAGAATAAATTATAATATATAGAGCATATAAATATTATTATTAGACCAATTTTTTATTTCAATTGGTAGCAATTTTTGAGAAATTAATATAATTAGTTTGATTTATATACCAGTTTTTAGCTATGTTGATAATTAAAATTGTTATCTCTTGGAGTCATACTAACTTAAAGTACAAAAGCTGGAATATATTAAAAATTTTAACTCTTAATAATCTACATATATACTTTAATTTTTCTCTTACGCAGTGATCGAAAAATGATGCATTTCTCTTCATGGAATGGCAACATCAGTTTGTTTACAAAAATCTATTGCATCGCATTTGTATTTAACGATTATGTAAACCATTTTGATGACTAACCCCTTCAATACATTGGTGAATAATTATTTTTACGATGTTATCTTAATTAAGGAAGAGTATAAGCCTTATTATATTTAAGAAAAAGAAGTTTTGTAAAACATATCAAAACTGCAAATGAACAGAAAATTGAGGTGGCGCCATCTGTGAGCAGTTTTACAAATTATATTCCCATAAACTCTATCTGTGTGACGTCCTTACTCAGTAAACTAAACATTTCTGGTAGGCAAGATTATGGTAAACTTAACGTCAATTATATCCAAAACAAAATACCAATAAGGTTAGGAAATTAGCTAAAACGCAGGAAAATAATAAATAATGAGAGAACGATAGATTAATTACCTATGCTTAATTTCTAAAAATATATCAACATAAGATGATTCGGATTTGGGATTCCTTTCAATATAACTTAGTAACTTGCATATAAATTTAATATTTTTTTGCAAATTTTCTTTAAAATTTTTTTTTAGCTTTTAGACACTTTTGCTTACAGCCACTTTGGTGAGTTATTTATAGGCATCTAAGAACTATTAAATGCAATTAATAAAATGTATGTTTTAATTTTATAAAATTACTTACAAATAGGAGGACTGTCATCTAACACAGAATAGAGATGGAAAGCGGAGGGTAACCCTACGCACAACCTGTTTCCAATGACATCCAAAGTCTGTGCTGGAACAGGCAGACAGATCTCTTTCCTACGGTGGTGTCTGCCTTTTGTTCGGTTCACTTCATAAACTAATACCTACACCACAACAATTAAAATTACAAAATTATAATAATATAATCCTAAATTCAAACTAAATATATTTTTTTTTCAATACCAAAATAGACCAAGTTCTCAGTTATAGTTTGTGTGATTAATTAATAAACTTATTAGTAGTCTGAGAATTTTTCTTAACAATATAAATTACTATTATTGGATGCATTCAGAACATATTAAGGAATTTAAAATATATTATTAAATTTGGAGAACAAACACAATATAAAAGATAATTGTAAAATATTTTAACAATGCAAAATTATTCCCCAGAATATCATAAAAACTGTTTTTAAAAAAAATCATTATTTTGTATTGTTTTTTCCTTAACTTTGAATCATGAACAAGTATAAGATTTTTTTTACACTTAAAATCAGCAAACTCATTTTTATTACTACATAAAATAACTACCAGTTAAACAATGTATTGAATACATATGTGATTTAAATACTATCATAGTATGCACTAACTATAACAAAGTAAAACAATTCTCTAACACATATTTCAAATACATTAAATGATAACATGATGGTTATAAAATGATAAATTATGGTTCTTATGCTACAGAAACTAAAAACAGAAATTGACCTTCTCCAATAATAAAAATATATAAAGAATGTTAAGTTACTTAAGAAACAATGTGGTAGTGTGACTGGCTTCGTAATTATCAATACACAAATGGAACTAGCATAGATAATCTGATAGAATGTTGCCAGAATCCCTAATTGGAATTTTTAAAAATAAGTCAGTGCATTCACATAAATGTAAAACTAAACTCCAGAACACTCATAGTGGAACCTATTGAACACAGATCTTAAAATTCCAAAGCTTTCAAATACTTTGGAAATAGAATAACTTAAAATGGCAGGGAAAGAAGACACAATGGGTGTTTGATAAAAGGTGTATGTTTAAAAGTCAAAATAAATAAAATATACAGGAGAAGGATCAAAAAACTAAAAGGATACAGAAAAAAAAATATTTTAAAGTTGAATTCAATTTTAAACAATTTTACACAGTATTAATAAATAATCAAGTTTTAATTAGATTTTCCTACACCAAGTTTCTTATATCTTCTTGATATTAATATAAAATCTTTTATATAAATGATTATTAATCGACATCTACTAAATGGGTTTACATTAGGATTTTGTACTGGTATCTTGAAATATTTCTAAGACACTGATTGGGTGGATTACAAGAGTTATATATGTCAAAGTAATAAATTAATACTAATGTAGTAACCCAATGTTCATTTATGATTAGTTAACGACCAGCTAAAATAAAATTTCATTTTAGCTGCCACTCAAACTCGAAATACTACTACTTCTACTTACTTCGCTTCATGTGTTAAAATTTTTAAACGTTATTTTTCTTCTAACTGTGTATAGTCAGTTCCGGAAATTTTTAACGTTAACTAAAAATGCTTTTGGTAGAATAACTAGTATTTTTAATTTTTCTATATAAAACTCAATTTTAATATACTAAGGTGTCTAACAATTAAGTAATTTTTTTAGCTTTATTATTATCAGGTAGTTGGACCATTAAACTTGGCAATTAAAATATTATCTGATACCTTAAAATATTTTAGGATTACGTTAGTTGTATACTTATTTAAAGATTACTATCATCAATGACGAATTTCTTTATTAATTTTTTCTTTTCTCTCTCTAAAGGAATAATGAGATAAAGCAGAATCACTGGCGAGCAAAGATCTAAAAAATCTTCACAATCAATCAATGACAAAACTAAGTCATTCATTCTACTAACAAATAAAATTGTCAATGTTGGTTAAAGCTGTGGGTATCAGCTTAGACTAACATAAATATTAAATTACAGAGGTCATGACCCTCCCAAATCCTTTTTCTTTTTAAAAACGTACAGTCGAGGGAGAAAATTCCAAAAATATAATAAAAGGGGAAAAATAGAAAGAAAAATCACATGGGAAAAACTTAAGATTCTTACCTTCCTTGTCTTTCTTCCTAGCTGCATAAAATAATTTAAAACAGAGAACTAACTTATGATCACTGAATGTGAATGAAGAGAAGGAGACACAAGTTTCCTAACTAAAAGAGGCGAGTTATCACAGAAGCAAAATGAGTAGATTGAGCAATGAAAGAGAGAGAAGAAGAGAAAAGGTGCAAAGCATGCAAGGATAGTGAAGACCATATATATTATATAAGGTGTGCTCGTGTTTTGCTTTTTGAAAGGGGCAAGGAAAGTATTCTTTTGACGTCATTTTTAGCTCCGCCTTACTATGGGTTTTTGATTATTCTCATTGGCTGTGTGTTTCAAGCATTGCTACTTAGGTTCGATCCCCGGTTGAGTAACAACTGGTGATTTAATTTTTAATTAGCAAAATAATGTAAATATCTGTAGATAATTGTGTTCAGGTAGCTTCACTACTAATCCGTCCTTGTTTTGTTATGTCCCCGTATTTTACTTGATTTAAATTGTAACTCATTTAATATGTCCAATACAAATGCATTGACATGATAGTTCCGATTCCCATTTTACTCTTTCAAAATTCATGGACATACTAATATTATTTTAATACGCTTAATTTATTAAGAAATTCTTTGCAATTTTTACATACTAAATACAATCCTGAAAATATAATTTAAACTCTTAAAATTTAGCAAATTCTAAATATAATTAACGATTATCACTTTTAAAAAGTTTTAAAAAAAACAAATAGATGGCAGCACGTCAAGAACCATTGGTACAAATCGATTCGAAATATTTTATTAACAAAACAACTCTGCAAACTCGATTCAAATTGTTTTTTGAAGCAAATTTTAACTGTTTTCTTTTAAATAAATTCATGATTAGTTAAAAACAAGAATTCTTGTTAAATTAAGTACTCCTTGTCAATAGCGACAATTGCTCCTAAAGCGACTATACAAACGAGAGCATTAGACACGCCCACAGAAGGCGGGGGAAGGCGTCACTATAACCTCAAAAGAATTCTTTTCCACGCCCTCCATCAGAAAGCGGGAGTACCAGCACACCTTTTATATATAGTCTCCACTATCCTTGCAAAGCATGAACTTAACCAACCAATAATAAGAAGCCATTGTGTAGAATCCGAATGGTAATTTAACATTATGGTAATTAATGGTGACTGAAGGGCCAGAGTCCCAAACCCTAATTTTATTTTATTAATAAATTCAAAAATACTAATTTTTTTTTAATTATTATTAGAACATATTTTTTTAAACAATAAAAAAATATATATATTTTTTAAAAAATTGCTTTTTTTAAGTTTAAATGGTCTTTTATATAAAAAAAATACTACTGCTTCAATTTTAATTTTTTTTTCTTTCATTAAATTGATTAAATAACGTCAAATTATATAGTACAGACATAAGAATAGACTTTTGGAGATTTGTGTTTTAATTGTTTTCAAGAACTTATTTTAACTTCACAACAAAAAATATATTAAAATTTTTATGTTTATTAATTCATAAAAAAATAATTTACAACTTCATTTAAAAAAACTATCCATGCGTTTATAAAACAAATATTAAAGCTTCAAAAACTATTAACAGTTTAGTTTTAGGTTAATTTTTTACAAAGCTTTCTCATTTTAAATGGGACCAACATTTAAAAAAATTATTTTGATTAAATGACGAACGTTGCAGATAAAATGTAGATAGAAAGATGACAAATGGTATATAAACATCTCAGGGCTGCCACTGAGTTGTACCTTTGAAAATAGTAGCTTTAGTATCCTCAGACATCAAAAATAGTAGCTTAAATAGTCTCCTCAATTATGCATATATTTAGCAAAGATGACTAAAAGCAGTAAATTGCGACAAACGTTAAACAAATTGCGACAAAGGCATTTTATTAAATGCAAGTAATATTACAAATTGATATTATTTTTATTATTGTCACCGTTTTTAGACAATTCTAAATATGTACTTTATACTCATTTTCTTAAATAGACTGGATAAATTAAAAATGTATATATTCACTAGATATGAACAAATTCCATTTTTAAACTGTACAAGTACACATTTAACTGATAATTTTAACTAAAATTTTTCGGAATATACGCGAGTATATTTGGTAATTTTTTAGAAAATTAAAAAAAAAACTGATACATTTATTAAATTGATAGTAATAAAAAAAAAGGAAAACGGCGGAACATCGGAAGATTTTCATTCCTGAGGTGTATCTAAATGTTCTTTGCTTCGCGCAGTGAATTCTAGAAGTAACACACACAACCTAAACGCAAATTGCTCTCTAAAAGGTAAAGAAAGCGATGTCTATTGGTGATAAACATGCTTGGCAAGTATTATTTACTTGTAAACACATCCTGCAGCGTTTAATGGTGTTGATTCATCGACTGTTTGTCTTTTAGAATCGCCAAATAGCAGTACATTGGCGCTGTATGCAACAGCCAATCAGATTACTTGATACTTCAAAATGAGTTAAACGGTGCGTGATTCTGTGAAATATTACTTGAAAATCAGTGTTGTTAAAAAAAGTTATCAAAAAATAGTCGCCAAAAGCTAAAAAAGTAGAGGGTTTTGATGAAAATAGTCGCTTTTGGCACTATTTTAACAAAAATAGTCGCCGAATCTTAAAAAAAGTCGCTTTAGTCGCCTGTGGCAGCCCTGACATCTAAACAAACACTTTTTTACTGCTATAAATGTTGTACACATCTTCTTAAGTATATATAGCATCGTTTCACAAAAATTTGGGGCTTGGTTCTGAAGAGAGCCAATTGGAAATTAGGCAAAAAAAATTAAGATAAAGAGAGAATATTAGGAAAGAAGATTGAACAAGCAGTTAGAAAGAGAGAGAAGCAGATAAAGAAGATTTATATATATGGCAGCACAATATGAAATGATATGAAGCTTAACATTATTAGTATTTTTAAATATCTTACATACTATGATTGAATAAAAAGCTAGTGCTTCTTAAATGTAAGAGCAAACGATTTCTACACTAAATTTTTTATTTAAAATTAATGTTTAAAGAACAAAATATAACCACCACCACTACCACATGGTAACTTAAATTACACTAATGCAAAGTGCTGAAATAAAAAAAAATTTAAATAACATTTACATAAAATTAAATATAGTGATACAACAAATTTAAAATATACAGATACACAAAAAAAAAAACATCTGCTGCTTTCAAGTACATGGTTCATACAGATTTTCAAAAGTAAAAAATAAATAGTGACTTTTTAAGGCCCTCTCGATAATTTTTTCTTACCCCTTTAACGGTAGTGGATGTAGAATTAAATATATCATCAAAACAATAAAAAAATAATCAAATTAAAGCAGTTATAATTGAAATTTGGAACAGTAAAATAGATTTTGAATACATTTGGCAAATTTTCAATTTGTCAGTTTAATCCCGAGAGTGACGTCCCAGACCTCAGAGGATCACAAGCTGTTGTTACTCCTCTTCCTACTCCTCGACCCCCCTTGTTTCTAAAACTCAACCTCTCTGATATTCTTCAAAAGGCCAGTCATGAACAAAATATCCCAAATATATATGTCGTAGATCCAAGTACATATAGAAGTGCTGTATGATAGCAAAATACCATCGACCAAAAATATCGGACAAAAGAAATCAAAAGCTTGCCTTTTTTTTTCTGACACTGAATTCATCTATTCCAAGCTTTTCGATTCATACTCGCGTATAACGGTCGAAGTCAAATCAGGAATTCTACACTCCGATATTTTAATTGCATTTTAAATAAACGGAATTTTGGGTTAGAATAAGAAAAATATACCCTAGAATATAAATATATCTACAAATCAACGTAAACTTTCGTGTAAGGCAAGTCGAGAGTCAAAAGTCATTTACCTGTTTTTTAATTGCTGTACAAAATAAATACATAGACGAGCTTCCGTTATGAATGCACATTGTGCAGAATGTGATGCAGCCCTTGGTGTCGGGCACCTTCGTCCATTCCACGTCCTGGCCATCGAGAGCACCCACTGGAATTAATCTCAGGAAACGCTGCTTCCCTGAAGAACGGTCAGAGTAACAACTTTAAACTTACGTTATTCTTAAAAACAATTATGTACGTAATTAATACTATTCACACAGATATGCACAGTGGGGATAGTTGGCGATGGGGGCACCATATTAAGTATTGGTAGTTCAAGTCAAGATTTAGAAGTAGGGTTTTTTCTGATATGTATGAACACGATATCTGAAGAACCGTTAATGGTACATTGTGCCAGATACTGGTAATTTAATGCTGCAAACAAACATAATAAAGCGGAAAATTATATTTTTTCAGTGTGGCAACAAAATGCTTGAAAAAAAGTTCATTGAATTCCATGATGGTTTCACAAAAATTTTGCGTTACGTTAAGAAATGCTGCAATATATACTTGTATAGAAAAAAAGTATCCACGCTACGATAATATAATAAATATATTGCATTATAAATGAAAAATTATGAGCAATACTTATATTTAGTTTTTAGTTGCTGTTTTAGTAATCAAAAATTTAAATTTTCACAATATTTCCAGATTTAAAAAAATACATGATAATTCGATAATTTCCTGGTTATACTGCCACTGTTTTTATTTAAAAAAGCGAAAACACACACAAATTTGTGTAATTCTTTGATTTAAGACCAATTAACAGAAGTTATGTTCTTATAACATAAATTCTAATTTTTTTTTATAATACTGTTTATAATTTAATCATAGAACATGATTTCTTATCAAATATTCTGATGATCTATAACCCTATAGCTGATTTATAGGATAATCTTTAATTATAGGAGTGGTTAAGTATCACTAATCCAATTCTCTATTTAAAAAAATAACAAATAATAAAACATTTATGAAAAAGAACAAATTAAAGAGCAGGATATAAATAACGAGAAATGGGATGAGCTGTTGTGTAAGAATGAGCATAAATAAATCCCAGAAAGGCATCAAGCTCGGGTAGTAGCATATTAGCATAATGTGAAGGGTATCAGTTTAATTTGAAAACCCTGTATCTTACATACAGTAAAGGGATGCACAAACCCCCAAATAATCTGGAAACCCTACATAGGGTGGCAACAAAATTCTGGAAAAAAAGTTCCCTGACTTCCGTGATGGTGTCAGAAAATTTCCCTGACTTTAAAATTACATTAAGAAACGTTGAAATATATGCTTTGTATAAAAACAAAGTATCCACACTACAATACAATAAATTTACTGCATTATAAATAAAAATTTATAAGCAATACTTATTGTCAGTTAAAATAATAATTTATGGATACACAAATTATACAATTGTGGCAGGCATAATAGTAATTAATCATGATCTCTGTAAGCAGAGAATGCAAATTTTTCCAACTATATCTTTTGGAGATAATTTTAAATGTTTTATATGCTTAATATTTCCTATTCCAATCTTCAATAAATCACATTCATTAGCTCCTCACATGTTGCTCACAATTTCAAGGTCTAATGCACTTTGCTTTTGCTGCTCCCTCAGCACTGGTTCACGTTTTTACAAAAATAAAACTGAAAATATTAAAATCTGCATAACCATACTTTAAAAAAAAATTATTTTTCAGAACTAAAAGGAAATATTGACAACTAAATTACCCAGAGTGCATAATGGAGGATAATTGCCGTTTTAACAATCCAAATTTGAAAATTTCCCTGATTTTTTGTGAAATTTCGAAAATTTCCAGAATAAAAAAATTCCCAGACAATTCCCTGATTTCCCGGTTTTCCATGTTATGTTACCACCCTGCTACAAGTTAGGAATTTCAAGTTAACTCGAACGAATATACATGTTTGTATCCATGAGGCAGTTAACGGAAAGATGCATTAGCAACCTGTTGAATAAATAAAAAATGTGAGAGCTGATACAGGTATTATACTAATTTTGCCCAGTCCCCTTTTGAAAAGTCAGAAAAAAACAAAAATCCTGTATATATGTTACCGTTAAAATATGAAATCCGTTATTTCATAGAATACCTAGTTATTCCATGAAATAACTGATCGTGTCTGCTAAAGTGTAAAACTCTCTTGTATTTCATGGTTTAACTAGTTATTTCATAGAATAACGATCTGCAGCCCGTTAAAGTGTAAAATAATCTATATCATATATCTCGCACAACAAATAATTAATAATAATTTATAATAAAATAATTAATAATAATTTTAAAAATATTCGTGCAAAACCCAGTGTGTCAACAAAAAATGTTTTTGTTTTAGAAATAATGTTCTTTGTAATTCCAAGTGTCATTTTAGTAATCCTTGTGATTAGTAATCCAAATGATTTTATGGTACGTTTCCATAAATACCATTTATACGCTGCATAAATTAGATAAATTGCTTCTTTTTCATTTTAATTGTCTATCATTAGTTTAATTTCATTTTAGATAAATTGTTTATTTTACACTTTAACTGTCTCTCATTAGTTAATTTATAGAATACCTAGTTATTTCATAGAATAACTAGTTAAAGTGTCAAATTAATAACATATTACACACTTTAACGGACACGATCAGTTATTTCATGGAATAACTAGGTATTCTATGAAATAACTGCATTATATACTTTAACGGTAACATATATATATATATTTTTCTTTTTTTACAAATATTAGATACAGAACTTGAAAAACACGAGTTGAATTATTGGACTCTTTATTACAAATCCGGAAAGAACAGGGTAAAAAGCTGGGGCTCACCAGCAATAGCAAGGAGTAACTGTTCTTCTGCAATGTATTCCAGCTGACAGACTTTCTTGCCATCCCCGATTCGGGCAATTTCTTTACAAGGAAAAAAAAGTTACTTAGTTTAAAAGCTTACAAAAATTACATTATAAACAAAACACTGCAAAATTGTAATAAAAAAAACTTAATTCCTACTTATGTAAATAAAAAAAATAATTATCATTAAATAAGTTTCATGAAATTTCTGTTTTTGATAATTGAAAGAATTAAAAATTATATATTGTAATTAAAAATCAAAATATATTTGAAATAATTTCACAATATAAATACTGATCAAAGCAAATAAAAGTACACTTTAAAATTCCACATGCATTATAACAAGGTTCCAACTCATAATTCAGATTACAATTCCCTGACTTTTCCAGGTTTTCCAGAAGGTGTTAAAAAAATTCCAGAAGCAAAAATATGAAAAATTACTGATTTGTTTTAAAGAGAAATGTTGAGAACTGTAAAAAAAAAAGTGCTAACTTATCAAAGTATTTAAAAAAAAACAGAGAAATTGTGATTTTTTACAAATTTATATTTTTGTAACGAAAAGAACATTTCATCGATGGAGAGGAAAGGAATTTAGTAAGACATCTTCATCTAAAAAAATTTGTAAATTTCCCTGACTTTTCCAGAAAACTTGAGAAATTGTTCATTTTCCCTGACAATTCCCTGACTTTTCATGTCATTTTCATTTTCCCTGACAATTCCAGGTTTTCCCTGTTTTCCAGGTGCGTGGGAACCCTGTTATAATTCTAGATTACCAACAGCCATTGAAATCATAAAATAATTCATGCCCACAAGTTCTGTGAGTGAACAGATAGCATACAAGGTGTGTAAATTAAGTAATAAGACTGATTTTTTTTTATTGAAATAAAATTACAAATTCACATTGTCTCCTTTAAAGTAACTACCTCGGGTAGCCACACACCGCTGGAGACGATTCATCCATTCCTCATAGCAGTGCTGGAACTTGGATACTGGAATAGCCTTCAGTTGGTCGATTACTGCTGTTTGAATATTCTCCAATGTACCAAAATGAGGTCCCTTGAGGTGCCACAGGAATGTTTTTACTGTCCAAAAACTCATTGATAGAAATCGCGGTATGACAAGGAGCATTGTCGTGATGCAACACCCACATGTTTTTGATGGTTGGTCTCACACACATGACCCTTTTTCGAAGTCTCTCGAGAACTTCTCGGTAAAAATGTTGATTAACGCACGAGATTGTGGATTCTGCCAACATTTTCATTGGTTCTTAAAGATGAGGGCCTTCCGCTGCGAGGGTCATCTTCAATTGATTCTCTTTCTTCTGTAAATGCCTTATACCACCTAAAAATCTGGGCTCGCGACAAAACACTGTCACCATAGGCCTGACGCCATTTTTCAAATTTTCTGTTGCACTGTGTCCAAGTCTGAAGCAGAACCTGATAGCACAACATTGTTCCAAATTAATGTCACTGATTTTTAGAACACACTAAAAAAAAACTTTATCACACAAAAATTCACTACAGACAACGCTGCAACTCTAGCGTGTGCAAAATTGTACTGGACGCATATCAGATGTTTACCTGCCTACCCTCTACGTGCCGCGTCTCCAGTGTTGCCAAATTGAACACTAGAAAATCAGTCTCGTTACTTAATTTACACACCTTGTATATATTTTCAATGTGAATTAAAAGTACTACAATGCTTTTAGAATTTTTCATGCTTACCTTCCCTGTCTAAATCAACACAATAGAGACCTTCCTCAGTTCCTAACACTATTCTTTCAGGATCTAGAGAAGAAGTTATAAAAAGCATAAATTAAAAGTAATGTTTTATAATATTTTTAAATGCTTATTATTGTAAAGTTAGGTTTGCAGCCCTACAAGAATAATAATTAATCAGATAAATTAAACCACTTGTAATATTATGTGTATTATTTACATTGAAAATGACTCTAGCGTAAATATGCAGAAAACTTATATGTTTCTACATTTTGTGAACACGATCCATACTTGAAAAATATCTAAGCAATAACATTGTATCACTACATCTGTATTAAAAAGTAATAAAAAATAAAGTATTTGAATGGCAAATATTACTATTTACAATTAAACAATATTAAACCAGTTTTGGGAACAGCATTGGCTTTTTACTCGACAAACAAATATTAGTATCGTTTTTTTTAAATATGTATTTTATTGTTTTAAAAAAAACTTATACAATGGAATTAATTATCTTTTTAAACAATAAATTTTTAATTTCCAACTGATTTCTTATTTTTCAAATCTTTTCACTAACTTTTTATCACTTTTCAATATTTTATTTTAGTAACACTAATTTTATATATAAATGGTTATTATTAAAATACAAAGTTAAAATATGCAATAAAAATCCATCAAATCTGGTAATGTTTCCGGAGATACATCTCCCTTCATCCGCAGAAATGATTTTCTGCTGATGAAGGGAGATGTATCTCGCGAAACATTTCCAGATTTGATGGATTTTTATTGCGTATTTTAACATTGTATTTGTATTTTAATATTCTTAACGCAATGTTCTATAAGATGAGTTTTTATCTTATAAATGGTTATTTTTTTAATGTTTTTACTATAATATTTAAGAAGCAAAACAAAAAAAAATGGCATCCTCGCAATTAAAATAAAAAAAATTAAAGTTGATTAAAAATGTAAATTTACCTATTACAGCAGCAGACGTAGCATTTTTAATTAAAGTTAGAGTATTATCCAGAATTTCTTTCGCTTGAAATACCTGAAAAAATAAACCCAAACATTTCAGCAGGGATCATCATCTTACAAAATCATTGATATTTTTCCAAACATTTGTAACATTTTATAATATTTAATCTTTTAAGTAACATTTAAACTAAGTCGGAAGCTTACGGTTTTGGATGACAATTTGTTCCTACGCAGAATACGGTGAAGCTCGTTCAAAGCGTCCACCCATTTTAACTTTTCACTTTCCTTTTCAACCAGCATTAGTGTATGGTTTTTAATACCAGGGGGATTTAACATTGATGTTGTTACCTATAAAAACAAATATATATTTTTAATTAAATGAACTAAAATATTTTCAAACAAGAAACTTGGTAACTTTTTTATTTTTGTTTAAATGGTGAACTTACCCTGAAAATACATGGAATATCTTTTTTGTTAGCGTGAATGACATCAGATTCTAAAACTGAACTCACAGAAAATTCTTCATCCCTGAAATACATGATAAATAAAGATATTCAAATCGAAATTAAAGTTTACAATACACAGGGACAAACTTACAAGTTTAGGGGACCTGGTAAAAGAACATTTGCCATAATTTATATGTTAATGAACATGTTAGCATAATTTATACACAAAAATAATATAATCTAAAATCATAAAAAAACACTAAATAACACACTTTAAGTTAATTAAGACTAATTTTTTTTAAATCCTAATTAACAATAATTCCACATTAATATTAAAACCAATAAAATAAACCACATAAAATTGCTATTTTTGTTAGCATCTTTTTCACTTAAAAAAACTAACTACCCAGGAAAATATAGATAATGTTAAGAAACATGTTTGCAAAATTTATACACAAAAAACTATAATCTAGAATCATAAAAAAAAAACTAAATAACACACTTTAAGTTAATTATGGCTAATTTTTTTTAAAAATCCTAATTAACAATAATTCCACATTAATATTAAAACCAATAAAATAAACCACATAAAATTGCTATTTTTGTTAGCATCTTTTTCACTTAAAAAAACTAACCACCCAGGAAAATATAGATAATGTTAAGAAACATGTTTGCAAAATTTATACACAAAAAACTATAATCTAGAATCATAAAAAAAAAACTAAATAACACACTTTAAGTTAATTATGACTAATTTTTTTAAAAATCCTAATTAACAATAATTCCACATTAATATTAAAACCAATAAAATAAACCACATAAAATTGTTATTTTTGTTAACATCATTTTCACATAAAAAAAAATAACTAACTACCCAGGAAAATATAGGTAATTCTAAATATTTGCTGACAATTTAAATGACATATTTATTTTAATGATAACTCCGTGTTTATCCATTATTTATAAATTCTATAAAAAAAAAACTAAACAGACATTAGGAAGAAAATTATCTTGCCTCATATCCAAAACTTGAGATATCCATGTATTGGGCTGTGTGCTTTTGTCTTGAGCCAAATCGTACAAAAATAACTTAAAGTCGCACACAACAACAAACTGCCGCATCCAGCCCTTCTTCACACCACCAGGTTTAGGAACCTTTAGAGAAATAGTCGTTTACTCAATCAGTGTGCACTTATTTATATACAATAATAAGTTATAATGTTATGGACTAGGACTTTAAATGGAAGAACCATTTCTAAATGGCTAAAAAATTAAGTTTCAATTGCTATCATTTCATTAAAGTTCAAAGAATAGTAAACAACTTTAACATAGTCTTAAAACTTAACTTAAACATATTGAAATAATTTTTTGTAGTTAAGTTAGTGGTCGGGTGTATAACCCATATTGTGTACAAAGAAGTAAGCACACCAAGCAAGTCCATTCTTACACGAAGGTTAATAAATATGCACCATCTGCAAAAGATGGATGTGCAATTGTGGAGTACAAACCATGAGATTTGTATTTCCCATTTACAAAGCCATCTGAAAAGCTAATCTGTGTAAATAATGTCAATGTAGAATGGGCATTAACATTGACTGGGAACTGAAATAAACATGTAAGCCTTTCGAAGTTTTATTATTAGTTAGAATGAGAATTTTGAATACTTTCTTACAAAAACAAGGTGCATTAAGAATCCTTGAAAAATAAAACAAATATGTTTTTAAATACTTTATTAGGTCCTTCTGGGTTCGTACATATTTTTCAAAACTAAAAGTAAGTGGTCTCTAAGAATTTTGTAAGGGCCTTAAAGCAATGATTATGGATATTATTTTTAATTCAAAAAATAACTATACATTTATAATGAAAAAGTTAGCTTAAAAGTCGCAAATAAGCTTCGTATATTAAAACTTTGGACACAAATAAGAAGTTTCTATGTAGCCCTTATGAACATGGAACAAAAATAAAGAACTTGCATTACAAGATTTCGAAGACCGTATGAACCATCAATAAAACATTAAAAATAAAAACAAGATAATTCTTATTCATTCCAAAATTGCATATAAACGCTTTTTTATTATTATAATAAATAATTATGCATTTATTCTAACATTACAATTAAAATTAATATACAACAAATAATTATTAATGTAGAAATAGGCAAATAATCATAGAATGATAATAAATTACGCTCACCTTTACATATCCTTCATATGCTGTTCCAATCCCACGAGTTGGATCGATACCCACGGGTCTTTTGACTATTAAAAAAGTCGTTTATTTAGAAAGAATACATTTTAAATTAAGCTATTCACATTATTAGTTCTTTACTTTAAAATTAACTTCTATAAATTGTATAATATTTTCCATTTTTAAATACATAAATATTAAACTTATAAATTAATTTTATGCAAGTTAAAATCGAAATAAAGATATCTAAATATAAATTAATGATAATAGACCTACTAAACGAACTTTTGTAAAGAATCAAATAGAAAAACTGCCTTGAAAGAAAGATGATAAGACCATTAAAAACTTTATATTACAGGTTAATTATTTTTTATTTCTTTCATAATAGCTAAAATTACTTATAAATATATCAAGAAAGATAAAAACAACTTAACCACAAATTAAAAAAAATCTAATGAAAATTACAACTAGTCTCTAACTAGATTAAAAATACACTTATACAAATTCTTCTAAAAAATATTATACACAAAATAAATTTTGAGCACACAAATTATAATCCTTACTTTGATCAGAAGGAACAGGACAAACAGCTGGGACCTTTTCTTGGCAGGTGACATGGCAGGCAAAACCACAAACTATAAAGAGTTGTAATAGGGTTAGAATCATTGTTAAATTTAATTTTAAAAAAATAAATATTTTTAGTTAAAATATAAAAAATAAATATTTTTAGTTAAAATATAAAAAATAAATATTTCGAGTTAAAATATAAAATAAATAAATATTTTTAGTTAAAATATAAAAAATAAATATTTTTAGTTAAAATATAAAAAAACTAAATATTTTGAGTTAAAATATAAAAAATAAATATTTTTAGTTAAAATATAAAAAATAAATATTTTTAGTTAAAATATAAAAAATAAATATTTTTAGTTAAAATATAAAAAATAAAATAAAAATTTAAAAAATCTTCCAAAACAAAATATTCTTTTTTCAAAATCTTTCGAGTAAAAATAGAACTCACCCTCGCACACCACTCCCTGTCTGCACAGACCAATCATAAGGGATGTACAATGATTGCACTTGATTGGAGAAGGAAAGGTCCTGATTAAGAATTGATGTGCTTTCGGCTGAAGAAAATAAAACATCTATGAACCTTTTGTGAAAATTCAACACGATTTTACTCGATATAAATTTTGCATATACCAGTGTTCACTCTAGAAATGAAAAAGGGCTAATGGCAGTAAAAGGGCACCCCGTTTTCGAAAAGGCAATTATTTTTTAAAGGGCATTTATAAAAAAAAAAGTTGGGGGTGGGTGTGGCCAAACAAAAAAAAGTTTCGATTGTTGGTTGACATTGCGCTAAAGCTGAAAATTGGGCTATTGGTAACGGTTCGGGGCTTATCTCGAAGGAAAGACTCGTACAAAATTGATGTCTCTTACTTTTAAATTAGTGCAAATAATACAAAACATTAAAAAAAAAAAAATCACATAAGCAAATCGGTAAGTAGTCCTAATCAGACCACTTACAAAACTGATGAAAAGGCTACTTAAATCCGAAAATTGTTAATAAAATGCCTAATCTTGTAAAATCAGCTCAAACCATCTTCTCTTTTTAAAAAAAAAAAATTAGCATTTAATACGCGGGCACAGGCAACCCTGCATTGAAAATTACAGCGGAATTATTGCGATTGCACAAAACCCGTAGTTAAAATGGAGTTTGTTTTTCTAATGTCATAATTCACTTTGATTCTTATTTACACAAAAAAAATTCATCGATGCCTTCTTTAAAGACAGCTAGGGAAGCAAGGACACTTGTGACTGAAAAGGGCAAGAGGAGCGGAATTTTTTCAAAAGAGGGCGGCATGTTTTAAAAAAGGGCGGCATGTTTTAAAAAAGGGCGGCATGTTTTAAAAAAGGGCGGCATGTTTTAAAAAAGGGCATGAGGGCACTATAGAGATGAAAAATGGGCGGGCAGGGCAGACCGCCCTTCAAATAACACCTAGAATGAACACTGCATATACAACTAAAACTTAACTCTAACTAAAGTATTAAAAAAATCACAGTTATTATAACTAATTAGAAACTATTAAGTGCCTTGGATGATTTAGAATGTGCTTTTTTTTACTATAATTTAGCATACATATTTTAAGAATAGATACTTCACTATCTAAAAAAAAAAAAAAGCATTTCTTTTAAAACTTCAATTATCTTAGTTGATTGGCAACTAGTAAATCAGTGCATACCAATCTTTTTGTGCCATTCTGGTGCCATGCGAAACTATAAATATTAAACAAACCGCCAAAGTGAGTGACAGTCGTTTATAATAGATATTTTAGAAATTGTGAAAATATTTCATTTTATGTTATTAATTTATCACATGAAAAAGTATCAGGGGTTTAAAGTGAAATTAAGGATGAACAGGATAGTAGCTTTGCCAGATACGGGATATTCGACGCACATTACAAACGATAGCTGATATCCAAACTAGATTTTGCCAAATATCAGACTTTTTTTTTTATTATGAAAATATCTTCTCTTAACAGTTCTTTAACAAACTGTTCATTTTCATACTGATTTTGAAAAGGGCAGGGTGTAGTGTACGATGCGTTTGAAAATGCAATTTTTAAATCTTTCCAAATTGCTGATCTAAATTGAGCTATATTTAAATGCTAAAAATAGCTCTTACTAGACAGATAAAACAATTTCTAATATATAACAAACAGAGATGCAACTATGCACCCTATACACGACCACCCACATGGATTGTTCAAATTCGAAGGTACTCTGTGATAGCTAGTGGCTGGTTCTTAATGTCTTCAGCATATCTTCCTTACTATCAATTCTCTTTAATCCAGTGTCTGAAACGTACCCAGTCAGGTTTTAATGAGAAAGTTATCATTTCACTACATACCCACCGGAATTGCCCGAGAAAAATTCAAGGGAGAATCTGCAAATTACATTAGTAGTATTTTCAGGAAAAAACTTAAAGCAAGAGCAAAAGACAATTTATTGCCAAAAAAAATCTGTGGTATTTTATTCATCTGGATATCCGGCGCTTTGCTTCCGGATATCGAATAATTACTGGATATTTAAAAATCAGCCGGATACTAGATATCCATGTCATCCCCAAGTTAAATGCAAAAAAATTATTTAGGATGAAGGGGTTTAAAGTGAAATTAGGGATGAACAGAGGATGGTAGCTTTGACAGATACCGGATATTCGACGCACATTCGAACCGGATATCCAGCTCATATTTTGTTACAAATATGATGCTTTTGTTAACCTTAAAATTAAATTTTCAGAGTGGTGACTTGTCCTATCCACAGTGGCGGCCCGTGGTCGAAAATGTTAGTGCAGTCGAAATCTTGTAACTCTCTCCCCCCACCCCCTCCACAACCGTACATGAACGGACATTAGGGTGCATCAAACGCCCCATGTTTTTAAAAATTTCATGGAATTTGTCTGTCCCTATGTTATTTTTGTTCGAAACGCTAAAAAAGTTATATACGTAGAATTTCGTAAAAATTGAATAACATCTATGTGGTCCTCAGGTCCCAGGAATGTACAACAAAAA
Organism: Troglohyphantes excavatus; assembly: GCA_963932185.1. Taxonomy (NCBI): domain Eukaryota; kingdom Metazoa; phylum Arthropoda; class Arachnida; order Araneae; family Linyphiidae; genus Troglohyphantes; species Troglohyphantes excavatus. The sequence continues at coordinate 29,725,866 of OZ010678.1, forward strand.
CGAAAATTCTGAGAAAAAAAGCATCGTGCGTAAAAAAATATATATAATAAGGTATACTTTAATAAAATAATGCAATTAAGAATGTTTTGTGATATATTAAAAGAATATATAATCATATACTATTAACTTTCTAATATAAATTTAATTCGTACAAGTACACTCAATTTAAACTGTAGTCAATTTTGTCCGTTTTCGCAGATTTTTCTGTTTTTGTCGATCTTGTTCGACGACATATTGGTAGTGATCTTCATGTTTTGCTGATTCTATGAAATCAGAACTTAGCTTCACCTCTCATTCTGCACAGTCGTGGACAATATTCAATGCTTGCAACTTTGTGAGTCTGTGGTGTAGGATATAGAACTTGACCATTCTGAAACACCTTCTATTAAAAAATTTGAGTCTAGTTCAAATAGATAAAATAAAATCCAAGAATCCATTTCAACTGAATTAGAAATAGTTGTATTTACAGTGAGATTTTTGGGAAATTTGGGTTTTTCAAAATCCATACCATATCAACCTTGAAATTTAAAAGCAGTATCAGTGGAATTTATTTTTGTAGCTAGCTTTGCATCAGCGATAGCTTTTCATTCTTGTGGTGGAACTCTGTTGCTCCTAAAGGACAAGTGGAACCATCTCTTTTGTACGATACTAGAAGTAATGGTTTTCAAAAGCACTAATTGCACTTTCAGATACGATGGGATGGACAACCTTGTACGTTATAAGAGAACATAGCATTTGTAGGACATTCCAAAGAGCATTTATGGCAGAATCACAAGTTAACCACCAGGTGCTGTAGGTGAGAGTGGCAAAGTCACACAGTTTGACATGTTGTTGTGCTGGTAGGTAGTTGCTGATGCTGCTCAAAAAGACAAATTTTAATCGTGTATAACAGTTTGGCCATCCAACATGCTTTGTGCAAACTCCTGGTCGGTTTAATTTTACTGCTTGTGTAATATTGGGACAGTCAAGGTATATTATACAAAGCTTTGTGAATTCCATATAATCATCTCTGTTTTTTCCAGAATCGATGACACATTTTGCTGCATGAATTGCACTAGCTCCAAGATCATTAACTATGCTTCTCGCTTGCACAATCACTGACTTTGGGTCATATGGTTCAAATCCACCATCATCTTGATCAAAATTGCTACAAAATAGTTTAAATAAGGTTATACCTAGTAACTTGGAAGCCTCGACCTTTAAGTCACCAAAACATGAGACAAAAGGACTTCTCTTATATGAAGGCGGCAAGCTGACCAAAGAAGTTTATGTCCCAATTTATTTTGGTCTCTGTCACAAGCAGCAGTAACATGCCCTGTGTTGGAAGAAGTTGTGTCAAATATCATGTTCATAATTGTTTGTACATTGCTAAGAAGTCATTTGCTCATATATTAAGTCGGCAATGATTGAGTCGCATTTACTATTAGTTCCTTGGGGATATGCAGGCTCACCAAGAATCTTTTGCTGCTGAACGTTTTTTTATTTTGTACTTATTGGACATTGCTGTTGAAAATTTTATATTCCAATGCAGAGTTGTATATTTAAGAAAGCACCACTCTTACTTGCAAGCAGTTGAAATTTTCATTGCAACTTGCCTATTATTGTTCTGTCTGCTGTTGCGTAAGATGCTGCAATTGTACATGTATCTCCTCCCAATTTTGTAATGTTTTTGTATATGCTGCCTGTTGTCCTGGACTCATAGCTAGTTAAAAGAATATTAGGTTTCTGCATAATGTCGTATGGGATGAATAAACTCGTTCACGTTTTTTTATATCGATGATGACTTTGAGTACTTTTTGAGAGTCCTTTAAAATCAAAGTTTTTTTTTACATAATTTGTGTCACTTTGTTCATCAAAATCATCAGTAGATCTAATAATATAATTTAATATTAAATTGGAACTAATTATTTATTCACTTTACTTTTATTTTTATTCTTTTAGAATTAAAAGTAGAAATAAACAAAATAAAAGTATAAAATCGATTCAGAACAAAAGTAGAAAATCCGTTAAAAATGAAAACCACAAGTTGAAATAAACAGGAAATGCACTTTACTGTAAATTGTAAACAAAGCTAAATTTGTCACTAGTCATCTGAAATCAATGAAGAATGAAGTCACCTGAATTTAATGTTAATATAGTTTATTAACATTAAATATTTATATGATCCATATTTTACTTCGTTATAATCAGTTTTCTTAAAATATCATAAAATAATATGAAAGTAATTAAGTATGAAAAATGCTGAATTTGGGGATTTTACTCGAAAAAAACGAAATTTCAAAGGTGTTGAGGACCCCCTAAAAGTGTTTATAAATCAAAAATATTTGGTATGTCAACTTTTTATGGCTAATGGAACATTTTTAGATTGGGGACAAAGCGATTTTTTTCTAGAGGGGCGTTTGATGCACCCTAATGGACATTCTTTAAAATTTATTACTCAAACACAAATCAAAGTTTCCTTTAAACTTTTATGAAAGATAACGTGAAAAAAAATAGAAAACACTTACTTATTTTTAGAAAATTAAATCAATCCTTTCAACTTGCGAATCGGTCAATTTTAGTATTAATTTTAGTGAAAAAACAACAACGCACGTATAAACTTAACGAAAACTATTTCCGTTTGGGGAGATTCTTCGACATTGTCGTTTTCCTCCAACCCGCCGATTCAGCAATGAACCAATCATTTAATCGAAACCCAAGTACAGCAGATTTGAAAAAAACCTTTTGCGCTGTTTTGTCGTCACATCCTCCATTTCAGCGTGTTGGGGAAGTCATACTACGTACGGTTGCCATGGCAACGATGCAGTCGATTTCGAACTTCGCTTTTTGGCTGCAGTTTAATTGAATGGAGTTTTTTCCTCTCCTGAATTTGTGCATTACGGAAACAGGTTTGCAATTTATCGGAGATTTTTTTTTACTTAGAATTGAAATTTCATCTTCATTTCCAATTCTAAACTTCATTTAAGAAAATTAGTAATATATATAATTTTAGTTTTAAAATACACTAATAAAATTAGGTGCAGCCCGGCTGTATTTGCTGTAGTGGATGAGCCGCCACTGCCTATCCAAATTGAAATGTACAATATGGAAAATTATTATATTGATAATACCTTTGGGGTGAGCAAACTAATCACAGGTCGGGAATCTATCACAGGAGAGAAGGTGAAGTTCTCCTACGAATTAAAAGCATGCTTATAACAAACAGAAAAGCAATTTAAAAGCTAAAAACTGCACTTGACAAAGCAACTATGTAAACAATTATTAATATATCATTCTAAAATGTTGGTAAAGTGACTATTTTAACAAAATTGATATTAATGCAAACTTTGAAATTTTAAAAACCTGAAAATAATTAACAATGGATATTTTATATTTTGACTCCCAATAATAGTAAACATCTTAACCCACATTCCAGTACTGTATCCTTTGTTTAAATTTAAAACTCTTGAAACGACACAGAACAACAAAACAACTACATTAATTGTTAGAATAATTTTGATAAATTGACTAAATTTTTTATTATAAACAATAAAAGGGAAAGGCAAACAATTTTAATCCTGCAAACTTTAATAAAAAAATTACAAACAGTTTTGAACTTCATAAGTTTTAATGATTAATTTTTTAAAGAAACTTGTTTGCAACCCTTCACTAACTAAATTTCTGGTATAAAATGAATCTAATTTTTAAATAATATTTCTTGTGAGAAAAAAAAATATTTGCCTTCCTGTTTATGTAAGTATGCCAAGTTTTAACTCAACACAGCATAAGGAAGGCGAAATTGATGGTTTAGTTAATTAACGTCATTAGAGTTGCACAGTGGGCTATTGGTGATGGTTCGGGGTCGATTTTGATGGAGACCCGGGAGCGATGCCTCGTTATTTTTAAACAATAATCAGATGACGAGGACAACACCCGAGCTAATGGCAAAATTGAATTGCAATATTTGAGGATACAATAAATATATACCGGTGAAATTGCAACGAGCATTGCACTGATAATGTTCGTTTAATAAAAAATCCCGTTCTCATCTAGGTTATATAACAATGCTAAGTTTCAAGTTGATATAATTTGAAAGATGTTAAAATTGCTTTACAAGCTATGATGACACAACATTTAAGTTATATTTTCAGTTTTCTTTAAAAACGGAATTAACCTTATGGTGTGTGTAGTTGTGGTCCTTACACTTCCATCGAATTAAGCCTTGTAGAAACGAGAACTTTAGTGATGTATAATTTTAACTATTCAGTAACTATTAAATAAGAAAATGGAGTGCAGAGGAACTGAGCAATTAGCCGTACTAAGAATATGTTCTTTGAAATACTCTACGAGTTTATACTTAAACTAACTCCCAAGTAAATTGGTACTATTTTAATGATATTTATTACTTCTGACCAGTATTTTATTATTATTTATTCTATGCTTAATTCATAAATTCAATAATAAAGCAGCTACTCTCATCTAATCAACTAACTTTTTAACTATTTAAACCATATACAACAAAAACCAGGGTTCGAAATTAGGAGATAAAAACTAAGCGTCATTGGCACCTAACACATTTTTTTAGTTACCAAAACATTCTACTTAGCCAGAGCACCCAATTGTTATAATATTATTGCAATCATTAAAGCTTTTTTGCATAACGTTAGAAGCATGTTTTCATTTGTACTCTCAAACTGAAATGTTTTGGTGAAAAATATAACTAAACACGGGAAATACACAAAATCGGAAATTTAAAATTTGCGTGCGAATTCCCAAATGCACATTTTTTAATCAGAAAAGGCAGTATTAGCATCGAAAATTTTTTATGTCTCAATGTTCTACAACTACATACATTAAAGTTCGCAATTACTATACTTTGTTTACTAATTGCTTAAAATATTGGCTAATTTTTAAAAATCAAGCATGAAAATATCAAGAACGAAAGTTCTTCAAATTTAAAATTATAATAAACAATAACCTTTACGGATACTAAATTTCTAATAATTGAAAGCTAGTTTATCCTTAGTTAAAAATTTACACTCCATGCCAAAGGATATGAAGTAAGATTCCCTTACTTCAAAATGCATTTACTACCTATGGTTTTTTGTATTACAATCCTGATAATTTCATCATATAGTGGTGAAAAATATTCATTCTTGTGGCATATGCCTAATAAGATAAAAACTCGTCTTAAAACTAAGACTACAACTCAAGAGCTACATACAGCGCTAGTTTCTGATTTTAATATGCCTAATATTTAACAAGAGATTGAATTGTTGCATCATTATATCTTTTATTGGCTTTCAACAATTGTCAGCCACATAAAGGTTTAATTATGTATTTTTTTTTTTTTGTTTAGGCCCATTCAGTCCTGGACATTAAAAAAAAAAGACGGAAATCCGTCTTAGGAATTTTTTTTTTTCACTCATTCGACCAACAACTGCTAATGACGAACCCCGACTAAAACTAAGACTACAACTCAAGAGCTACATACAGCGCTAGTTTCTGACGCAGTAGATTTGCTACTACCCCCTGATGCCGGTTGGTTGTCCTCCACGTCAGCCTCGTCTCCCGCCCCTGCCGATTCCCCACTGTCACTGTGGGCAAGCCGCTGGGAGGTGTCCTTCAGGAACTGGTCAAGAAATGACATCCTTGATGACGGTCTGTCAAGGACTGGAAGGGAAATGGTTGGTAAGGTTAATGATGAGATTAAAAACAACATTTGGGTTTAAGGTAAAGAGAACGGTTGTTAACTTGCTGCCATCACCCTGGACATCCATATACAGGGTGGCAACAACATTCTGGAAAAAAAGTTCCCTGATATTTCCCTGATTTCCATGATGGTGTCATAAAAATTTCCCTGATTTTACAATTACATTTAGAAATGTTGCAGTACATGCTGTGTATAGAAACAAAATATACACGCTACAATAATACTATAAATGTATTGCATTATAAATGAAATATTATTAGTAAGACTTATTGATAGTTAAAATAATAATTTATGTATGCAACACAAATTACGCAATTGCAAGAGTAATAATAGTAATTAAGCATGTTCTCTGGAAGCAGAGAATGCAAAAAAAGTATGTTATTCAAATTATTTCGTTTGTAGAAAATTTTAAATGTTTTATATGCTTCATATTTCCTATTCCAATCTTCAATAAATCACATATTCATTAGCCCCTCACATGTGGTTTACAATTCAAGGTCTAACACACTTTGCTTTTGATGCTCCCTCCAGCAGTGGTTCAGGTTTTTACAATAATAAAACTGAAAATATGAAATTCTGCATAACTATACTTTTTTTAAAAAAAAATCTTTTTCAGAACTAAAAGGAAATATTGACAACTAAATTACCCAGAATAGAGGGCATAATGGACGATAATTGCCGATTCAATGATCCAAATTTGAAAATTTCCCTGATTATTCCAGAATAAAAAATTTCCATGATAATTCTCTGATTTGCAGGTTATGTTGCCACCTGATACATGGTGTCCAAGAAGTGTTGGAAGTATAAAAGAGATTTAACAGGGACACTAAAAATTAATCCAATACGGATGAGTGTTAGTTAATATTGTACATTACTTTGGAGGTTCCCGAAAGGTGGTCAGTGGACCCCTGGGTCGAAGTTAGAGGATCCACAGGGTCACAAAGAAAAAATGGTTTAAATGCACTAGTGAAAATGTCAAGCTTGCAACTAAACTGGGATGGAATTATGAATCAAAAAGAAAATTATCATTCGTCACGTACAGTTCGAAAAAAGTGGAGTATCTAATTTCAGTGACTATTACAAAATCATATGTTTAAAATTAGTGTTAAAGATGCAAGAGACTTAAAATTAATTAAGCGTTTGATTGTGGTGACATCTTTACTAAACTAACTACTTAATGTAGAGTAGTAATGTGTCTGTATTCTTAATAAAAGCTGTGCAAAATTAAAGAAATTATGAAATTTATTTTTCCAATTCTTTTTATTCCATTCAGGGATATTATTAAACATACCATGTAATATTTCTATATTTTAATAGTATAAAAATACGAATTCCAATGTATTTCAATTTAAATATGTGATTAAAGTATAAATAAAATATCCAAATATGTTGGTTAATAAATATAATATATTATTGTATAAAAATATATTACAGGGTGGCAACAAAATTCTGGAAAAAAAGTTCCCTGATATTTCCCTGACTTCCATGATGGTGTCACAAAATTTCCCTGACTTTAAAATTACATTAAGAAACGTTGAAATATATGCTTTGTATAAAAACAAAGTATCCACGCTACAATACAATAAATTTACTGCATATAAATAAAAATTTATAAGCAATACTTATTGTCAGTTAAAATAATAATTTATGGATACACAAATTATACAATTGTGGCAGGCATAATAGTAATTAATCATGTTCTCTGTAAGCAGAGAATGCAAATTTTTCCTACTATTTCTTTTGGAGATAATTTTAAATGTTTTATATGCTTCATATTTCCTATTCAAATCTTCAATAAATCACATTCATTAGCCCCTCACAATTTCAAGGTCCAATGCACTTTGCTTTTGCTGCTCCCTCAGCAGTGGTTCATGTTTTTACAAAAATAAAACTGAAAATATGAAAATGTGCATAACCATACTTAAAAAAAAAAAAATTTCAGAACTAAAAAGAAATATTGACCACTAAATTACCCAGAATAGAGTGCATAATGGAGGATAATTGCCGCTTTAATGATCCAAATTTGAAAATTTCCCTGATTTTATGTGAAATTTTGAAAATTTCCCTGATATTTCCAGAATAAAAAATTTCCATGACAATTCCCTGATTTCCCAGTTTTCCAGGTTATGTTACCACCCTGTATTAATTAATATGTTAAACTACTTTAACCACAGTGTATCTAACTCAGTTACAAGCAAACACATTTTATGCATAGTTAGTAGAAATTATAAAATAAAAAATACCCAATTAAAATGAAAAAGAAGATAAAATGAAGAAGAAAAAGAAAAGATAATATTCTCAAAGATTAATAGTTATTCTAATAAACATATTTTATTATATTTTTTATTATAAATTTACAAAAAATATTACCATCAATAGCAAGTTTTTCACTCTCCCCTGAAGAAGCAGCAAAAATTATAAATGCAATGAAAATTTTGTTAAAAAATATTACTTGTAGAAGGAAGTATTATAAAACATTTATATTGTAAATGGCAAAGATCATCTAAAAAAAAATATTAAAATAACAAGTTTTGAAGACATCTAAGTAAGGAACAAAACCATTAAGTAATGATAAAAAAAAAATGATAAATAACTTATTGATTAAAAAAAATATTCAATTAAGCAGTATTCACTCTAGGCTTTTTTTGAAGGGCGGTCCGCCCTTGTTTCATCTTGATAGCGCCCTCATGCCCCTTTTTACAAAATGCCGCCCTCTTTAGAAAAAAATTCCGCTCCTCTTGCCCTTTTCAGTCACAAGTGTCCTTGCTTCCCCAGCTGTCTTTAAAAAAGGCATCGATTAAATTTTTTTGTATGTAAACTGGAATTAAGCGAATTACGACAATAGAAAAACAACCTCCTTTTTAACGGTGCGTGTTGTGCAATCGCGATGATTCCTCTTTAATTTCGAGCACGGGGCATTCCACCAATCCTATTGGTTGCATGTGCTCAAATATTAAATGCTTAATTTTTTTTTTTTTTTTTTTTTTTTTAAAAAGATGGTTTGGGGCAAGGTTGCAAGTTTAGGCATTTTATTACCACATTTTGGATTTAAGTAGCCTTTTCATCAGTTTTGTAAAGGGTCTGACTATGGCAATTTACATATTTGGTTTTTAAGGAAAAAATTAATTTACAAATGCTAATTTTTTTTATTTAAAGTAGTATATTCATAAAGAGACATGAATTTTGTATGGGTCTTTCCTTCGAGATAAACCCCAAACCGTCAACAATATCCCAATATGCAGCTCTAGCGAAATGTCAACCAACATTGGAACTTTTTTTTTGTTTGGTCACGCATACGATGTGTCACGTATACGATGTGTGTGATGACACGCCCACCCCAAACTTTTTTTTTAAAGTGCCCTTTTAAAACCGTGCCTTTTTATCGACAACAGCGCCCTGCCCTTTTTTATTTCTAGAGTGAATACTGAATTAAGTTTTGAAAAATGAATAAAAAATTTTTAAGTTAGGTTATCAAAATAATATTAAAATTTACTCTAAAATAACTTAGTACAATATAAATGATTTAATAATTAAACATTTCAGTCACATGCAATGTACATGCCTTATCTACTAAGTTTATAAAAAATACAATCACAAATAAACATGCTTAAAAAATGAAGTTATAAAAATTTGATAATAAAATAAGTTATTTATAAAAACCTAAAAAAGTGTATCGATGTTATACAACTTTTATTTACTTATCCGCTTATTAATTTATTTCGATAAAGTAATAAAATTAAATATTTATCACGCATATGAAATTTTGATTTATTTTATAATTTAAGATTCCATGATTATTTAGCATTAAAAAATTAAAGTTTTTGTAATTTTTTTTTTATTTGAAATAAATTTAGTATATAAACAGGGTGTCCATAGGGAAAGCATTTTGAAATTCCCTGACAATTCCCTGATATTTCCCTGCAAGCCGTACTTTTTTTTAATGGCATTATTTTTTCATATATTATTCCTTATTATTATGTAAGATGTACTTTGACTTTATCTTACTATTCCCCAAAAAAGGTATTTATTTAAATATATAAATTTACTAATCGATTTGCTGACTTCCAAATAGTGCAACCAAAGTTTAACACCCAAAAATCAATAATCAACGCATTAAAATTAAATGTACCCCAAATTAAAAATTTCAGAGTACGTACCAAATATCAATAATTCAAAATGCTACAAGATCATAAAAGTCCAAGTAAGTGCAATATATCTCTTAGATTATTAGTGATTGTACCTTAAGATCAAAGACAAAAGTAACCTCAATATTAAAAAAAAAAATCCAATATGCTCAAAAAATAGAAACCCAATGCATCCCTAATAATAAAACTAATTTATTACATCCAATCCAGTATCTTAGGATATACAGCCTAGTACACTAAATATATTTTTTAAGAACTAATATGTACCCAAAAAATAAAAGAGGCAACAGTTTCAGTTTCATCAAGTGTGGAAAAGAAATCTTTTTAGGGATGTTCAAGAGAAATTCGAATGTAACAAGTTTTAAACATTTGAAATATCTATTTTAATATTAATTGAGTGGACAAGCAAGTATCTAGTTATAGATACCCAATTGGTTTGCCAAATTTTGGAAACATCAGTATTTCGGTGCGATTTCTACGACCTTGAAAGAGAAAAAATTTCACTTTTACACACTTTTAAAGTCCTATACGCAATTTCCCCCTATTTGATTGCATTTAGAAAGTATTTGAATATTTGCAACCAATCAACGATGTTTCACAGCCAGAAATCAACTTGAAAATATTTTTTTTGTCAAATTCCCTGATTTTTTCAAAAAAATCCCAAAATCCCTGATATTTCCCTAATTTTTCCAGAATGGTCAAATTCCCTGATATTTCCCTGATTTCCCGGTTTTCCCTGTTAGTGGACACCCTGATAAAGCAACATTTATAAAATAGCAAATTCTAAGCAACAGTAAATTAAATTATATAAGCCAACAAACAAATGCATCATGATAACTGCAAAATAAATAGTTGTGTAATAAGTGTGTTAATAAATATAAATGATAGAAGATCATTAATAAAGTACATAGAGATGAGATTCTATTGAGATTCTATTGAATATGTATTTGAAAATGTTTTTGTTAAATGGCCATTTCGAAATTATTTATGATACTTTTAACATTTCTAGGCCATTAAAATTAATTGAAGGTCTTGTTTAGAAGATACCTTATTTGCCAACATTTCCAATGTTAAATTCTTAATATCATTGACTCTTAAGAAAACATTGTGTAATGTAGAATAAAAACCAAACAAGTTCAATCTAAAAGATTTTTTTTTCTATACTATTATTCGTAAAATGTTCTTATTTGCAAAAAATCAATAAAACAATTGCAAAGTTTGAACATTTTAATCTTAAAAATAAATTTTATTTCCTTAATTTAAAAGTACTATTTATATAAAGATATGTAGCAATTACTCTTTTCCAAAGTTAGTGAATTGTATAAACAAAAAATTATGAAAATTTATTTATAGTTTAATGACTTTTCAAATAGGGACATAGCTTCATGCAGTTAATAAGCTATTCACAATGTTATTGTTAGGATATAGTATGAGTAATGTTAGGATGTAATAATTAATAGGCAGTTCAGGGTGGCAACAAAATTCTGGAAAAAAAGTTCCCTGATAATTCCCTGACTTCCACGATGGTGTCACAAAATTTCCCTGACTTTAAAATTACATTAAGAAACGTTGAAATATATGCATTGTATAAAAACAAAGTATCCATGGTACAATTCAATAAATTTACTGCATTAAAAATAAAAATTTATAAGCAATACTTATTGTCAGTTAAAATAATTATTTATGGATACACAAATTATACAATTGTGGCAGGCATAATAGTAATTAATCATGTTCTCTGTAAGCAGAGAATACAAATTTTTCCAACTATTTCTTTTGGAGATAATTTAAATGTGTTATATGATTAATATTTCCTATTCCAATCTTCAATAAATCACATTCATTAGCCCCTCACATGTTGCTCACAATTTCAAGGTCCAATGCACTTCGCTTTTGCTGCTCTCTTAGCAGTGGTTCACGTTTTTACAAAAATAAATCTAAAAATATAAAAATGTGCATAACCAAACTTTTTTTTAAAAAATCTTTTAGAACTAAAAGGAAATATTGACAACTAAATTACCCAGAATAGAGTGCATAATGGAGGATAATTGCCGTTTTAATGATCCAAATTTGAAAATTTCCCTGATTTTTTGTGAAATTTCGAAAATTACCTTAACTTTTCCCTGATATTTCCAGAATAAAAAATTTCCATGACAATTCCCTGATTTCCAGGTTATGTTACCACCCTGCAGTTTCATGCAGTTAATAAGCTATTCACAATGTTATTGCTAGGATATAATATGAGTAATGTTAGGATGTAATAATTAATAGGCAGTTAATAAAGAAAATGAGTATAGAGAAGAAATGTTAGAATATTAGTAAAGAATTACCATTTTGACACTGAACTTCCACAATATCTACAATATCTGGAGCTATGTTAATAAGAAAAGGAGAACAGATATTAATAAAAGTAAAAGAAAAATAACTTGAGAAAACAAGACTTGTAATGGTTAAAAATTCCAAAAGTAAAAAGTGCTGACACCCCCATATTTTATTAGTATAGCTTATATTAGTATAAAGTTCAGAATTACTTTATAAAATAAGTTTTTGCATTTCAGATCTTGGAAGTTTAAAGTTAAGATATTAAACTCAAATTTAAAATAGCATTTTCCAAATCTAATAATAATTACAATTAATCAATAAGATAATAATAAGTGCAATAAACCAGATAAGATAACTATTAATAATTACTACACTATATTAAACTATATCATATTTTAAGTCTAAAAACACATTAAATATGAGAGTTTGTTAGCTACTTAAAATCAATTACCAAAATTGTGTTAATTTAACTGCTGGGCCATTGCCCAGCAGTTAATGGCATATTTTCTGATAGTTCATGGCATATTTCTGAATAATGGCAGTTAATGGCATATTTCTGAATAATGGCATATTTTCAGAAATATGCATTAAAACAAGAAAGAAAAAAAACCTGTTTCATTCTGTTTTTTATATCAATATAAAACTTAGATAATGGTTATTTTGTAAACATTTTAAATTACAAATACATTTAAATACAAGTACAAATTAATTCTTCAAATCAGGTAGCACAACTTCTCTGTAATTGAAAGTACTGTGCCGAATAGGTTCATATAATATTATTGCGCCAGTACATCTGCCAACTATGAAGATATGTAATAATTGTCTGTGATCAAACAACATCCTTTGCCTAGCAGTGATTTCGTCAACGATATAACTACCTAACAAAATACCGAGATCTTCATAACTTTGTGCCATTTACTGTGTAGATAACAGTGGAAACAATATAGCCAGTCTTAATCTTGTATAATATAAATGTTTTTACATTAAAGCAAGTTCTTTTTAATGTACTGGATCCATCCCAATCTACCCCCATCAAACAGTATAAATGTAAGACGTTTGATGCGATTTTTTTTTTTTTTTTTGCATATTTTTTGGGCGATAAATTCATATTATGGCAACCCTACCCGACATTGTTGGTATTTTCTTCTTGCGATGTCTTTCAATCTGTCAACCCTATGACGTCCTTGTGCTGCATATTGGGGGGGGGGGGGGGGGGGATGTGTTTGTTTCTGTTTCTGTTGTTACTGTTTAATTTTCCTGGATACTACAGTTGCCGGAAAAATACCTTTTTTTAATTGTTTTATGGGTCAGGTTTTTTTGTTGCTTTATGCACTATAGTCAACTGTTCTAAGAGGGTCCTGAGTAGTCGTAGGCCAGAGACCACAACATTTGTTAGGTGCCATGATTAATATAGGGTCTATGACATTAGCGCGTGCATTTACGTGCATCCGCTTAAGAGTGTCGGTCAATAATTAAAGACACCAGGAAAGTCTAATAACTGCTACTGTTGCATAAAACTTGATACTAAATTCTAAAATTCATTGCCTCAAATCAAAAAACCGTTTTGCCAACTTTTTTCGTCATCCAGAAAAAAAACTGTGCCAAATATCCTATAATACATCTCTTCCCATCAAACTTTTATCGACAGTGAAATCAAAATCTGAATTGCAGAGTAAAGGAAATTTTTCAAAGTGAGAAGTTGAAAAATCGGATCATTTTTATTAAGTTTTTTTGTTAGGGCGTGTTACTATAGATCCAACTTCTTCATTGTTTACAAAATGCAGATATCTTTTTATGGAGCCCGTCATAGGTCATAATGTTGCGGAAAGAACAGAGTCTCAAGAAAGATATTTGAACTCAATTCGAGAAGTTTCATAAACAAACTCGATTCGGGCTTCACAGAATAGAAACAATCATTTTTCTTGTGCCCGAACTGACTTCGGGCATCACAAATACTGCACGTTTGAGTTGCTCGAAATGGACTCGGGTGACACTGGCAAGCGGTTAATAAAACAACTTTCAAAAACTACCGTCAAATAGGAAAGAATTAGAAAAAAAATTAGTGAGAAAACTTAAAATAAACTCTACCATATCAATAAGTAAACCACAAAAAAAAAATTATTATACCTTTTTAATTGAGTTTCAGTGTTCACTCTAGAAATAAAAAAAGGCAGGGCGCTGTTGGCGGTAAAAGGGCACCCCGTTTTTGAAAAGGCATTTCTTGTTTTTAAATGGACACTTTTTAAAAAAAAGTTTGAGGTGGGCGTGGCCAACCGTTGATATATCGGACCCGTGACCAAACAAAGTTCCGATTTGTTGATTGATATTGCGCTAGAGCTGAAAATTGGGCTATTTGTGACGATTCGGGGCTTATTTTGAAGAAAGACCCGTACAAAATTGATGTCCCTTAAAAATTAATGTTTTTGCTAAAAACCAAATCTGTAAGTAGCCCTAATAAGACCCCTTACAAAACTGATGAAAAGGCTACTTAAATCTAAAATTTTGTAATAAAAGGCCTAATATTGTAACCAACCCATCTTCACTTTAAAAAAAAAACATAGCATTTCATATGCGGGTACAGGCAACCAATAGGATTTGTGCAATGCCCCGTGCTCGAAATAACTGAGGAATCATCGAGATTGCACAAAACGCGTAGTTAAAAGGAGTTTGTTTTTCTACCGTCATAATTAACTTAATTACAATTTACACACACACATTTTTCTTTTTAAATCGGTGCCTTTTTTAAAAACAGCTAGGGAAGCAAGGACGCTTGAGCTTGACTGAAAAGGGTAAGAGGGGCGGAACGTTTTCAAAAGAGGGCGGCATTTTTGAAAAACGGAGCATGAGGGCGCTATTGCGATGAAAAAAGGGCGGGCAGGGTTAACCGCCCTTCAAAAAACGCCTAGAATGAACACTGGAGTTTCATTATGTACACAAACTTAAAATCTCCACATTTCCTACATTATTGCACAAATTGTACATTGTAACAAAAGAAACTACTAAATGGATATTCTAAACTAAGCAAACTTCAATAAACTACTGTTAATAATATTTATTCTGTTTTATAGTAAATTTTCAAAAACTTACAGTTATCACCAGAATCAAGCCTTCGCTGCAAGTCCTTGATTTGAGTATCTTTTTTTATAATATCTCTTTTGTAAAACTCAATCCTTTGCAAGCAATCCTTGTGTTCCCTGAAAAAGTAATATTATATTTTAGAACAAAGAAAAAGAATTAGAAGAATTCTCTATATGGTATCTACATACCTCCCAATTTTTCAAATGTGTGCATTTTTAAAGAAAAACATGGAATTTTAACAGAATTAAAAAAACGTATTTTCAAAAAACATAATTTAATGAAATAATAATACACATTAGAAAAATTCCTTTAGCTGTAAAAAAGCACATTTCTGAAAAAAGAAACCAAACCTTGAAATTAAAATAATTTTATAAGCTAATCGTACATCCATGTGCACAACAGTTAAAATAAATCACTGTCAATCTGCACAATGTTAGCAGGTATTGAACTTAAGTGCTACTTCAAATATTACAAGTTAACTGTAAAATGCTACAATTTTATAGCTCTTAATATTCATATAATAATATAATTGAAAGCAACATTTTATATTTATATAATATATACTGAAGCAACATTTTGAAGTGTTAAGAAAAATTATTTGAATAATAGTAATTTTAAAGACTTTCAAATAGCCTTCAGTAACTTAAAGTATCCGAGACACGCTTTTTTTTCACCAAAAAAGGTCCTAAGCATTTAAGGACTCTTATTAAAATTAAAAAAATAAGGGATACATAAGGACTTCCAAGGACTGTATGCAACATTTTCCCCTAATAATGTTACAGAAACTATTTGAATAATAGTAATTTATTGAATTATTTGAACAATAGTAATTTTAAAGACTTTCAAATAGCCTTCAGTAACTTAAAGTATCCAAGACATGCTTTTTTCTCTCCAGAAAAGGTCCTAAGCATTTAAGGACTCTTATGAAAATAAAAAATAATAAGGGATACATAAGGACTTCCAAGGACTGTATGAACCATTTTTCCCTAATAATGTCACAGAAACTATTTGAATAATAGTAATTTATTGAATTATTTGAACAATAGTAATTTTAAAGAATTTCTAATAGCCTTCAGTAACTTAAAGTATCCGAGACACGCTTTTTTTCTCCAAAAAAGGTCCTAAGCATTTAAGGACTCTTATTAAAATGAAACAAAAATAAGGGCTTCATAGGGACTTCCAAGGATTGTATGAACCATTTTTCACTAATAATGTTACAGAAACTATTTGAATAATAGTAATTTATTGAATAATAGTAATTTTTGAAAGACCCTCCAATAGCCTTCAGTAACTTAAATTATCCGAGACACGCTTTTTTCTCTCCAGAAAAGGCCCTAAGCATTCTTATTAAAATAAAACAAAAATAAGGGGTTCATAAGGACTTCCAAGGACTGCATGAACCGTTTTTGACTAATAATGTTACAGAAACTATGTGTCAATATAGCAAATCAATATTTTTGTTTAATAAAATATTTATAAACAATTATGATTGAAATAGCAAGGTCTCAATTACTTTTGTTCTGCAACCAAATCAGCCCGCACTCTCGTAAGCTCCTGGCTGATGGCCTGTTTGGCTTGGATTTCACTTTGAAGACTCGACTGAAGATTTAGTAATTCCATTTTATCTAGCTTCTGGGATCTCCTATTTCTCCAGTTCTTCTCCTGCAGGGGAAAATTTTTAGAATTCTAAGAATCTTTACAATCTTAATAAAATCTTATCTAAAATCTATAGATAATATGGCAATACACTCAAACCTGTTTTTGTGCGGTGGATAGGGACTGCATAAAAAAAAAAAAAATCGCACAAAACTTTTCAAGTGGCTATAAAAAAATAGTTTTCGCAACACGATTTAAAAAAAAATATGCAGTGAATAGGGACCGTATAAAAAAGTCTCACATAGAAAATAACTCAAAACCTTACGAAATAACTAGGAAATCAAGACACAAGGCTTGACAGCTACTTGGTATCTCGCCAAACCTTTTGGAATGTAATTTAGAAAATATAAATGCGAACATTTTTAAATATTGTATTTACATATGTACTTATTTTATACATACAAAACTTTTCAAAACGTATAACCATTATCCTTCCTATTCTGACAATACGCTAACTTTCTTGTGGTAAACTGGTTCAAAATCACTTTCATCACTTGAAGATATTACCTCGCACTCATTTAGAGTTGACTTTTTTTCAGTTACCATGTAGTCAGTGATCAGTTTTTGCGATGACTGTTGTTTCAAGTGTAAGACTAAGATTTCAAACACATTTTTAGAATACTATAAGTAGTCAGTTGTGAGTATCATTATTTAAGTACTGAATTATGGTATTGAGCCAAGGGCCAGTAAAGGATCCTCTACCAAACTACAAAAGTTTATGCTTGGGGGCTGGATAGGAAGTCCTGTAGGATTATGATTAGACTACTCACAGGCCACATTAGGGTGGCAACAACATTCTGGAAAAAAGTTCCCTGATATTTCCCTGATGGTGTCACAAAAATTTCTCTCATTTTACAATTACATTAAGAAATGTTGCAATACATGCTTTGTATAGAAACAAAGTATCCACACTACAATGATACCAGTGTTCACTCTAGGCGTTTTTTGAAGGGCGGTCCGCCCTGCCCGCCCTTTTTTCATCTTGATAGCGCCCTCATGCCCTTTTCTCAAAAATGCCGCCCTCTTTTGAAAAAATTCCGCCCTTCTTGCTCTTTTCAGTCAAGCACAAGCGTCTTTGCTTCCCTAACTGTCTTTAAAAAAGACATCGATATTTTTTTGTTGCTGTGTAAATTGGGATTAAGTGAATTATGACAGTAGAAAACTCCTTTTTAACTACGCGTGTTGTGCAATCGCGATGATTCCAATATTTCAAGCACGGGGCATTCTACGAATCCTATTGGTTGCATGTGTCCACATGTGAAATGCTAAGTTTTTTTCTGTGTTTTTATAAAGAGAATATGGTTTGAGACGTATTTGCAAGATTATGCATTTTTTTTACCAAATTTTGGATTTAAGTAGCTTTTTCGTCTGTTTTGTAAGGAGTCTGATTAGGGCTATTTACAGATTTTGTTTTTAGGGAAAACATTAATTTTTAAATGTAAAATTCAAGATAGGCTTCGAACCGTCAACACTAGCTCACTATGCAGCTCTAGCGCAATGTCAACCAACAAATCGGAACTTTTTTTATTTGGTCACGGGTCCGATGTGTCAATGGTGGCCACGCCCACCCCAAACTTTTTTTTGAAAGTGCCTTTTCAAAAACGGGGTGCCCTTTTACTACCAACAGCGCCCTGCCCCTTTTTATTTCTAGAGTGAACACTGATGATACAATAAATATATTGCATTATAAATGAAAAATTATAAGCAATGCTTATTGACAGTTAAAATAATAATTTATGGATACAACACAAATTACGCAATTGCGACAGGCATAGTAATAATTTAACACATTCTCTGGAAGCAGATTATGCAAAAAAAAAACAATTTTTTTCAAATTATTTCTTTTGTAGATAATTTTAAATGTTTTAGATGCTTTATATTTCTTATTTCAATCTTCAATACGAGTAAATCACATATTCATTAACCCCTCACATGTTGCTTACAATTCAACCAATGCACTTTGCTTTGGTTTTGCTTATCCCTCCAGCAGTGGTTCACATTTTTACAAAAATAAAACTGCAAATATGAAAATGCGCATAACCATGCTTTTTTTTTTATCCTTTTCAGAACAAAAGTGAAATATTGACAACTAAACTACCCAGAATAAAGGGCATAATAGACGATGCATAATTGTTTAGTTTTGAGTAAAAGTCTAAATAGATTCCTATATTAAAGGAAGAGTAACGAAATGTCTAAAGAATACTACTCTATATTGCAAACTAAAACCGTAACTTGGAAATACTGGCCTCTGTATCAATATTTTAAATAATTCCTGCAAATATTCCACAAATTAAATCTATATCAATTTTACAACACTACACCATTTGGAATAACTTAGCAGAAAATCTGCATAAATTGTTCAGCATAACATTCAAAAGTCTGTAGTTTACTTGGTCTAAAATATAAAGAAAGAATATTTTAACTAAAACATGTTTAAATAATAATTGTTTACTAAATTTCTGTAATTTTAAACCTAAACTTGCTTTATAAATGAAAATACTTGCATTACTTTGACATGAAATGCATGCATTCTTCTATATGCACAATTATTTTAACAGAGAAAAAAGAATTAACAAAAAAACAAAACTTTAATGAAACAATTTAACAAAATATTTTTTAGAAGGGTTTAATTGTTTTAGATGTTCTTGCGGCTTTTTTGGCTATCAAAAGCACATTTTTGCTAAATAAAAACTTGGGGGAAAAAACTCTTAAAATCAGTAATATTTTATTAATCGTACAGCCATTCAAAATGATTAAAATGTGCATTTTCAGGACAATCCCTTAAAAGTTGACAAATAGGCAAAATATATACAAAGAAGTCCTCTTAATCTTTCCAATTTGTAATTCACACAAATATAAAATAATTAAAAATCATAGATTATACCGACATTCTAGAGAAAATGACAGGATTGTTCCTGCAAGTTATTAACATATCTACTTTAAAACAACAAATAAAAATTAACAAATTTTTATCATAGAAAATAAAAAATCACATACAACTGTAGAGGTAGGAGGAACACCAGTCATTTTCAATGCATCTAACTCTTCAGTCATCTTTGTAGCCAAAGCCTGGAGATACCCTCGGGCGTCCTTCTCGTCACTTACCCTATAGAAACACATTTTATAGGTACAGTAAATGACTTACATAAATTTTAACAAGTTTGTATTTTTCTTAGTAAAAATGCATCAATGTGCAATGAATACTTCTTTGAATGATTTTTATATGCTATCAACAGCAAGTATGTTTACAAATGCCTTTATAATGCAGACATTGTACAGGCTAAATACAAAAAAAGCTTAACTATTTCCGCATAAAAAGCTGAACTTCTTTCATAAAAACAAAAAAATTTGCAAAGTGAAAATTTCAAAGTTCTCAAATTGCATCCAAGATGAAACGACCCGGTATACAGACAAACCGAAATTTTACTGCAGATTTACATCAATCCCAGTGATGATAAAATTAAATTTTGTGAAAGTGGAATTTCGTGAAATAGTACCATGTCTAATAAAGGCAATTCTTTTTATGAAATTTGAGTTTTTGAAATATTACAAAACTAGCTTGATTCTGTACATAGTTGACCTCACGTCATAAGGTCTCACATGGTCTGCATGATATGTGGTACCCAGAGAAATTTAATAATGTTCTAGTAGTAAATTTTGTGACTATCTTTTGCTTCAATATACTCTCTCTCTCTCTACAATGCTATTTCAATTTTGACTATTTACGATCAATCATGCTACTAGTTCTGATTTTCTTTATTATGTTTAGAATTTATAAAATAAGCAATAAATTATTTTTAATTAAGTAGTTTGCACCAAGCACATTCTGTTAAACAAGAAATAAAGAAGTCCTCCATTGTCAGGCATTCTTGGGAACATCATATATTTAATTTTTCTAACCCACATTTAATTTGAAAACCCAAATCTCCAATCAAACTTGACTTTCTGGAGGCATTTCATATTTTTAGCAATATTGATTTGATTGCCAATGAAACCTTTGCATTTCCGGTATTTCCCGCTTGTTGGCACACAATAGTTAACTTCAACTGATCGAAATACTTTTTGTTCTTTGGCAACACTTTCAATTATGGGTTTATTTTCATTTAATTGTGAACCCAGACTTTTCAGTTCTGCTGATGAAGAGATATGTATCTCCCAAAACATGTCTAAATTTTATGCATTTTTATTACGTAGTTTTAACGTTGCATTTGTACTTTAATACATTGAATTCTGCTTAAAATATCTGTAGTTTTCATTTTTAAAAACACACACCAATTATTTGTAATTAAAATACTGTTTTGAAAAAGAATCTTAACAAAAAAAAAATTAAAAAACAGGAAGAACCAATGGATAAAAAAATTATGTGATGCATATTTTACACAATTTTCAAAACTTATCACTTAGAATTTTCTAACACATACTTAAACAGATTTACAAAAGCTCTTTAGTACGCATTCAATGTATCAAAAGGGGTTTTGAAAATTACAATTAGAAATATTTTTAAATAATGCACAATTTAGTTTCTTTCAGATCAAACTAAACATTGAACTAAAACATGGATCCAATTAAAAAATTAATTTCTACACAAAAGTTTTGATTTTTAATTATAAAAAAAGAAAAATTCTTACCATTGAATAATTTCACTAATTTGTGCTTCCCATTGGTTGATTGAATCTTTCTTATCTTTGATGAGAATGAAATCATTTTCTAGCCGCCTCCTATCGTCCTCAACTTTGGCCAATGTTCGAATATACTACAAAGAACTCACTTTAATTTCGACAAAAATAAATTATCATACTCACTGTAAATTATTTTTTAAATCACTAGTGGGGCCAATAAATATATGAGCATTTCATTAATAGAGTGTTATTATGTAAATAAATTGCTTTAAATTAATAAACATAGCATTTGTAAAAGAATTAGAAGAATTAAGCTTCAAATCTAGAACTACAAATATGTGAAAAAGGGAACTTGACTTGCAAGTTTCGCTATAACTAAAATTTGGATTTTCCCCTTAATAAAAAAAGATTTAGGGTGGCAACAAAATCCCGGGGAAAAAGTTCCCTTATTTCCATGATGGTGTTACAAAAATTTCCCTGATTGTACAGTTACATTGTTGAAGAAATTACATCAGAAAGGTTGCAATGCATGCTTTGTATAGAAACGAAGTATCCATGCTATGATAATACATTATATTGCATTATAAATGAAAAATTAATAGTAGGGATGAGCCGGATAGTGCTTTTGCCGGATACCGGATATCCGGCGCACATTACAAACCGGATATTGGATATCCGAATTGGAATTTGATGGATATCCGGCAGTTTCTTTTTTTATGAAAATTAGCTAATTAGCATTTAGTTTTTTTTATAATGCATCGTGATTTTTATAGTGTTTTCATACATGAAAAAACTAGAGTTTTAAATTTATAATTAAAAAAAAATTCAAGTGTGTACGTACACCTTAACAGTTCTTTAATAAACTGTTCATATTTATACAGATTTTGAAATGGTCAGATGAGTATTGCACAATGCTTTTGAAAATATAATTTTGATATATTTCCAAATTGCTGATCTAAATTGCACCATACTTAAATGCTGAAACTAACTTTTAGACAGGACTGGTGAATAAAACAGCTAATATACAACAAACAAATAGGTGGTGTGCACTCTACACACCACCACCTATGTGGTGGTGTGTATTCAAACTCGAAGATACTCCACTATAGTGGCGTACTATAGCGGCGTGTTTCGAATGTCTGTAGCATATTTTCCTTGCTATCTATTCTCTGTGACTCACCGCGTCCGAGTCTGAAACGCACTCCTTACCCACCTAAATAGCCCGAGTAAAATTCAATGGAGAATCTGCACACTGTGAATACATTGGTAGAATTTTCAGGAAAATACTTAAAACAACGATAAATAAATGATCTCCACACAAAAAAAAATCTTCGATGTTTTATTTATCCGGATATCCGGCTTGGTAAATAGAATATCCGGCACTTTACTTCCAGATATCGGATAGTTAAAAATTAGCCGGATACCGGATAGTTACCAGATATCCGTTTCACCCCTAATTAATAGGAATACTTATATTCAGTTCTTTAAAAATATACATATGGATACAAAACAAAATTATACAAGAATAGCAATCATAATAGTAACTAAACATGCTCTCTGGAAGCAGAGAATGCAAAAAAGCAGAGAAATATTTATAGAATTATCTCTTATGTATAGCTCGAAGAGCATTCGTTTCTCTCTCTGAAATAGGTGATTTATCAAAAAATTTCTTTTGTAGGCATTTCTTGTATGTTTCCTATTCTAATTTTCAATAAATTGAATATTCACTAGCCGCACAAGAGTTGTTTACAATTGAAAGTTCAACGTATTTTGTTTTCGTTTCTCCCACATTTTTATAAACAATGAAACCACGAATGCACCCCCGGTCATGTTCATTAGCTCTTTTTCAGAACTATAAGGAAATATTGATAACTAAACTACATAGAATAGACAATAATTGTCGTTTTAGTGATACAAATTTCAAAATTTCCCTGATTTTTTGTACATTTTCGAAAATTTCCCTGACATTTCCGAAATTCCCCGATTTCTTGTTTTTTCAGGTAACGTTGCCGCTCTGTTATTATATTTAATAACAAAATATTTTAAAATTTCAATAGAGAAGAAATGAGTTATTTCAAACAAATAGGGGAAACAGGGATTTCTACAGGGAAAAATAGACAACATTGTAGGTACAATGTGCATCTATATACACTAAGTACAAACACTAACATAAGGAAACTTGTATAGATAAAAACTCGTCTTATAGAACATTGCGTTAAGAATTAAAAAATATAAATACAGCGTTAAAATGCGCAATAAAAATCCTTCAAATCTGGACATGGTTTGGAAGATACCATCTCCCTTCATCAGCAGAAAATGAAAAGTCTGTTTCATATTTTTAGCAATATTGATTCGATTGTCAATGAAACATTTGCGGTCCCAGTATTTCCCACTTGTTGGCACACAAAAGTTAACTCCAACTGATTGAGATAGTTTTTTATTTTTGTTCTTTGGCAACACTTTCAATTCTGGGTTTATTTCTTTCTAATGCAAACAGACTTTTCATTTTTTGCTGATGAAGGGAGATGCATCTCCCGAAACATGTCCAGATTATACAGATTTCTATTGCGTATTTTAATGTTGTATTTGTATTTTAAAAATAAGGAAACTTGGTTAGGAGAAATTTACAAAACTGGACAAAAGTTTTGAATAATTTTTATATATTTAATCAAGCTTACCTTTTCACAATCAGAAGTCATTTTCTTGAGCTCATCCTGTAAAATAGCTCTATCCCGTTCATGCGTCCTTTTCATTTCTTTGAGAAGCTCTTGGTGTTCAGATGAGCTGTGAAATTAAAAGATTTTACTAAATTAAAAATATTATAAAACAAAATGTTTAGAAATAATGTCTTCATAAATTTTTTTGGCCATAATTATACTAAATATAGTAAGTATAGTTTAAAAATATAGTAAGTATAGTTTAAACAGAAACCCAGTTTAATTCATTAAACTGGGTCTCCAGTCTCAGTTTAATTCATTAAAAATTTTATAGAAAAAGAATGAAGACTGATTTTAAATTATGCATAAATTTATTTAATACTAAGTATAATAAGTAATTATTTGATTTATCAGTCTTACCTTTCGGATCGAACTTGCTCCACTTTGTCTTTGAAAAATGCCACCTACAAGAAAATAAAAGTTTTACAATCATATTCAGAAGGTGGGTGTTTAATTTTAACATGGGATTCTGGACGAAATATCGGTCACCCCCGCCCTGTAATAGTTTAGAATTCATTCAATTTTACAACAAAAAATTGTTTTTAAGGCTTATTTGACAATTAGAATTTGAATTTAGTTGGAAATATATATATATACATATATTTTTAACCCTCCGACGGATAAGCAATTTCGAATCTGTAGGTTTGTTTTATCTGCAGAAAAGTTTAATTTATATTACCAATTTTTTTTTTTTTTTTTTTTTACAAAAATAGTTTTTTTTAATTATATTAGTAGAAAAATATTTTTAAAGTTCTCCTACCACTTTAAATTTGAAAATGATTCCAAAAAAGAGATTTTTTATCAACTTTTATATAAGTGCACTACTAGAAAAACTGGTGATACTCGAACGGATATACACGTTTGTAACCGTCATGTGTTTAATACCCACCGACGCTCAATCAATATTTGTAATCGTAAAGATGTTTTCGATGTTCGGAGGCTTATATAATATTTCCTGTGAATGCACTTCTATTCTTTTACCAACATTTCAATTCATTATAAAGAGATAGCTTTTATATCCTATCTTACCAAATTATATTTAAAAATATTGGAAAATGGAGTATTTTATATATTAAAAATTTTTGCATTGTAAGGAAAACTGCAGATCCCTGGACATTATATCACATTCATGATGGTCAGTGAGTTAAATTCTTTTAATTTTTCAAACTTATTATACAAACATAAAAGAATTCAAATCCACACAAAGCAAAGACAATCCATACAAGTTGGGAAGCTACATTCATATAAGTTAGCAGATACGTATTCCTACAAATCCACAAGTAAATCTTCTCTACAATTAAGTATAGTATATATATCAGTGTTCACTCTAGACGTTTTTTGAAGGGCTAAGCGGGTCTTTTTAACTAAGCGGGTTGTGAAAAACTAAGCGTGCGGTAATTTCGAGCACGGGCATTGCATGAATCCTATTGGTTGCCTGTAAGATGGTTTGGGGCGAGATTACACATTTTATTACCAAATTTTGAATTTTAGTGGCCTTTTCATCACTTTTGTAAGGAGCCTAATTCAGGCTACTTACCAATTTGGTTTTTACCGAAAACATTAATTTTAAAATGTTGAATTTCGGATTTCACGTAGTATTTCCACAAAGTGACATCAATTTTATACTGTTCTTTCCTTCGAGATAAGCCCCGAGCCGTCACCAATAGTCCAATATGCAATAAATCGGAATATTTTTTTTGTTTGTTCATGGGTTTGTTGTTAACGGGTGGCAACGGCCACGCCCACCCCAATTTTTTTTTTAAAGTGTCCTTTTAAAAACAAGAAGTGCTTTTCAAAACACGGGGTGCCCTTTTTCTGCTAACAGCACCCTGCCCCTTTTTATTTCTAGAGTGAACACTGTATATATTATAAGAATATATATATAGTATATGTATGAAATAGAATTTCAACCCCTTGTAAACTATCCCTCATTTAGTTTGTAAACCTCCTTCTTTTAAACTCCTTTTCTCAAGCCATCTAATCTCTTTTTAATTGTGCACTTTCAAATTCACGATTGCATTTCCAAAAGGCAATTCAGTCATTTAATGTTTCCTGATATCGCATTTTCACTCTGGTTAAGTCATAACAATCCGGTCCTCAGCGTGCCATTCTCAATCGTTCCCACGACAGAATGTTCCCTATCACCCACTCTCTTAATTCCCTTTTGGCATCCCTCCAGAATGTGTGTGTTCTCGCCTTGACAAATCCCTACCAATTATACTTTTCCCTATGTTGTATCTGAGGTTATCCCTATTGGGGAAATCCCTATCTATTGAATCCTATTGACAAATCCCTACCAATTATACTTTTCGCTATGTTGTATCTGAGGTTATCCCTATTGGGGAAATCCCTATTGAATCCTATTGACAAATCCCTACCAATTATACTTTTCCCTATGTTGTATCTGAGGTTATCCCTATTGGGGAAATCCCTATTGAATCCTATTGACAAATCCCTACCAATTATACTTTTCCCCTATGTTGTATCTGAGGTTATCCCTATTGGGGAAATCTCTTTCTCTTCTGTTTTTCGACTCCCATCTAGTACGACGTACTTAACGGGCTCTCTGGTGATATCATAATAAAGAATCTAAATGCAACCTTGGCCCTCTTTTTGTTGAATCAATCTTAATATTTCATGTATATAGTATATTATAACAAGTGTTCACTCTAGAAACAAAAAGGGACAGGGCCCTGTTGACAGTAAAAGGGCACCCTGTTTTTGAAAAGGCACTTCTTGTTTTTAAAAAGGCACTTAAAAAAAATATTTGGGATGGGCAAGGCCACACATCGGACACTTGACCAAACAAAAAAAACTCTGATTTATTGGTTGACATTGCGCCAGAGCTGCCATATTGGGCTATAGTTGACAGTTCGGGGCCTGTCTCGAAGGAAAGTCCCATTCAAAAATTGGTCTTTTTATTAAGATACTACTTAAAATCCCAAATTTGACATTTCAAAATTAATGTTTTCGCTATAAACCAAATCGGTAAGTAGCCCTAATCAGACCCCTTACAAAACTGATGAAAAGGCTACTTAAATCCAAAATTTGGTAATAAAATGCCTAGTCTTGCAACTTCGGCCCAAACCATCTTCTCTTTTAAAAAAAACTTAGCATTTCATATGAGGGCACAGGCAACCAATAGGATTCGTGGAATGCCCCGTGCTCGAAATTACCACGTAATCATCTTGATTTCACAACACGCATAATTAATAAGGAGTTAGTTTTTCTACTGTCACAATTCACTTAATTCCAATGTACAAAAAAAAAAAAAATCGATGCCTTTTTTAAAGATGGCTAAGGAAACAAGGACACTTGTATTTGACTGAAATGGGCAAGGGGGGCGTAAATTTTTCAAAAGAGGGCAGCATTTTTTAAAAAGGGGCATGAGGGCGCTATTGAAAAGAAAAAAGGGAGGGCAGGGCGGACCGCCCTTCAAAAAACGCCTAGAATGAACACTGTTACACGCATTAGAACTCAGTAATTTTGCAATAAAATGACAACATTACTTTGTAAACCACACGAAAGACAAATAAGGAGCTTAAGGATCACTAGCAAAAACGAAGAACTATGCAGGGCTTTAAAAATAAACATAAGAAATAATTAATTCTTAAGGACTCTTTAAAGACCAGTGAGAACTTCACTAGTGTATGGATCATGGATTATGAAATTAGATTAAACAACCTGTGCTAGATTAAATATAGTAAAAAAGTAGTGATATTGCGATCGGAGGGTTGTCAACTTCGCTACCAAAATAATAAATGACGAGTTAGAGGAGATTTAATTCAATTGTTCAAATTGGTTAACCAAGGAAATACTAGTAGTTCTGGAAACAGAAGACTTTGCGACAAAAAAAAATTAATTAAAAAACATATACATAAATTTTTATGACTTCAATCAACATTCATGCCACATTTGAAGAAAATCAAACAAAATGCTTTGTCTTAAATACGTACAAAAAATTTACAGACGAAATGATAAAAGGTCGAGTTAAAACAGGGACCTCCCTAACACTTGGTCAATTAAAGATTTGAGTTTTAAAGAAAATTATAACGAGATTTAATTGTTTAATATAATTAATGTCATACGTTAAGCAAAATAAGTATGAGGAATTTTTATTATATTAGGGAAATTGACAAATTGAACAACTTGCAAGTAAATATTGTTAATTTTGCAAAAATTAGGAAGTTTTAGAAATAATTGTATCTACTTTGGGGAACATGTAGGAGCTACTAGACTGGACCAACATTGATGAGGTTTTGGTTGATAACCAAAATTTGTATATCGTCAAAAGCAATGACCATGACAGTGGGTACATATATATATTACACAACTAAACTTAAAAATATATCATTCAATAACTAAATTAAAGTACAAAATAAAACTTATAATTCAATAAGAACGTACTTCTTTTTCTGCTTTGGATTTTGATGTTTCAGCCTCTTGCAGCTGTTCATTCAAAGCCGATATCTCAGCCGCATGCCTGATCTGAAATTGGGCAATGGCTTCCTTGTGTTGCACAGTTAAATTCTCAAGCTCTGTTTTTAACCTAGAAAAAAAATACAAAATTTACATAAATAATGTCAAAAAGCATAGATAAAGCACAAAAGTAAAAGTAAATAACCTTTAATGCATTGTAAAATTTCTCCCATTAGGAATAATGAGATAAAACAACCGCCTCTAATGAGCAAAGATCTCAAAATCTTCACAATCAATCAAGTAAAATTAATTTAATGTTAGTGAAAAAAATTATAGCAACTACATTTTTAATATAGTTTAACCACAATGTTAATAATAATTAAGGTCAGTAAATGTTAATTATCACTTAATTCAAATTAAATCATACTCATACTACTTGTTCATTTTATAATTTGAAACAGATTGCCTCTATCTCCCTAATAATAAAAAAATAGAGAAATTTTCAAATAATTTATAATACCTGCTGATTTCCAAACTGTTATCAGTTTGTTCGGGTGAAAATGCACGACCGACATGCCGTCGTTTTAAAATTTCTATTTCTGATTCCAGTCGACGAACATTTTCTTCAGAGCGTTCTCGCAGCTTCTGTTCTTTAACCATATCAGATTTATGATCTTCCAATCGTATTTCAAGCTGTAAATAACATAATATTTCATAATTTTGTTAAATAATTGCACAGGATTTTTTTAAGTTGTGCAAATTAGTTTAAAATAAATTACACAACGTTAGCAAAACTTTGCACAAAAATGCCAGTTCTTTCAATACTGTCAAATTGTAAACTAGAGTCCTAACTTTGGTCCAAACTATACTTCATATATGTGTTACACATTGTGAATAATAATTAGCATAAGAAATTTGTTTAAAAAATATTTTTATTAAACTTTAAAAAATTGCCATTTTTTAAAAAAAAAAACTTTTTTAGCAAAAGTATAAAATTGATATGAAAAACAGAATTATCATTATCTGATTTATATTATTTTGTATCTTTTAAAGTCTTAAAAATGGTAGGTTAACAATAATTGTTCAAATTTACATCGGTCGCCACAAATTTTAGGTCCAAATAAAAATAATTAAATAGATTTTTGTTTACTTATTAAAACATCATGCATAGCATAAATACAAAAAAAAAATTATAGTTCTGAAAATCTTACATCTCTTCTAAGTTTGTCAGCTTTTCTCATATCTTGCCGAAAGGCATCAATTTTCTGCATGGCATTTTCTAACTCTTCTTCTTTGTCCCTTAACTGCCTTGACAATTTCTGCTTTTGTGCTCGAACTTCCGAAAGTCTGCAAGAAGCAATTACAGTGTTTAAGAGGAGGAAATTTTTTTAAGTATGAACCTTTAATACATCAGATGCATTTATGAAAGGAAAAGAATAATCGTTAATTTAACATAGAAGTATTTTTTTTTAATAATAATAATACATAGGATCAGTCATTAACAAATAATTTGAAGACTTTGAAGACTTTCTTTTAATATTTAATTATATAAAGTAAAACAAAAAAGCTAAGTTTTATAATGAAGGGGAAAAAATGCTGGTTATAAGAAAACTTACTTATCACTAATTTCTGTGTATTCAGTCATGGCTGATTTCTTTTGTAATAATGCATCTTTTAGCTCTTTTGATTGCAACTTGAGTTTTTCTTGGGATTCAATAGCTTCCTGTAATAAAAACTTTAATTAGATTACCATAAACTACAACATTTAATGCAGAGGTTTCCAATCTTTATATGGACATGGTCCACCGAGTCGAAAATTTTACAGTATTGACCACATTGCAAAAAAACTAAAAAAGTTGTTTATATACTTAATATAGCTTAGTATTACATTATGTATTTTTTTTTAAATATTAGCTAAGTAGTCAACTGTTCTTCAATTACATTGTTTTATTAATTAAGGTAATATTTCAATGTATGTGCTTTTATTTGTATGCATGTTTGTTGTACTTCAAATCATAAATGTAGTATTAGAGCTTACATCTTGTTGATCAATTTCAATATTGTTGGGCATAACACTTTTTAAAAATGTGGATATAAATAGAAGTATTCTCAAAACTACAAATGAAAAGAATCCATTTACATATTTTCTTTTCAAGCCTATTTTTATACACAATATATACTAACAGATTGACAATGTGGTCACAAATATTGTGATAATTTGATTTTAATCTTAATGATTCAAACAGAAAAAAAATGGAAGTGTTAATTCCAAAGCATTTTAAATGTTGTATCTTTTATAGGTATTAAAATTTTTATTTTATATTTGTATTTATATCATATATATTATTTTTGTAGTAAAGATCCCTTTTACGTCCCTAAGACAAAACGAATCTTAACGCATGAGGTATCAAATGAAAGAGAATTTCATGGATCAAAGACGAATCGTACTTTCTTCTCATATATATCTTGTTTTTTATGTGTTTAAAATAAATAATTTTAACAGGTTTTTTTTTAAAGAAAACATTGTTCATTCCCCCATCTATAATCAGATCATTAAACATTCAATGTTTTTTTTTTGCTTATAAAAGACTCACTAATATTTTTTACTCAAATGGGCTCGTGGGGGGGGGGGGGGGGGTTCATGCAATTATGCTAGTTATTAATACAAATATACATCTCATACTTATTTTAACATACTTATTTAAGAAAATGCAATTTCAATTTCTTTTGTTAAACAATAACTAAACACTCCTATTCAGAACATGGGTTGGAAACCAGATCATCTAGTGGATAGAACCCAAAAATTTTGTAAAAATTTTTTTTTACAAATAATTAGATATTATTAAAAAAATAAAACCCATGTATTTCAGATTATATATAAAATTTCAAAAAAACATTTACTTTATGCAGTTCATCTTTTTCCGCTTTAACCAATTTGAGGGCTTTTTCTAATTCCTTAATTTGGGTAGACTTTTCATCTTGACTGCACTCCAAGTCCTGTTTCGCAGTCAAAATCCTACGATGATCTGTTTGGTGCTTCTTAAGTTCTTTCTCTAATTCTAAATAAACAAATCACACATTTCCGAATGTAAAAATTAGTTT
Source organism: Troglohyphantes excavatus (assembly GCA_963932185.1). NCBI lineage: Eukaryota > Metazoa > Arthropoda > Arachnida > Araneae > Linyphiidae > Troglohyphantes > Troglohyphantes excavatus. Next base: position 29,757,616 of record OZ010678.1, read on the forward strand.
GATAAAAACTCAAATTAGCTTACATGGTATTTTAAATGTGTGACAATACCTAGTGATTTCTTTCGCAGAGTATTGATTTCATCTTGGAGTTTCCTAACTTCATTCTCTGTATTATTCTTAATACTGTTATCACCATCATTTAAGTTCTTCTGGACATTATTGGACATTTCTAAAATAAGGTATACATTAATTAAGATATTAATGAAAAATCATCATACGTGTTGTCAAAGCAGCGTTGTATACAGGATGGTTATAAAGAGAAGGGGGGATATAAATTATTTTGGTTCGGCCAAAACCAAATAATGCATTAATAATTAATTTTAACAATTTTTTTAAATAGTAATTTTATATTAGTAATTTTAATTAATAATACTTGTAAGTAGTAATTTTAAATTAATAATTTTAAATTAATAATTTTAATTAATAATACTTTTAAGTAATAATTTTAAATTTAAAATATTTTTTTTATAATTTATAATATTTTTTTTTAATTTATAATATATTTTTTTAATTTATAATATTTTTTTTAATTTATAATGTTTTTTTTTAATTTATAATATTTTTTTTAATTTATAATATTTTTTTTAATTTATAATATTTTTTTTAATTTATATTTTTTTTTAATTAAATAGCAATTTTAAATTAATTTTAATTAAAATTTGATTTACTTAATAAATAAAGGTAAATCAGATATAAATTAAAAGCTTAATTTTCGCAGTTTAATCTTCAGTTACTTTCTAATTCAAATTACTAACAAAAGTAAGGGAAATGACAATAGACAAAATAGCACACTGTGCACCCAGAAAAAGTCAAATTTTGTGTTCAAGGTCGTTTGACCACTAGTTCCCCTTGAACCCATCCCTTCCAGGGACAAAAGGGAGCAGATGTCTGTGGGTTAGATGGTGAAGGTTAACCCCCAGGTAACTTAACTCTATTCTGGCTATGCCACTGTTGTCAAGTGTAATTCAAAAAATTATATTCTGAGCAAAACATATCTTTTCTGTCCCAATACAAATGTGAATTGAGTAAAATAAAGTTTTAGTTCCATAACTGTATCTATCCTATTAAAATAGAATTAAAATAAAAGGTCTCTCTGTCATAAGTGGTTATATCAGTGGCGAGGCGTGACTTTTTGTGATAGTCATCGCCTCGAGCGACATCTCCCTCCACCTCGAGGAAATAGCTTTGCGACCGTCAACTGTTGTTGTAGTCATCCCTCCCTTTTTTTGAACGTTTTAAACGTTTAAAGAAAAGAAAAATTAAATAAAGCAAACAAATGCGTTTTTTTAAAAAAATTAATTAATAAAATATCGAGAAAAAAATGTGATTTTTTTTTTAAAAAAAATTTGCGTAATCATCGGCGAATTTACTGATGACTGCACCCTTCGCCACTGGGTTATATATAAATGTGTCTGAAAAGATTCTACACAATAACTGACATAGATAAGGCAAGTTTTTTAACAATATTCCTCAATTATATGTTCTAATATAGAAAGTAGTTTTTAAATTAAATATAGCAGTTTGAGTCCAATGTTTCTGTAAAAATAACACTTCTATCTGCCGGCTAGGGTCACAGAGTTACTGGGAACAAAATCAAATGCTACGTACAAAATTTTATCCTCAAAATATAAAACTGTTGGTTTCAACAGAGGTTAGATATACAAACATTACAATTATTCATTTATATGCAAGAGAAAGATATACTTTGCTGTGCTCCCAGCAAGTTTTGAGACTTGATATACAACAATCAAAACTTGCCTCAAAAGAGATTATCATTGGTTAAAGAATAGAATTTTATTACTCCTTTTTAAACACACTTTACAATTAACTTTCAAAATACAAATGTTATCAGATAAATTGTAACATTGTACAGCAAACATTCAAAATCTTTTACCTTTTACTTTCTTAACAAGGTCACTTTTTTCCTTTTCCAAATCTTCTACTTTCCTCTCAAGATTCGAGTTAGGGACACCATCGAGAATATCACAGACGACATTGGCCATTTTGTAGAAGCCCAAATCAGATATTTTGCTGAAATATTCACACATTGTAGAAAATCGATAATCACATAGAAAAGCATACACTAAAATTAACACTGAAAATATAAATACCTTCCACTTGTGTATGTAAAACCAATGAAGGGTAAGTGTAGGCCAGAAAACACACTATTAGAAGTGGGAGGTGCTGAATCCTAGAAAAATAATAATTAAATTACCAAATAGTAAATAACTACTGATCTCTAACTGTAACTTCTGGATTGGGCAAGACATTTTGTTCACTTGAAGCCAATATTAAATAACCACTGATCCCTTAATTGTAACTTCTGGATTGGGCAAGACATTTTGTTCACTTGAAGCCAATAGTAAATAAACACTGAACTCTAACTGTAACTTCTGGATTGGGCAAGACATTTTGTGCACTTGAAGTCAATAGTAAATAACCACTGATCTCTAACTGTAACTTCTGGAATACGCAAGACATTTTATTCACTTGAAACCAATGTGGAAGCAGCCATGCTGTACCTCACTTATATCGCTACCGCAATACTTTGTATATGTTTCATGTTCAAATAAGCCAACGTGTATTGCTTTTGGCTGAGTTTTTTTTTCTATTTTCTTTTTAAACCCATTTTAAATTTAATTTGCTATTAAAATAGAAAGTTATTTGCAAGTTGAAGTAGTTAAAAAACAAGAGCAAAAACTATTTGTTTGGCAATATAAAAATTAATTTAATAAGAAAAAATATAATATTTATACATTTAATATATCTACAATGCTATGGTATTAAAAAACACCACTAAATCACCCTAAAAAAATTTTGAGGTACAGTATGGCTGCTTCTATATTGGTTTCAAAGTGCCCAGAGAGGAAACAAGTTCTGGGCCTTCCAGAAGTTACAGTTAGAGTTCATATCTTTGCAGGTTGTTCATTCAATATTTAAGATCAATATTTGTGAAATTTCTTCAATTGGTCATAGGATATTGATAATTTACCAGAGTTAAATTAATGCATAAAACGACCGATATTATTAACATTAATATTGGACTCAGTTAAAATGTAGTGTCCTTAAATATTAAAACAGTAAATAATAGGGAATCGATAAACTAGATTTTTTATGTAAAAAGAAAATTGCATGGATGATTATGAAAAAAAATATCAGACAGCAATCTAAGTTAAATTTTGAATTAAAACTTTACTTTCTTGAAATAAAACAAATATTATTACTCTTTCCTAAAGTACTGATAGGAAGTACGCAAGTATGTTATTTGAACATTGACTTTTTAAGAGTGTTTTAAAAGAAATGAAAGATCTTGGGAAAGGAAGGAAAAGGGAGAATTTTTTTCTTTTTTGTAAACCCTCCTGTTTACTCTACTAGCATCTCCATGTAGGCTCGCCTGTGTGAGGAAAATCATCTTGGCGCCATAATTGTTCCAGCTTTGGCGATATTGATAAGTTTAGTATTTCGCAACCCTGTGGAAGGAATTGCTGTTCGACATTTTGACTGACCTTTTTTGTTTTGTTTTTTAAATGGCTTTGTAATTGTAGCATGGAGAAGAGCTAGTTTTTTCGCAATAAATTGCGACCATGGTAATTTCACGATTTAAGAACATGCATTCGATTTATTGATATATATATATATTTTAATATATTTATTTGATTGTAATTCGCAATTTTAATATTATTGTAATTATAAAAATGATTTTACGAATATCTAAGAAATTATATTATACCATCGTGGGACATACCATAAACCAGGTTGGCCATTTATTCACCCCGAGACCTTTGTAACATTAACTTTGTTATATTAAAATAGTATAAATTTAGTTTGCTTATAATTACAGAAAAGTATTTATGAATTATAAGAAATGCTTATGTGAATCAAAAATATTCCATACACAAATACAATTTCTTTATAAACATTCGTTATGTATTTCAAATTAACCTTATATAACTTGTAACTTATATAAATTACTTGCTTTTTTTCTGTTTCTTATTCTTAATTTTTTTTTTCTACAGAATACTTAATTACGAAATATTAAAGATATTATACTTTGTTTATTGGTTCAAATTTTTAATGTTTTATAAGACTATTTTTTAAATAAATACTACACTTTATTTCGAGCGCCCACTCTTTCCTCATTAATAAGCAGAAAATTTCCCCCTCCCTCCACACATCTACGCCAAACAGTTGAATATCAATAAAATAAAAACATCAGTTTAAACAACCATATGCTGTAAGCTTGAATCTCCCGGGGAAGGGAATAAATGCCATACAAGGTTGCAACATTTGGCAATTTATCCCCTCACCGCCAAACAATTATCGCGCCAAGATGCTTTTCCTCACACAGGATAGCCTACATGGAGATGCTAGTGTTTACTCTACATTTAATATAAGATAAGAGACTGTAAAAACAACAAAAACACAACTGTGATAGTGAAAAAAAAACTTACAGATGATTTTAAATCGCTTTCATCGACATCAAAATTTGATGTATCAGTTGGGCTGCTGACTTCAGGAATGTATGGGGCTGATGCTAAAAATAAAAGGTAAATAATATTAATTCTATTCATAAAATATTATTTATAATTTATAAAATCATTGATTTTAAGGGCAAAAGACACATACAATTTTCTATTGAAGTCACTTGCATGTCTATGATGTAATTAAATAAATTACATACCCAAGATGAATAAAAATGTAATTTATGGATGTATTTCTTTCAATCATGCATATGGGTCATTCCATGTCAAATCAACACAAAAAATGGCATTTTTTTTCATCACCATCTTTGATTTTTATTAAATTTGGTGAACTTGTTATACCTACTAAGAATGTAAAAAATGCAAAATTTTAACCTCCTCGGCCTATTAGTTTTTTAGTTATTTGCATTTCAAAATGGCTAAAAACGTAAATCTGCCCTCCAATGGCTGCATTTAAATTACCATAACTCCTGTTCTAATTAACATATAGAAATAAAATTGGTATCGTTTTAAAGCTCTTTAAATGACTTTTAAAATGATATGAAACACATGCAGGTTTGGTGAAAAACATTTCAAGGTCATATTATTTGACCTTTGACCTTGAATTCCCAAAAAACGAATTTCTTAATTTTCACTATATTTTTCCCCCTGAATACTACAACATTTGAACTACATGTATACCAATTTTCAGAGTGGGACAACAATGGGATCATATATAAAAAAAAATTAGAAACAAAAATATGCACTATATTAGGGTCATTCCATGTCAAATCAAAAAAAGTGTGGGAAAAAAATGCACAAGAAAATGCATTTTTTTCCTGCACCATCTCCGATTTTTATGAAATTTGGTGAACTTGTTATATCTACTAATAATGTAAAAAATGCAAAATTTTAACCTCCTTGGCCTATTAGTTTTTTAATTATTTGCGTTTCAAAATGGCTAATTTTTGAATTTTTTTTTTAGTGTACGATCCTATTGTCGTCCCACTCTGAAAATTGGTATACATGTAGTTCAAATGTTGTAGTATTCAGGGAAAAAATATAGTAAAAATTAAGAAATTCGTTTTTTGGGAATTCAAGGTCAAAGGTCAAATAATATGACCTTGAAATGTTTTTTTACCAAACCTGCATATGTTTCATATCATTTTAAAAGTCATTTAAAGAGCTTTAAAACGATACCAATTTTATTTATATATGTTAATTAGAACAGGAGTTATGGTAATTTAAATGCAGCCATCGGAGGGCAGATTTACGTTTTTAGCCATTTTGAAATGCAAATAACTAAAAAACTAATAGGCCGAGGAGATTAAAATGTTGCATTTTTTACATTCTGAGTAAGTATAACAAGTTCACCGAATTTCATAAAAATCGGAGATGGTGAGGAAAATGACTGTGTTGATTTGACATGGAATGACCCATATGTAATAAAATACAATGGAAAATTATTTCTTATTTTCGCAACTAAGTTCAACCTTCTCACGAATAAATAATTTTCAAATTGTAAATAATAAATGTTTAAAAACATTACGATATACGATTAATTCAGACCTATAATATCAAAAGCTTATTGTAATTTTAAAATAATTGAGATCACAAATTTGAAAGTTTAAAATTATATTTCTGAGTATCTCTTTAACCAATCTAGCAATCAGAATTTCAATAGTTGTATTTTGTATTTGAAGTTAGTGTTGTCGTAACCCTTCCATAAACATTAAGAACCTTAAATTCAAATGTTGGCTATTCTTGTGAAACAAATCTCACAAGATACAACTAATTATAAGTAATTTTCTCTTTGCAAAGTATGTATTTTTTGCAAAGTACTGTTATTTGGTATTATTTCGGTTGTCTTGTTGATTGTATTTAGTTAGAAATCCCATGCTTATGTAATTTCACCATTTATATTTTAGTAAAAAAAAATATTGTACATGACATGAGAAAATCTTAATGGAAAACATTCAACTTTAATTCATAAAAAACTTCTACATTTTCCACACAAAAAATGTTTATGTTTATTTTTCCTGAGAGTTTAGGGATTTTCTGTGTGTGATAAGCCTGTTTAATGTATATAAATTTAAAGTTAAATGTAAATTAATATATGAATAACTAAAACTTAAAGGTTAACATAAAAATCCCAAAAAAGATAATTTAGTTTTATCAGCTACTTTATCACTCGTGTTTTAATTTTTACCTAACAATAAATGAAAGAACTTATATTTATAAAAAATAAATCTCCAGAAAAAAAAAAAACTACAGCAACCTTCTGACCATCAACCAATCTGATTTGCATCTGGACTATTCATATGTTAAGTATCTAGATAGAAAGAAAAATATAATAAAAAATTGTCTTACCATTCCTGGCCTTCTCCCAATCCACCCCCGTAAACCAAGAGTGATTTTTAAAATCTTCCAGCCCATTTTGTCCGAGCCTGCACTCCGAAGAACAAATCAGCCGCCGCATCAAATCTTTTGCATCCTCCGATATGCTGATCGTCGGATCATCCGGGAAGTCAAAACAGTTCTGTTGGAATTAAAACGAATATAAACTTAATCGTCCATACAAGAAATAACTGATTTCTTATTAGGCACTATAAGCCTAGGACACCCTGAACATTAAGTGTCCCAAAACAATCAAATGCGTTAACATAAAAAAGTTGTTATATTACAAAAATATTAAACGTAATACCTATAATCATAAGTATTTTGCAGCCCTAAATTATATGTAATAACTATTACTAGGGGGTTCCGTCCACCCCCGGAGGTTTGCACAGCATATACGTCAACCCCCGGGGGGTTGACGGACATGTTTTAAACCTTGCATACTAATATTTTTTGTTGCATTAGAATTATTGAATATAGATCAAAACTTTTCGAGCATAAATTCTCCCAAAATGAAAAAAAATTTAAAAAAGCAAAACAGTCTTATTGGCATTGTGTTCAAAAAAGAAGGTGGAAAAAAGCGGTTTGGTTTTGTTAATTAACGTCGCACTACAGCTGCACAGTGGGCTATCGCCGACAGTTCGGGGATTACCTCGAAGGAAAGACGCAGGAACGATGCCTTGTATTTTTTAACCATGGTAAGATGAGGAGGACAACACCTGAGCTGGCACCCAATGCCTTTAATAGACGTCGGGACTTTGGACCCCGATCAGATTTATCGTGCATTATTCCCATATACACAACGTTAATTTTTTGTAGATGTTCTGGACAACATTTTAGTATTTTGGTAGCGAAGTTGACAACTCTCCGATCGCAATATCACTACTTTTTTACTATTCTTAATCTAGCACAGGTTCGAACCGGGAACCCTCGGATTCCCAGGTGACGCCTTAATCCACTCGGCAATGGAGGCTGCGCTCATAGTTAACACTCCAGTTATTATTTAGCTCAAAGATCAAACCTTCGATGACATCACACAGGCGAGATCATAAATATATCGCAGCAGGTGATATAATTCGAGGTGAAAACCCGAATCGAAGGACAACTGTCAATTTACACTATGACACGCCTTGAACTTCTTTTATTTAAAAAATAATAATGCTTCTTATCTCCCGAATTTCACTAAAATCATCAAAAATTGTATATGCCAAAAGATTAAACCATTTTTTAAATGCTGAGGAAAAAGTATGAATGCCCGTTGTGTGCTAGGACTTAAAGTGGCGACGTTGTTACTCATTACTGGACAACCTTGTGCTGCCAAATCACAAAACGAAATACAGCGGTTTTTTTATCACTGTGTATGTGTGCAATATATTAAATTGAAATAATCGGTTATGATATTACGTATTTAACATGCTTTAACTTGTATAATAATCATAATAAACCAATGACAGCATTATTTAAAATATAACTTATTATTAACCGAATAATTAATGAACCTAATAAAATAAGAAGCGCACCTAACTTCAGCAAAAGATGTACATTTTTATTAGAAGAATTTATTCAAAAAATTCAGAAGTGCCCGAAAAAACTCCATAACAAAATGCTGACTTTATTTAAACTTAGAAGTACCAATCAAAATAGGTGTCCAACTTTAAATTCAGTTAATAATAAACCTTCAGAGAATTTATGCTAAATCTCTTTTCACATATTTTAAAATTACATTGCATTTCTGCAATAATCCCACAAACATTTAAAATAACATAAACCAACATTAAAAATTAAAACAAAAGCTACTTCTCAAAAATTAAAATTTTGTATAAAAGCATAGGATTAATGAGATAAAGCAACATCTCTGGCGAGCAAAGATCTCAAAATCTACACAATCAATAGTTAACTTGCCTTATGATTCATGATTTTCCCATATGTTTCTACCAATGACTCGGCATAGAATGGGGTTTCACCAAAAATCATTTCATACATGCACACTCCCAGCGACCACCAATCACATTCTGGACCATATTTTCCTTGACCATCTTCCATGGCCTGTAATAAGATAAATATATATTTTTTAAGTTACATAATAATTATCAAATAATCAGAATAATAAGAACAGTAAAAAGTCTGGTTTCATCAATAAATATTCAATCTAAGATTTATTTTCTATATTTTTTCAATTAATATGTAAATAATTTATAAATATTTTATTTAAGTACAGTAGACTCTCGATAATTCGAACTTCGATAACTCGAATTTTTCAATATCTCGAAAAATATCTATTTCCCTGCACCTTCATTACTTATTTAATGTAATTTTATCTCTTTAATTCGAAGTTTTTCGTCGTTATTTTCAATAACTCGAAGTTTCCTCACAACTCAAAATTTTGTTTTCCTCTCAAAACTACGGATTATGAAGAACTTTTAGCATATATGTAATTGCCACGTTCTTCTTTATCAGTTCTCTTTCTTATTGTGCATTATTGAAAGGGTATACTTACAATGGATTCCTACCTGTGCCTCACCCTTTTGTTTGAATGTCGCCAGACTGGATTCCCTGAGCTGTATCCCCTCCTCTTTAACGCAGAGTCAGTCCAAAAAGGAAAATTAATGATTTATCGTCCCTCAAGCTAGCTGGCGTTTTTGGGAAAGTGTGAGTCACTTTCTTGGAACATTACCGACCGTCCAGAAAGCAACTCACTTAAAATACGAAGACGACAATCGACCCCTTCTCATTTTTGTTTAGGCAATGCACTCTCTATAGCAGCATTTAATGAGAGATCGCTCTCAGAAGAAGAATGATAATTAAGAATGTTAACCTCCTTCAAAGATAACTTTGTAAGAGGCTCTATCTTCGATAAAATCTATGCGTGCATTCATTGAATTGAGGCCGGAAATGAAAACATCAGAGACATTTCAAGCAATCGTGCATTTGGAAAATATAATTGTTTTCGAAAAAAATAGAAATACTCACCAAACTATTTTGGATATATATGTTAAATAAAGTCGTGTAAGTATACTAGTATTTATTTTTTACCAAAATAGCTTTTTTATAGGATTTTCGATATCTCGAATTTTTATACACTTCCCTTCGAGATAACGAGAGTTGTCTGTATATTGCAAACAACTGATAATTTCTGATAGTCTGTATATAATTTAAGATTTGATAGAAATATCTATATAGCAATATTTCATTTTATAAAGTTTTATTTTACAGGCTTAAAATTTTGTGAAGCGTCCTTTTCCAAGCATAGGAAATTTTGCAAGTAATTATTTTTCAGACAAATTTATGAAAAGTTCTCAAACATTAACATTTGCCTTTTATGAACAAACCACTGATTACAATAAATAAATTATTGCATTCTTCAAAACTTATCATTAAATTTTGATTCTCATGGCCCACATCTATTACTACAAATGTGTTTCATTCCATAATGAAAGCTTTTATACCATACAAAAAACTTAATATCTCAAAATTGGAGGTTATTCATGCATAAGATGGTTTGAATAAAACAATAAGAAAAAAATTCAAATAAATTACTCTAAGAATCTCAGGAGATATATAATCTGGTGTCCCAACAGCAACATTTGACTGTACCTGAAATATATACATAACAAAAATTAACAGGTTTTGATGATAATTATAAATAATTATTTGTTAAAGTTATTTTAAAAAAATATTGAAATCAATTTATCAGTGATATTTTTTTCCGCGAAAAATCAATGCATTTTTTTTTTTTAATATTTACTTAAATATATATTTTTTCAAAACAAAGATTAAAAGCAATCAACGTGTTCTTACTGTTTGTTCTAAAGATTAATGCAGTGTATATGCAGTACATACATACGTAGTACACACAGATTAACAAAGTACATATGTAAATACACATTGTTTCTAATTCAACCTATGTTGAAGGTTGTTTTTCTATATATAACATAAACATATTTTATTAACAAAGTATTATACTTTCATTAGTGTACACCCTCAGGGACTGACTTACAAGCTTAGGGGCCCAGGGCAAAAAAACATTAGGGGGCCCCTCGACGTAATTCAAAATAAAACTGCTAAATTTATGCACAATGCAAAATGACGTAATCAGTCAGCTTTAATGCAAATATAAATATTTTTTTTAAACTTCTAATTTTCTTCTTTTGAGAATTTGATATAACGTTAATGATCAATACTGCAGCAGAGTTTTTTTATATGTTTCTAGTTCTGTTCTTTCTTCCTTTTTAGTTTTTTTTAGTTGAGCCAGATTAGTATGTTCTACCCATTTTATAGCTAGCAAATCCCTAATGATTACAATATTAGGAAATTTGGTATATGAAAAGAATATCCGTAAAGGACAAATCTACGTGCGATTAGTCAACACAGCTTGTTTATGGTCTTGGACCTTGGTCATTAATTTAATTTTACTAGTGATCCAAAGCGCAGATTTTTAAAAAACGCGATGCAAAAGGTGACATACGTCATGAACGTGTTCAAAAGTGAAATTGATTTAATTGGGTAAAATAATATAAGTTTTGCAAAATAATCAACGATTGATTTTTTTAAAAAAAAAATTTTAATTTTGATGAAAATAAATTTAATTGATTTTTAAGAAATTCGTTAGTAAATTTATGTTTAACTTTTTCACATATATTTAGCATTAAATCATTTTTGGGGGCCCCTTTAAAATGGGGGCCCTGGGCAAGTGCCCCGAATGCCCTTCCGTAAATCAGTCTCTGTACACCCTGTTCCATTACATTACATTAATTAAATGCTATAAAACACTTTCATTAAAACAGACAATCTTCAGTCCCTATCAGTCCTTTATAAAGTGGTTCCACTGCATTTTCATTTTTATCAGAATGAATTTTTTTTCAATTATAATGCAGCCTTTTTTTATCTTAAAATACTTACAGAACCGTCTTCGAGCAATTTCAAACACGAGCCGAAATCAGCCAATCGGATGTGGCCAGATGCATCCAGAAGCACATTGTCGGGCTTGATATCACGATGCACATACCCCAGCTTATGGATGGAGTAGATTGCCAGGATCATTTCGATGATGTAAAACTTAGCCATGTCTTCTGGCAGACGATCCTCAAATTTGCTCAACAGAGTCAAGAGATCCCCACCACAGTAGTAGTCCATAAGGAAGTACTGGGGGAAAAGAAAGGCGAAATTAGAAAGCATAAAATCAACTTGGTTGGTTTGGTTAATTAACATCGCACTAGAGCTGCACAGTGGGCTATTGGCGACGGTTCGGGGTCAATCTCGAAGGAAAGACCCGGGAACACATACACATTCACACACACATTCATTCATACCTGCACCTCGTTATTTTAGAACCATGGTCAGATGACGAGGAAACACCTGAACTGGCACCCAACGCTTTCAATAGATGTCTGGACTTTGGACCCCGATCAGATTGATCGTGCACCAGTCCTGTATACACGCCGTTAATTTTTGCGGATGCACTGGAAGACTTATCTAGTATTTTTGTAGCGAAGCTGGCAACCCTCCGATCACAAGATCACTACTTTTTTACTTTTCTTTTGTCAAGTCCATCGCACGGATTCGAACAACTAATCCTCCGATTAGTAGCTGAATGCCTTAACCGCTCGGCCACGGAGGCCCACATAAAATCAAGAGTATGAGCGCTATTTATTCAAAGCAATCATTCAAGGCAAATGGAAAATTTCGCTTTTACAAAAGTTTCAAAAAATTATATCACAGGGTGGCAACAACATTCTGGAAAAAAAGTTCCCTGATATTCCCTGATGGTGTCACAAAAATTCCCCAATTTTACAATTACATTAAGAAATGTTGCAATACATGCTTTGTATAGAAATAAAGTATCCACACTACAATGATCAAATAAATATGTTGCATTATCAATGAAAAATTATCAGCAATACTTATTGTCAGTTATAAGAATAATTTATGAACACAACACAAATTATGCAATTGCGACAAGCATAATAGTAATTAAACATGTTATAATTATCAGCAATATTTATTGAAAGTTAAAATAATAATTTATGAACACAAATTATGCAATTGCGACAAGCATAATAGTAATTAAACATGTTATAATTATCAGCAATATTTATTGAAAGTTAAAATATTAATTTATGAACACAACACAAATTATGCAATTGCGACAAGCATAACAGTAATTAAACATGTTATCTGAAAGCAGATAATGCAAAAAAAAAAATATATATATATTTCTTTTGAAGATAATTTTAAATGTTTTACATATTTCCTATTCCAATCTTCAATAAATCGCATATTCATTAGCACCTCACATGTCGCTTACAATCTAAAGTCTAACACACTTTGCGTTTACTTCTCCCTCCAACAGTGGTTCACATTTTTGCAAAAATGAAACAAAAAAAATTAAAATACGCATAACCATCCTTTTTTTAAAAATTCTTCTTCAGAACTAAAAGGGAATATTGACAACTAAATTACCCAGAATAGAGGACATAATAAACGATAATTGTCGTTTTAATGATCCAAATTTGAAAATTTCCCTGATATTTCCAGGTTATGTTACCACCCTGTTTTTATCGCAATTGAAAATCAAATTTGTTAAGTAAAAATGATGAGATGAATATTCCTTTTGTATCAGTCCATTTAGGCACATAGGTAAGATGAAGCGAGGATAGGGCAAACTCAATATTCTTTCCTCTCTACTACTACATTAAGAACAATAGTCATGAAATTTCTTATTTAGAGAGTAATTAAAAGCTATTCTAATACCAGAGGATACAGACATTTGTCACAAACTAAAGAAACTAAGATTTATAAAGACTTTTGAAAACCTTTTTACAAGGTCTGGTTGCAATACAGACTGAAAAACTAAGCATACTACTTGTGTCAACTACGTCAAAACTAAGGATGCATATTAAAATATAACTTATCTGAAACAATTTAAAAATTCCGTTTTCATTGTAATTTCTGAACTTTTGCATGTTTATACCAAGTTACAGCTGGTTTTAAATAAGTGAAGAATTTTCAATCATAACCGAGATACCATTCAAGATTTATAATTTAACAATAAGGCTGACTGCTTAAACCCTCAACCAGTGTTCACTCTAGGCGTTTTTTGAAGGGCAGTCCGCCCTGCCCGCCCTTTTTTCATCTCGATAGCGCCCTCATGCCCCTTTTTCAAAAATGCCGTTCTTGTCTTTAAAAAAAGGCATCGATTTAATTTTTTTTTTATTATTTTCGTGGACACCTTTTTATTTACGCATGATGTGAAATCGCGATGATTCCGTGGTAATTTCGAGTACGGGGCATTCCTCGAATCCTATTGGTTGTCTGCACCCACATATGAAATGCTAAGGTTTTTTTTCTGTATTCGATTTTAAGTAATATAAAGGGACATCAATTTTGTACTTCGAGATAATCCTCGAACCGTCAACAATAGCTCAATATGCAGCTCTTGAGCAATGTCAACCAACAAATCGAAACTTTTCTTTTATTGGTCACGGGTCCGATGTGTCAATGTGTGGCCACGCCCACCCCAAACATTTTTTTAAAGTGTCCATTTAAAAATAAGAAGTGCACTTTAAAAAACTGGGTGCCCTTTTACTGCCAACAGCATCCTGCCCTTTTTTATTCCTAGAATGAACACTGCTCTCAACAATAATTTTGTGAACAATAACAGCTAAATAGGATAAGGACCTACAGATTAACATGGATAATGAATTATTACAACTTTTCCAAATCTTTCCAATGATACACAGCATTCCACTACTTATCAATCAAAATATATGAAAGAAAAAAAGGAAATTTTAAAAACTATTAGCCAAGGACTGTCAAGGGTTCTTGAAAATGAAAGCTAAAAATAAAAAATTCTTAAGGACTTTCTAAGACACATGGAAACTGATAAGGGAACAAATTTAATTGTCCATTAACAATTTGCAATTAGTAAATTAAAACTTATATAATATTGTTGGCTTAGAAGGCTGAGCTGACGATATGCTGAGGGTGGCAACAAAATTCTGGAAAAAAAGTTTCCTGATTTCCATGATGGTGTCGCAAAAATTTCCCTGATTTTACAATTACATTAAGAAATGTTACAATTCATGCTTTGTACAGAAACAAAGTATCCACACTACAATAAATATATAGTATTATAAATGAAAAATTATAATACTTATAATCAGTTAAAATAATAATTTATGGATACAATACAAAATTATACAAGTGCGACAGGTTTAATAGTAATTAAACATGCTCTATGGAATAATGCAAAAAAAGCAAGTTTTTTCGAATTATTTCTTTTGTGAATAATTTAAAATGTTTTATATGCTTCATATTTCCTATTCCAATCTTCAATAAATCACATATTCATTAGCCCTTCACATATTGCTTACAATCCAAAGTCCAACGCATTTTTCTTTTCCCTCCAGAAGTGGTTCACGTTTTTACAAAAATAATATTGAAAATATACAAATGCACATAACCATGGTTTTTTTTTAATTCTTATTCAGAACTAAAAGGAAATATTAATAACTAAATTACCCAGAATAGAGGGCATAATTGCTGTTTTAATGATTCAAATTTAAAAATCTCCCTGATTTTTCCAGAATTAAAAAATTCCATGATAATTCCATGATTTCCCAGGTAATGTTGCCTCCCTGATGCTGTTGCTTTGTAAGTTAAACACAACTTTGTGAAATACATAATTTTTTTTTATTCTAATTGAAGTTCATGAAAAAATAAAATGCAAATAAACATGTTAAAAATCAAGATGTAAAACAGCTTACAAGGTTATTGTCATCTTGAAAAGCATAATGTAGATTGGTTATCCACCTTTTATCTCCATAAACTAAAACATCCCTTTCTTCTTGGAAGCAAGCAGTCTACAGATCAAAACAGAAATTAGACAATTTTAAAAATATGTAACTAAAATAATCCACAGTTATATTAACTGTACATTAACGAACTTTTTAAAGTATCAATTAAAATCCAATTACCTCTGCTCTTTTCAGCATTTCCCATTTGTTTAGAATTTTCATCGCATAAACTTTACCTGTAATTTTATGTTTTACAACAGCAACCTGCAATGAAAGATTTTAAAAAAATTTAACAAACAATATTAAAATGTAAAGTTCACAAAAAAGATAAATCAATATGTTACATGGTTCATACAGATTTGAAAAGTAAAAATTAAGTAGTTCTTTTTAAGGATCTCTCCACAATTTTTTAAGGACCTCTTATATTTTTTGGCACAGTTGGCTGAGAATCGCACGTAAATGTGGTTTTCAAGTTGGTGCAGGATGCCACTTTTGGCAAACCATGGAGCATAATTCCCATCCCTGTAAATGTTGAAGATGCTACAATCTTGTGAATTTCCCCGTTTTTCTAGATTGAGTATCAATTCTTCACAAAACAACAAATGAACTGAGATTTTCTAACGATGAAGTGTTGTGTATGATAATGAAATACCCTGGACTAAAAAATTGGATGTTTTTCTGACACTAAATCTGTCTATTAACACATTTTCTAGTATTGCCGATTTACAATCGTGTATAACAGTCAAAAGTGTGGACACAATCAAAAGTAAAATCCGGAATTCTACTTTCCGATATTCTTAATGCACCCGGAATTCTAGATTCCGAAAATTTAAAAAACTCGGAATTTCGGATTAAACATGGAAAAATACAACCATGTCAATCAATAAAAAAAAACTTATGTTTGACAAAAATTAAGGACCTTAGTTGAAAATTAAGGACTTTAAGGACCCTTAATTAAGAACCCATCTAAATTAAGTAGTTCTTAAGGACTTTTAAGGACCATGTGGTGTTACTAAGTCATATTATAAAATATTTTATTAAAAATAAATCGGGCAATTTACTACTTCTAAACTTGAATGTGATTTTTAACGCATTTATCAAACAAATTAAATACTATAAATTCTTTGCAGACTTCATATTTCAATCCCAAGCAAAAAAAAAAAAAAAGAGTTCACTTACAAAAACTCACAAATCTAAACAAAAGTTTTAATGGTTCCATTACAACTTAGCAATAATATTTAAACAATTAATAAACATGGATCTCAATAAGTTATTTTAAAGTATTGTGCATAGTTATTTGTCTACATGCGTGTAGCTCATATACTTTTATAATTATTGTTTATTAATCCACAAAAAAATATTTGAAAAAAAAAGCATAGAAAAATGTGGACAGCAAAAATGGCCTTAAAATTAAAAGAGCTAAATTCATATTAAGCAAATGAATATATCCTTGAAGTTCGACAAAACAAAATAAACTAAAACTTTTTCCTAAAAAAAAGGATTTTTTAAGATTTATTTTTTAGCCACAAAAAATGCCATTTTCTTATGAAATTGAAATGTGCATAATGCAATAAGCTATTTGTAACATCATAAAATTATTGAAATATGTACATTACACAAAAACCCATAAAAGGTAGCATTTGTACAATACATTCTACTACAATAAATGTTATTTTATTAATTTCTTATATATAATAGTAGTTGACTCTCAAGTTAAAAAGATACTTTGAATTTCAAGAATGAATAAAGTAGGGAGGAAAATATTTCAATAAAATCTAATGATATAACACTATACAACTTACTTCACCAAAAGCACCTCTGCCAATAACCTTTAGAACCTCAAAATCATCTCGGCTAAGCCGTAGACCTTTTATCCTTTCTACAATAGGTTTCACTACAATAAAAAATATATATTAATTCATTTGCATATTAAAAAACCATAATATACGAGTGAAAATTCAAACTCTTTTCATTATAAAGAAAAGTATTATATAAAAACTAGGAGGCTCCGCCCCCTGCTCCGCTAACGCTCTGCCAACCCCCAGAGTATTGCTACGCAATCCTCATAGCAAAACCACTTCTCGCTTCGCTCGCTAAAAGGTAGGACACAATAACAATGTGTCCTAGTAACAATACTTTTTTTAATTATATTACTAAACACTTGAAACTGTAAATTATAATTCATCTTGGCATCAATACATTTTTTCGCCATGTAAATCAATATAAAACCATTTAATTTAATTTATTTTAAACTACAAATGAAAACATTGGAACAACCGGCAAGCCATTATTTATTATTTTATTTATACAATTATTTATTATTTTCCACGTTATTTTCACACTTTTCCAGCGTTTTAGTTTAATTCATAACATTGTTGGTAGTTTGTTTTGGCATAATTGACGTTAAACTTACCATACTCTTGCCTACCAGAAGTGTGTACGTTACTGAGTTAATACGTCATAAAAATGTAGTTCATAGAAATCTAGTTTTCAAAATTGCCAACAGATGGCGCCACCTCAATATTTCGCTCATGTAAAGTTTGGAAAACCGTTTTTCAAAACTTCTATTTTAATGTAATAGGGCTTATATTCTTCCTAATTTAAGCTGACATCAACAAAATAATTATTTACTAATAAATTGAAGAGGCTAATCGTCAAAACGGCTTACATAATGGCAAAATAAAATGCGGCCGCAACAGAATTTAGTAAACAAACTAACTGTTGCCATTCTACGTAGAAAAAAACAGCATTTTTCAATCACTGCGTAAGAGAATTATATATAAAGATTTTTTTTGTTCTTTCCAGACAATTCTTATATTTGGGTGGGTTATCTCAGTGGTAAATTTTTAAATTTGACGCGTAGGAATTACACAAATTTTGTCATTCTAACTAACATTATAGCCAAGAAGAGTTTTAATTTTTAAACACTCTTATTCTCAGAACTCTATTTTTAGACTTGCACTACTTGACAGCCAAATGTCCATTTAGGAATATATTCAGAAAAGGGATTTGTTAACTATTCGCTATACAAGTGAAACAATAAAAAAATATGATTGCCTACTATTCACTGCTGTTTATATAACCAGAACATATTTTACTTCATTTGGATTTTTTTTTGCAAATGGTATAGCTGCTGAAGTTTTGACAACATTAAACTTTTTATTACTCTTACACCTCCCTTTCCTCTACTAGAAAATTTTAAATGGAGATTTTATTTTAATTTTA
Source organism: Troglohyphantes excavatus (assembly GCA_963932185.1). Lineage (NCBI taxonomy): Eukaryota > Metazoa > Arthropoda > Arachnida > Araneae > Linyphiidae > Troglohyphantes > Troglohyphantes excavatus. The sequence goes on from OZ010678.1 coordinate 29,776,493, forward strand.
AAAACACTTACAACTGACTTGCTATAGTAATTATTAAGCAAATTATTATTTTATAATCATTCATTGAAGTTAAAAAAAGATGTTAAATTTTGACACAAAAAACCTCTGGCCCAAAAAAGGCCTAGACATACAACTCAATATTTTTTTTTTAATCTTTTAAATTTGGATTTTATTTTTGCTATCCAAACCACATTGAAAAGTAATGCAAACAAAACAAAAAACTTAAGCAAACAAATCTTATCAACCTTATTTGCATTAAAACTAAAGGATCTCTTGTGACCTGTAGAAAAGCAAATTGAATTTTTCTTCAGATTATCGAAGTACCCACGCCAAAATGCCGATTTCTTACTAATTATCTCCGAAGTATTACTTAGCTGCAATCAGGTAACTTGCGTGAACCATTTACAGGGTTCCCACTCATTTTTAAAAATAAAAAATAAGGAGTTATTAAGGACTTTCTAAGGATAAAAACAAGTTTTTAAGGACCTTTTTTATCGCGCTGCTTCTGAAGTAAGAAAAATTAAACAAATTATTACAATAATCAACTTTCATATTAACTTAAAAAGAACTTTTTAAATGCAATACTATGTTTAAAAGGTATCTTAACAGAACCTCATTCTTTGACTTCAAGTTATTACTTTTTTAATTCATTTATAATCTTGTTTGATTTATTCACCACTGTTAAATATGCATTTGCAAAGAATAATACATGCAATGCACTAACTTATTAATGAAGCGAGAAAATAAGTAGCATTCGAGCATCTCGTGTAAAAAACAGCCACAAGTAATTGATTGCCAATGTAAGGGAAATAAACTAAGAGCAAGAAATTTTAAAGGAACTACTAAAAAAATTAATGTTTCTTTGTCAGGAGAAAAAAAATAAGGAGTTTCTAAGGACTCTTGGTCAAAATTAATTACTTTAAAGGGCTCTTAAAAATGCAAACCAAAAATAAGGAGTTCTTAAGGACTTTTAAGGACCAGTGGGAACCTTGATTTATTTATAAAAAAACGCATTTAGATGAGAGAATTCAGGCTAAATATTCAGATAAGCACGTTTGTTTCTCATTAGAAACTGACCTTTGTGTTGCCTAATTTACGAAAATCGAGACTTTCAAAGCAAATTTTTTTTTTAGTATTAATTGACCTTTTCTAACCTTACAATCACCTAACCTGATATCTCCCATGAGAAGACGGTCTTAGACCACCGATCTCTAACTGTAACTTCTGGATTGGGCAAGACATTTTGCTGACTTGAAGCCAATTGGAGGGGTAACAACTGTACCCCAATTTCATCGCTATCGTAATATTTCGTATATTTTTCATGTTGAAATAAGCCGACATTTATTGCTTTGGACAAGTTTTTTTTATTATTTTTTTCTCTGCAACCCATTTTTAAAGCAATCTGCTATTAAAACAGAAAGTCATTTGCAAGTCAAAAGGTCGAAGTGGTTCAAAAGCAAGAACAAAAACTATATGTTTGGCAATATAAAAAAAAAAATTCTATAGGGTGTCCCAAAATTAACGCAAGATTTGAATTAAATAAAAAACACAGTTTTATTCCTTTAAATTATTTCTTTATTGAATCGTAAAGTACACAGAATAAGGTTATGTATGGAATAACACATCGGGCAAATGGCCTCCACGGCTTTGCTGCATATACGCACTCTTTTGTCGAAATTTTCCATGACCATTTTGCGTAAATGTGGCAGAATTTCTTTGATGCAGCGTTGAATTTCTTCCTTCAATGTACGCGTGCTTGTTGGCATAGACCTTTGACTTCAAATAACCTCATATAAATCCAATGGTGTGAAATCTCACGATCTAGGAGGCCAATTCTTATCACCGAAACGAGAGAACACGGCCAGGAAATGAATATATTAATGAAAACACGTTGTTCTATCGCATAACGCTCCATTTTTACTAACCCTAAACTATCAGCTGTCAAATGGGTTTTTTAATGGGGGAGTTTCACGCCGAGAAGAAGAAGACCGCTGTTCCAACGGAACATGGAGAAAGTTCCGCGACGCCGAAGAAGTTCCGTAGGGTTAGCATGGAGCTTTAGCTCCTGTACTATAATTTTAAGTTTTAGTCTTTAAATAATACATCAATATAGAAATATTTACTACATACACTGAGATAGATTGTAGTCATCGTTTATCAAGTATTTATGTGTTGAAATAAAAGTATTTTTCCGTATTTTGTTGAAATTCTAATTATATACAAATTTAATATAAGTATTTCTGTACTTAAATTCATTCATATATGGAATAAAAATATTACTTATTTGGAAAAAACAAATTTTATAAACAAACTTTACCATAATTGCAAGCGTAGCGACTAAACAAACAAAAGCAAAGTTGCCTGCTGTAGGGAAGAAACCGAAACTACTAGTAAGTTACCATGTTAATACGTCACGTGAAACTCTCCTATAGGGTTGCAAACACTTTACTGCACGAATGGTGGCAAATGGACGAGTAGAATGACCACGCCTACAGTGACGTCAGAACTAGTTTGTTTGTGGGATAGCGTTAGAATTTCCCTCAAAACTACTAATATATTGAAAAGCTCGAGGATATTTTTTTAGAATATGATGTTAAAACACAAGTTAAGTGTAATTAATGTAAAATTTGAACATAAAAAGGCAATATTATTATTTGTTTACCAGTAATCGGCAACTTACACGTGCTCGAAATCCCACAAACAAGGCTAAACTCCGCCCCGTTCTAGTTGTCCATTCAAATCTTTCGTTAATTTTGGGACACCCTTTATAAACAAATATAATATTTATATATATTTAATATTTATACAATATTAGGATATTAAAAACCACCACTAAATCACTTTTAAAAAAAATTGGGGTACAGTATTGCTTCCACCTTGGCTTCAACGCGCCCATAGAGAAAACAAGCTTTGAGCCTTCCAGAATTACAGTTCGAGTTCAGTGCCTTACACTCCCACCTATTCCCAACCCAACAACACGATAAACAACAAAAAGGCCGCCATTTTAAAGACACAACAAAGGCGCACACGTTTTACTTCAACAGCCGAAAGATTACTTGCCATGGAATAATTAATGACACAGCCCTTATGTCGAAAAGCAACGCGGCGAAACTTTGCCTTCGCTGATATGTAATCCGAATATCTCAACCAAAGTGTTGTTATAATAAAAAAGGAAATAACTTTTTTTTATGTGTGAAAGGATGTGACGCATTAAAAGCCATGCAAAGTAAACACGGAAAAGATAACTTTTTTTTGACATTGTTCCAAAGTATCGTGAAAGCGGTTCGAGGACTTGTTTATTTGTTTTAGCGTAACTGACAGGAATTCGATTAGAGTGTTTTCAGGGAAATGCCTACCAAATTAGAAAATGTCGATTCATGATTGTTTTTTAATAGAAGCCGCTGAGACTATCAAAACTGAGAAAAGTACTGCTAACAAATTATCATTTTTAAGAAAATCAAGATTTCTGTTCTTAACTTGAACATAATGTTTGGTTATTGGGTTAGCAGTGGCGGCCCGTGGTCGAAAATGTTAGTGCAGCCGAAATCATGTGAATCCCCCCCGCCCACCCTTTTTTCCACAACCATACATGAACGGTAATTCTTTATTATTTACTATTCAAATCAAAGTTGCTTTCAATTTTTACGAAATGATAACATGCGAAAAAATAGAAAACACTTACTGCTTTTTCGAAAATTAAAGCAATCCTCCTTTCTTTTAAACATGCGAATCGGTCAATTTTAATATTTAATTAAATAATGAAACAGCAGCACACAGTAAATTTATCACGAAAACTATTTCCGTTTGGAGAGATTCTCGGTTCTCCCACCCATCCCCGCGATTCACGCACCAGCCAATCAGTTTATCGAATTACCAAGTGCAGCAGAAACTTCATTTCGGGCTGTACCTCGCCACACATGCAGTGCATTAACAGGGGGGGAGGGGGGGGGGTCTCCATACAACGTAGAGGTTGTTATGGCAACGATGCAGCCGATTTCGAACTTCGCTTTTTGGCTGCAGTTTTTGATTGAACGGAGTTTTTCCCTCCTGAATTGTGCATTACGGTAACAGGCTTGCTATTTATCGAAGATTTTGTTTACTCACCGTAGAAATTTCATTTTAAATTCTAATCTTCAATTTAAGAAAATTAGTAAAATATCTGATTTTAGTTTTAAAATACACTAATAAATTTAGGTGCAGCCCGGCTGTACTTGCTGTAGTCCACGAGCCGCCACTGTGGGTTAGTGATTCTTAAACACAAATAATGACGATCAACTACAGGCTCTAAGCCCAGCAAGGTCGATCCTGTTTACCACATACTAACAATCCCCCAATGGCGATCTAATTGTCTTTTAAAACTACCTACTCTTGACCCACCTCCGCCTATTTTAAAAGCTTTCTACCATGACCAATCCGATTAAGATGTGATTTGTTCCAGTGGTTCTCAAAAGGTGGTCCGCGGGTAAGAGGATCCGAGAGGTCACAAAGAACATGGTTAAAATGCCTGTTTGGTTGAAATGGTTAAAATTGCAATGTTTTCATGAGTTTAAATCGGTGTTTAAAAGAACAAGTAAGGGACAACAAAAAGTCATTAAACTTCAATATTGTGGTGTTATCCTTTCTATATATATATATATGCTGGGTAAATGTGTGTCAAATTCTAATTCATATTCTTAATAAAAAAAAAGTTAAAATTTAAATTATAAAATTATTTTCAGAATTTTGTCGTGAATTAATGCTAATTGGGAACCGTTGCTAACCGCTCAATGCCAATAGAATTTCTACAACATCCTATTTGATAAATTTAAATAGCTAAGTCGCAAGATATCCAAAATAGTTCATGTTATAAATATTTCGAAGTACTACTTAAATTTTTACCCCCGAAAATGTTATTATAGTTAGGTTGGTTTGATTGGGTTTAGTGGCGCAAGAGCTGATTATATAAAAAAGATTATAGTTAGTGACTTCTCACCCTATAACAATGATATATACATACAAACTACGACTTTGGATAATCAGGCGAAATATAATTCCTGCACCCATTCATGTACATTCTAGATTTCATTTGCTCTGCCTTCTATTCAGAACATTATAATACGCAAATACATAAATTAAATCAAACATGGGGGGAAAACCTCACGCAAATAAAAAAAAAAATAGGAAAAAATACAACTATTCCAACGAAACAAAATTTATAGTATTTATACAATCTACCAGCGTATAGATTATATATATTTCTCATTATCTTATGTACGAAGATCGTAATTTACAATCGCAGAATAGAATCAGAACCAGAAAAGAACGCACATAAACCGAATTCGTATTTTGAAATAAAAGCATAAATTTGGAATGATTAATGAGACGCTAAGGTTAAGCCTATAAAAATGGAATGTTCCAACTATTTATTTTTTCATTCTCATTTGTTGCTGTTGGAAAGTTATTTTTGCCAGAAACAGAGATATGCCTTGGGATATGACAAGAAAGTTAAGAACGTTTCGTCGAAAGGGAAAATGTTATTTAAGAATTGAAATGAAATGAAACTGGGGTTATTGAAATCTTTGTAGTAGATAAGTCATGACGTCACCATTGCTAACATCAAAGTGAAGCCAACATGTATGGCCTCGGACACGTGGTTAATTACGTCATTCCATTCATAAATTTTCACTGTTACACATTTCCGAATTCATCAGCCAATCGCGAGTATTTTTTAATTCATAATTTTGAAGAGATGGCACGTGATATGGGCCTTTCGCTCTGAGATGTAGGCTTCACGATTATGACGTCAGTAGTCAGCTTTAGGTGCTTTTCCCTAACAGGTATACAGGCTAGTGATTTCTCTTAAATTTTAAAATTAGGGTTCTTACTAAAACCAATAATAGATATTTAGTAGTTCCAAGAAAGATAAAAAAAAAGTGTAATGCTAAAAAAAATACGAACAGGTTGTTGAATTCACTAAATTAAATTCAATGTGTGCAAATTAAAATGCAAAAATCATGTTCGCTTAAGTGTCACAAAACTGTCCTTACACTGACCTTGAATCCCGATACCGTGACGCACAGAGCTATCACGGCTTAGTGTATTATGATAAAATAATCTTTCCAAAAAAAAGGAAAACCGACTTTAAAAAAAATGCGCTAAAAGGTAAAAAATAATTTTTAATTTTACGAACGCATTAAAAAAAATTGAATTAATTAATGTCAATTTTATACTTATTACAACTTTTTGAAATCGGCGCGAAAATTTGGGTATGATTTTTGTAAATTGGCACCCACTTCAAAAGTTGTAAAAGTATAAAATTGACATTAAATAATTCAATTTTTTCAATGCGTTCGTAAAATTAAAAAAATATTTTTTGCTTTTTAGCGCATTTTTCTTAAAGTCAGTTTACCTTTTTTTTTTTTAGAAAGATTATTTTATTTTTCCCTTTTTAGTTTTTAATTTAGAAAGGGGCTTCGCCCCCTATTATTATTCTCCAAGAAATTGAATATTATTATTCTCCAAGAAACAATGTAAACAATCCCTATCAATGTTGGTTAAACGAAACGGAAACTTCCAGTTGCGGCTATTGGCAACCTTTTTTCTGATCGATAAAAAACACCTGTTTTTCCTTCCCCCTTGTATTGAAAATAATTTATTTTGGAAGGAAAATTTTTGCACGGTCGAAATGCGGCCATTTTTGGACACACTAAATTTATTTTTTAAATGTATTTCCTTTTACGAGGGAATATGTAACAGAGGGAATATGTAACAAAGTTGTAAATGCGTTTTTCGGGAGGTTTTATTGAATTTATAAATTTTTTTTCTATATTATTTGCAGAATTTAATTTAGGTGTAATTTCAGTGAAAAAAAATTAGTCTTATAGAAGACTCTCAAAACGACTATCCGAAATGGGGTTAAGAGGCAAAAACGACTGCTCGGACAGTGGTGGCGCCAGAAATTCCCCGGTGGGCATGGAGGCTGACTTCCGCCGACGGGGGTGCTAGTCTCCTCGACATAAATTGCACATATAAAATTATTTCATCCTAAAAAATTACGATGTGGCTTTGTTGAAGCACTTTCAGAAGGATTATACGTTAAACGTAATTTTAGCAAATATCATCAAAAATAGGAAAGAGTCGCCAACCAAAACATATCCAATAAATGAAGATAAACAAACTGTCCACGCCTATCCACGTTCCGTACACGCTTTGCATTGCTACCACATTTTACACGCATTGGCGGCTAATTTCCTTTTGAACAAAAACAAATATATGTAAATACATAGTTATATTTTTCAGGGAATAAAAGTGTTGGAATGGATAATCCTAAAAGAGTAATATATGGTGTTCAATCTGATGCTCCAAGTATTAGGTGATTTTAAAGGTGTTTCATGTCAAAAAACTAAATATTAATCCAAATTGTAAATTATTTAATGTTTGAGAATAAATATCTATAATATTGTATGTTATTTATATGCATTGCGTGATGAATAGTAGTACTTTGTATAGGAATTATACACATAGTTAGTATTTCAGTATGAAATTTTTCAAATTAGTCTTGTTCAAAATCAATAAGTATGATTTTTATATGTTTTGATATTTTAGTATTATCCCAACTACTTACTGCATAAACCTAAAGCATAGTCCAATTAATTATCCACAAAATATTTTTTTTGATATTTTTGTTATATTTTACTCTTATATAATAAATAACCAATAAAGTGCTTAAAGTTTTTAAGGTACATTTTGTGACTTAAAGTCAGATTAATTTTTTATACTTCTGAGAACATAGTATAAATCTTAAAGATCTATGTCAGACAAACGTTTTATTTTGTCTTCAATTTTCATAAATGCAATTCAATATTTTACTTTATCGCTCTCTTGGGAAAAGTTATTTATTTATTTATTTTACTATTTGATAGGCATGAAACTTTCAAAGATTGCGTAAACTCATTTGTGTTACAAATGAAGGTTAACTCATTGTGTCCAAAGATGGCTGTCTTTCGACCTTGCGTACACTTTCTTTTCAATATCGTACGAGGGGGAAGGAAAAATCGCATTGTTTTTCTTTTTCCCTTCAGCCGCAACTGGGTCATTCCCAAACGAAATGTCATTGTTGTAAAACTTCTGTTAAACAATGAAAATATTTTTTAATCGGATAAATTGTTTAAATAAACTACGGTTAATCGACACTTCTGGATATATAACAGCCGGATAACCGATTATTTTTTTCAGATTTTGCCTATGTGGATTTTTCTCTATCCAACAAAAAAAGAATTTTCGAAATCAGACAATATTTTTTTTCAAACGGCCGGTTAATTAAGAATTCCAGATAGTTAAATGCCGGTTAACCGGATATTTTTATCAAATTGCTCCCAAGTGAAACATCTCCTATCCAAAAAAAGAAAAATTGTGCAAATATCTGAATTAGAACCGAAATCCTGTGCGAACATACATTAAAAAAAATACATAACAATCGAATCTATAACCTCTCGACTTGGCGCGCGATTTGGCGGTTTATAATTTAAAATTTCTACCGTTTTATTTTGGAGTTATGGTTGGCGCGCTGTTCAGTCGGTTAAAAAGCAAAAACATTTTAATTGAACTACCCACCTATCATCAAAACCCATTTTGCGAAAAACGTCAAGTCATAAGGCACCAAAATAAATATATGGTAATGCTTCGAATAAAGCAAGTGCATCATTTAATACCTCTTATTTTCGATTAAAAGTGTTCTTTAAACATGCCAACAATTACACGGAAATCCTCGCAGACACATTCAAAACCCTTATCACATTAATTTTCTTTTAATTTCTACAGCGCTATCACGAAAAGGAGGATTTTCAACGGGCAGATGCAGAACCTCCTCAAAGGTAAACCAGATCCTCCTGGTTCCGGGAGAGGAGTTTAAGAGGAGTTCACCAAGATCAAAGAACAACAACAAAAAAGTCTTTTAGAAGTTCTTGACGTGCAAGAACTCGTGCCAAGAAATGTGGGCGTATCTATCTTTTTTGCAGAGTGCGAAAATAGTAGTATTCCATTCTCTATTTGCGTCAACACTTCTTGAATGAACCGGGGATAGGACAAAAAGTGGGGAGGGGAATTGCAACATTGTGTTGGGTTCAAGAGGACGTGGGATTAGAACAAATATTCTAAATGGAACGAGAATGGAATCGTTTGGTAAGGAATTGTACGACTTTAATGAAAGAAAAAAGTTTTTAAGTACACTAAAGTGGGACCGGTAAGTATTTTAAATAAATGAATAAGAAAATTAATCGATTTACGATGTAGCTTGTAAAAACGGTCGGAGTGACACTATATTGATGCAAGTTATCTTGAGAATATTATATGATATAAAATAATCTTTCTAAAATAAAGGAAAACCGACTTTAAGAAAATGCGCTAAAAAGTAAAAAAATAATTTTTAATTTTACGAATGAATTGAAAATATTGAATTATTGAATTTCAATTTTATACTTAGTACAACTTTTTGAAATCGGCGCCAAAATTTAGATATGATTTTTGTAAATTGGCACCAACTTCCAAAAGTTGTATTAAGTATAAAATAGATATTCAATAATTCAATTTTTTCAACTCATTCGTAAAATTAAAAATTATTTTTTACTTTTTAGCGCATTTTTCTTAAAGTCGGTTTTCCTTTTTTTTAGAAAGATTATTTTATTTTTCCCTTTTTAGTTCGCCCCCTATTCACCAAGAAATTCTAGTAGCAACTTGTGTTCAACAATGTATATTTTAAAACAATCGATAACAAAGCCAATAAATGCATGTTAAACGAAACGTCATTGTTGTACAACTTCCGTTAAACAATGAAAATATTTTGAAATCGGATAAATTGTTTTAAAAAAATCCGGTTAATCGACATTTCCGGATATATAACAGCCGGATAACCTATTATTATTTTGCAGATTTTGCCTAAGTGGATTTTTCTCTATCCAACAAAAAAAGAATTTTCGAAATCGGACGACATTTTTTTTAAAACGGTCCGGTTAATTGAGAAATCCGGATAGTTAAATGCCGGATAACCTTATATTTTTTCCAAATTGCTCCGCTTTGAAACATCCCCTATCCAACAAAAAAATTGTCCAAATATCTGAAGTAGAACCGAAATCCCGCGCGCACATACATAAAAAAATACATACAGGTCGAATCTATAACCTCTCGACTTGGCGCGCGTTGGCGGTTTTAATTTAAAGTTTCTGGCAGTTTTAATTTGGAGGTTTTTTTTCGAGTTTTGGTGGGCGCGCTGGGCAGTCGGTTAAAAATAATCTTTTATTCTTTAAGAAAAATGCGCTAAAAAATTAAAAAATAATTTTTAATTTTATGAAAGAGTTTAAAAAATTGAATTATTTAATATTAATGTTATACTTATTACAACCTTTTGAAATCTGCGCCAAAATTTATGTATATTTTTTGTAAATTGGCACCAACTTAAAAAAATTGTAATAAGTATAAAAATTATATTTTACTTTTTACCTCGTATTAAAAATTATATTTTACTTTTTAGCACAGTTTCTTAAAGTTTTTTTTTTTTTAGTTTAATTTTCTTTTTTCTTTTTAGTTTTCAATTTAGCAGGAGGCTTCGCCTCAGCTATTACTCACCAAGAAATTCAGTAACAATTTGTGCTCACATTTTGTCTCAACAATGTATATTGTAAAACAAACCCAATAAATGCTGGGTTATCTAAATGTCATTGTTTTGCAATTTCTATCAAACAATGAAAACTTTTTGAAATTGAAGAAACTGTTAAAAAAAAAGTCCGGTTAATCGATATTTCCGGATATCAGATTATTTTTTTCAGTTTTTGCCAAAGTGGATTTTTTTCAGTCCAACAAAAAAAGAATTTTCGAAATCGGACAATATTTTTTTCAAACTGTCCGGTTGTTTGAGAATTTAGGATAGTTAAATGCCAGATAACCAGATATTTTTTTTTTTTAAAGTTTCCATTTGAGACATCCCCTTATCCAACAAAAAAAAAGAATTTTCCAAATATCTGAATTTGAACAAAAATCTTGCGCCAACATACATAAAAAAAAATCATAACAGTCGAATTGATAACAACTTTCCTTTTGGCTGTTTATATTTTAAAGTTTTGGTTGGCGCGCTTTTCTGTCGGTTAAAAATTACATAATATGATATATAGGGAGTATAGAATAATTAGAATAATCCCTAGTATAACTGGAGTGGGGGGGGATTCGGAAATTTAAAAATATTTATATTCTACAACTGCACATGAAACCATTTTTAAGTGTACAAATGATTTTTTTTTGTAAATTTCCAATTCTATGTTAAGCAATTTGAACAGTTTTTTAATGAATCTCCAACGTGCAAAGGCATTCTGGAATGATCTATAAAAATTATTGCACTCGTATCATACTCAAACTGCCCTAATCAAAATAACAATTCATGAAAAATAAATACTTTTTCGTATTCATCATTTCGTTTAATACAATAAGCAATTTTCATACAATAAACTTTCAGTCTCAAGCTCTACCATAATAGTTTCTACTGCTCATTCACGAACCAAATAATTTTTGGGTGACTTCGTAATATTATTATTTGTATATGTTTGTGGCAGACCTCTAGACTGCAGTCTATGTCTATTCCAGTCCCTGCCGTCGCCCCGTGCAGCATTACCGAATTCTGTGCAGTGGTAAGATTGAAACAAGTGTCCTAATGATCCGATTTAGAGAGGATATTACTGCATGCGTGATACAGGATGCCAATCGTAATTAGTCAATTGATCCTCAAAGGGAGACAACAAATCTACTGAATTTCGTGAAGCGGGGTTCATAGATATTTCTAGAAACGGAGCACAATAAACAGATGCAACTTGTAACTTACGAAAATTAAATGTCATTCTTCAAGTTCGATAGAATCTTAATTAGATTGTTTTTTAAACCCCAAAACTAGTTTATTGTCCCAGTTTTATAGTTTATTTGTTACTCGATTAACGTATGAATAAGATAGTATTCATCCGAACGTCTAACCTAAACCCCCAATGGACAACTAGAACAGGGCGGAGTTTAGCCTTGTTTGTGGGTTGGTTTGGTTAATTAACGTCGCACTAGAGCTGCACAGTGGGCTATTGGCGACGGTTCGGGGTCCATCTCGAAGGAAAGACCCGGGAACACATACACATTCATACACACATTAATACATGCACCTCGTTATTTTAGAACCATGGTCAGATGACGAGGAAACACCTGAACTGGCACCCAACGCCTTCAATAGACGTCGGGACTTTGGACCCCGATCAGATGTATCGTGCACCAGTCCCGTATACACGCCAGTATAATTTGTTGGATATTCTGGACGACTTTCTAGTATTTTTGTAGTGAAGCTGGCCAGGCTCCGATCGCAAGATTACTACTTTTTTACTTTTCTATGTCAAGTCCATTTCACGGATTCGAACCACCAATCCTCTGATTAGTAGCTGAACGCCTTACCAACTGAGCAACTGGGGCCTTTTTTGTGGGATTTCGAGCACTTGCAAGTTGCCGATTACTGGTAAACAAACAATATCGCTTTTTTTATGTTCAAATTTTGCATTACTTACGTTAAACTTGTGTTTTAACATCATATTCTAAAAGAATATCATCGAGTTTTTCAATATATTAGTAGCTTTGAGGGAAATTCTAACGCTATCCCACAAACTAGCTCTGACGTCACTGTAGGCGTTGTCATTCTACTCGTCCATTCATTTGGAACGTTCCGCGCTAGCAATCCTACACGAAGTCTTTCACCAGGCCCGTCGTGGGGGGGGAGGGGGGGGGAAGAAACTCCCAATAACCTGGAAACCTTAAAAGTTTGGAATTTCTAGTTTTAAAAATTTATGAGTTAGGAAAATTTATGTCTGATGAAAACTAATATTAACAAATGAAAGCGTGGGAAGATTAGAAATCGCCCAACTTGTAAGATTAAACTTAAGGTAGACCTCAGAACGGGCAAAGCATTGGAACATGCGTGCAACAAATAATCATTTCGGGAGAACTGCTTAATATGACGTAATCTATAAAAACAAAAAAGTTTAAAAGTGTCGATAAGTTGGAACTGAGAATTTTTAGCACTGTTGAGTTGGCAATATCGAATGGTTTGGTTAATTAACGTAGAAATAGAGCTGAAAATTGGACTATTGGCGTTGGTTCGGGGCCTATCTCGAAGGAAATACCCGGGAATGCCTCGTATTTTTTAACTATGGTCAGAAAACGAGGTCAACGACTGAGTTGGCACCCGAAGCCGTTAAGTTGGGAAACTTCTTGTTGTAATATTAGCAAGACCGAAAACTCATTTTCGTTTTTTTTTTTAGATATCTTACTGTTGCTCTGACAGGGTGGCAACAAAATTTTGGAAAAAAAGTTCCCTGATATTTCCCTAACTTCCATGATGGTGTCACAAACTTTCCCTGACTTTAAAATTACATTAAGAAATGTTGAAATATATGCTTTGTATAAAAACAAAGTATCCACGCTACAATACAATAAATTTACTGCATTATAAATAAAAATTTATAAGCAATACTTATTGTCAGTTAAATTAATAATTTATCGATACACAAATTATACAATTGTGGCAGGCATAAGTAATTAATCATGTTCTCTGTAAGCAGAGAATGCAAAAAAAGCAAATGTTTCCAACTATTTCTTTTGGAGATAATTTTAAATGTTTTATATGCTTAATATTTCCTATTCCAATCTTCAATAAATCACATTCATTAGACCCTCACATATTGCTCACAATTTCAAGGTCCAATGCACTTTGCTTTTGCTGCTCCCTCAGCAGTGGTTCACGTTTTTACAAAAATAAAACTGAAAATGTGCATAACCATACTTTAAATAAAAAAATCTTTTTCAGAACTAAAAGGAAATATTGACAACTAAATTACCCAGAATAGAGTGCATAATGGAGGATAATTGCCGTTTTAATGATCCAAATTTGAAAAATTCCCTGATTTTTTGGGAAATTTCGAAAATTTCCCTGATATTTCCAGAATAAAAAAATTCCATGACAATTCCCTGATTTCCAGGTTATGTTACCACCCAGTCTGAGGTGACGATTTATACACATAGGTCCTTAGAGGTATGGGGCCTAAATTGACACATTTTTCTGGCTCACCAGTTTTGCCAATAACTGCTGTACCGATACGATTTTAAAGACGCATTCACGTTTTTAAAAAAAAGCATTTCACCTGTCCATCGAGCAATTCCTGGCGCAATGCCACTGACAGAAAACCCAAAACCCGGTCACACTTGGAATAATCCGGAATTGATATGAATTGCTCACCCTCTCTCTATCTTCCCAACTTAACCCTATCACATCACGAACTAGTAAAGCCTCGGAATTGTTTACCAAACACATCCGGGATCAAGAGCGTGCTCACGGCACCTGCTAATTGACCTCACGCAGCGGGAATGTCCCTTTTGTTTAGACTCAATCAGAGCTGTCTGAAACCACGGCGAGAAGCTCGAGGTTTCAGTTCTTTTTTACTGTTAGGTGGTTGTAATTAAAGTTCTGATGTAAACTGCTTCTGTGCGTCAGAGGTACGACTCGAGTAGAGCGAGCAGAAGACAAGTAAAAGAATCGATTAGTGCAACGGTTCCCAACCCGTGGTACGCGTACGTGGCGGTCCGTAAAGGTGAAAATTATTAAAATTGTATAGTGGTCAGTGGCCACTGGACTTGGAAAATACAGTGGCCACTTTAGTTACGTTGCAACATGACCAAGTTCATGCAGTACTAAAAAAAATTAATATCTGTAAAATGTATTAATTCACACTACATAAGAAGTTCGTGATTGTGTGAATTCAGCTATTAGTATATAAAATAATCATTATTAATTAAGCTTTTATTCAAATGAAATAATAATCAAAATAATAATTAAATCTGGACATACAATGGACAGGGATACACCAAGGCAAGTTTGGTTTGGTTTTGTTAATTAACGTCGCACTAGAGCTGCACAGTGGGCTATTGGCGACGGTTCGGGGTCAATCTCGAAGGAAAGACCCGGGAATACATACACATTCACACATGCACCTCGTTATTTTAGAACCATGGTCAGATGACGAGGAAACACCTGAACTGGCACCCAACGCCTTCAATAGACGTCGGGACTTTGGACCCCGATCAGATTTATCGTGCACCAGTCCCGTATACACGCCAGTATAATTTGTTGGATATTCTGGACGACTTTCTAGTATTTTTGTAGCGAAGCTGGCAACCCTCCGATCGCAAGATCACTACTTTTTTACTTTCCTATGGTAAGTCCATTTCACGGATTCGAACCACCAATCCTCTGATTAGTAGCTGAACGCCTTACCAACTGAGCAACTGGGGCTCGAGTAGAGCAGAAGACAAGTAAAAGAATCGATTAGTGTGCAAGGTTCTCAACCTGTGGTACGCGTACCCCTAGGGGTACGTGGCGGTCCGTAAAGGTGAAAATTATTAAAATTGTATAGTGGTCAGTGGCCACTAGACTTGGAAAATGCAGTGGCCACTTTAGTTATGTTGCGACATGATTTAAGTTCATGCACTATTAAAAAAAATTAATATCTGTAAAATGTATTAATTCACAATACATAAGAAGTTCATGATTGTGCGAATTAAGCTATTAGTATTCAAAATAATCGTTATTAATTAAGCTATTATGCAAATCAAATTGCATAAAAGAATAATTAAATCTGGACATGCAATGGACAGGGATACACCAAGGCCAGAGCTTGTCTTTTTCGTCAGCTTCGGTTTGCGACACACGGAGTAAAGAAGAAGGTGGAGGTGCGAACAAGTCTCAAACCGGTTTGCAATGTGAAGTAAGCAATCGCTTAAAAAGTAGGAACTGGCGAAGTGTTTGGCGCTATTCCAAAGCACTACTTTGTACCAGTACTTGGCGATAATTTATTTTTCCCTCGTAGGAAAACTACTGCAAACTAGGTTTGTTTGTTCCTAGTTTGGGGTTGCTAACTTACGTCTCATGAAAAATTTGCCAAATCATCTCCACCTTTTTCTTTACTCCGTGTTTGCGACACGATGTGCAGCAAACTTTCGGCAATCGGCGCGATTTAGTCGCTCAAATCCGACATAAGCTACCCTTCCCTATTTTTATATTTTATACAATTTTTTAACATAGAGTAGTTAAGAGGCATAAAGAGCCAAATTCATGCCATCGATTTCCAAAATTGTTAAATTTCTGATTTAAAAAAAAAAATCGGAATCCGCGGTGGCGACAGCAGCAAAAAATTTCGATTGCCACTTTTAAAAAGTTAGTCGCCACGTGGCGACTGTGAATTTTCACTTTTAGCGGTCCGATGGGACCGTAGTAGAGCCATAACGTCATAATCGTGAAACCACCATCTCAGACCGAATGGCCTCAGACACGTGACTTCTTTTCAAAATTATGAATTAAAAAATACTCGCGATTGGCTGATGAATTGGGAAATATGTAACAGTGAAAAATTATGAATGGAATGACATCATTAACCACGTGTCTGAGGCCATACATGTTGGCCTCACTTTGATGTTAGCGAGATTATAACATTATGTTTTCTCTACTATGAAGGATCCATGTTCGAAGGTCCGATCAGTAGCGCATATAGAAAATGTGTTTTGGGGGGAGAGGGGGAATTACACCCCATCCACCTTTATTTGTATATTTTTTTTTTTAAATATCAATTATAAGTAATATATCCACGGTCCTTTTGACTCTTATTTCCTGATCCATTCCTAAATAACTTTTCTTTTCAAATAAGTGATCTTATAATGGGGGAGTTTCACGCCGAGAAGAAGAAGACCGCTGTTCCAACGGAACAGGGAGAAAGCTCCGCGACGCCGAAGAAATTCCGTAGGGTTAGCATGGAGCTTTAGCTCCTGTACTATAATTTTAAGTTTTATTCTTTAAATAATACCTCAATATAGAAATACTTACTACATACACTGATATAGATTGTAGTTATTGTTTATCAAGTATTTTTGTGTTGAAATAAAAGTATTTTTCCGTATGTTGTTGTAATTCTAATTATATACAAATATAATATAAGTATTTCTGTACTTAAATTTATTCATATATGATATAAAAATATTACTTATTCGGAAAAAACAAATATTATAAACAAACTTTCCCATCATTGCAAGCGTATAGCGACTAAACAAACAAAAGCAAAGTTGTCTGCTGCAGGGAAGAAATCGAAACTACTAGTAAGTTACCATGTTAATACGTCACGTGAAACTCCCGCATTTAGTATTCAGTTTTCGCATCATTCGCACGCATTTGTACGTTCCATTCTTCTAAGTTATGCCTTCGAAACCCTTGTTTCACATCCATATATGGTCACTAGAATCCATGGAAACCATAACGTTCTCTCCAGGCACGTAGGTAAGGGAGGGGTTTAGGGGGTTTAAACCCCTCCCATTGTAAGTCAAATAAAAAAAAACGAATTACTGTAAAAATCATAAAAATAGAGATTTTTTTTGGGGGGGGAGGAGGGTTTAAGGATTTCCCCTCTAAGAGGGACCCCCCCCCCAAAAAAAAAAAAAAGGATTTCTTTAGGTACTTTACCCCCCCCCCCCCCGGGAAGGGGGAGAAGATAAGTAAAGAAATCCTTTGCTCAGTCACTGAACCCCCCCCCCCATGAAAAATCTATACCTACGTGCCTGGTTCTCTCACAATGGCAACCTCTCTGAGGCAGGTCTGCGAATGCACAGCATTCCTAACCTAACAAGCATTTATGGATAACGTATCTGTGCGTTCTCTGCTTTTTACCCACTATCCCCAACAGAAACAGAATAAACTCTTTAAAACTATTAAGGATCCTAAACTTTATCACAAAAGTTTTTAATAAAATTTTCTTATGAAAAACGTATTACTCCAATGGGAGGGGTTCTTATATTTTTAACTTTATATAAATATATATTTACCACTTATTTCCAAAAAATAGTAAAACAATGTCATAGTAATTATCACTAGTTAAACATATTTTTTTAAAAGAACATAAAAGTATTAGGGTATATTTACATTTTACAATTTTTTATGTTAAGAAACTTAAAATTTTCCTCAATTATAAAAAGATTGTAGTATACTATTTTTATTGAGATTTGGATTATAATTTTCCAAATAATTTTTTCAGCAAGCTGATTCTTTTTTTATTTATTTGTACTGCAGGCCCCTATGCAGAATATGCCCGACAGTTCGGGGTCTATCTCGAAGGACAGACCCGGAAACGCCATCTCGTGATCAGATGACGAGGACCAGGGGTGCCCATAGGGGGGGATTATGGCGCAAGTTGCGCCATCAGAATTTTTGGGGGGGATTTTTTTTATTTCTTTATTATTATTTAAGTTTCAGGGGGAAATGTTTTGGGCAACAAATAATTTTGCATATATAATACGTCCGCAGTCACTGGAATTTCCAGCCATTTCAAGAAACGCCTCTTCGACACAAAAGCTGACGAAATTGTAAAAAAAATACTCTTGTTTGAAAATGCAAGTCTTTATTCTGTTAAAATTAAATGCCATTTTAGAAAGATTCTACAAAATAAATTACAAAAATTATCTGATTAATGGATATAGAAGTATCTTAGGGTTGTGCGGCGCATGCCACCGCACAGGACCCCTCGCTTTTTTGGGGGGGAGGGGGGGGGGTTCAGTAAAAAAACCGAGGAAACTATTTCAGAGAAAAAATCATATTTTTTAAAACTTTAGTATTTTTTTTAATATGTGTTACTCATATATCTAGGACATACACGTTTACTTTGTCCGGTTCATACATTCAGACTATACACTTCAGTGCTGAGATTTAAATTAAAAAACGCTGTAAGGCAATAACTTTTCCGTTAGGAAGAAAAAATTTAAAAATAAATATGAAGATTGCTATAAACTCAGGACTACAGACTGCAACAAAAACTGAAGAAAAAAAAAACGGTGACTTTAACAAAGTTAATTCTTTTGTTTGTTGTGGCATATGTTTTTTTAAAAAAAACTGCAATGATGAAAGCATAAACTGTTTCCGCATCTTAACAACACTTATAACGTAAATTACGATTTTTATATACAACTCCATAAGAAACTAATTACTTTCATACGTTTGTTCACTAATAAGCAACAGTTGTGGCGATTAGGGGGGACGCTCCCCCCCTCCCACTTTTTTTGTATGTTGCCCCCATACTTTTTAAATTTTAACTAAAAAAAATATTTAGTAAATTGTGTTACTGAATTGACGAACTAAAGAAAAATTTCCTACCCCAACCCTCTCCTATTTATTTCTGGTGCTTATATTACATTTACAATCGATTTTATTTTTTCGTATTATCTTGTATCTTCTGCCAGCACACAGACAGCTAACAGACATTTAGGAGCCACTTCTGTCATTACAAAATACTCATCGTTCAAATAAAACAAAAACAAAAAAAGCCAAAGAAAATAGGCGCGACCATAGGTCTTGATTTTTTAGCGGGAAACATATTGGCGCCGATAATCGTCTACGTTCAATACGAGTAGTATTATGAAAGCCAAACTGAATTTTTAGAACCCAATCGCCGCTACTGAGCGTAGGTGGTTTTATTATATTTGAGTTTAGTCTTGGCGTCGAATCAGTTTAAATAATTTCAATGGTGTTACAATAAAAGAACGGATAATATATTTTAGTCAGCAAGGACGAATGGTTTTTGTGAACGTGCAGTTTAAATGTGGAGTAAAGCTGAGAATATTTAAATTGTAAAAAAATAACTAAATGAAAAGAAGTATTTTCTGAGTTTGATAAACTGTACTGGTAAGTAGATAAATATCATACGGCATTTTGAAATTAAATTCCATTATTAATACATTTTTAATTTAAATAAAGATTTCTCAAAATTTGATAAAATAAAGTTTTTGCATTTGATAGTCATATTTAAAATAGCCAAAAATAAGAGTAGAAGGTCACGAGTGATTTTAAACAAAACCAACAGCGTTCAGTATTTTGCATGAATTTAGTCGATAATTTTTTTTTCTATCTTTCTGTTTACCTGTCTATTTTGTTGGGGTTTAATAGATGTTTTTTTTAAATAAAACTTTCACAAGTTTATTCATTACTTATAATTTGTACTTTAGTTCATGTTGACATCTCTAACCGTTAAGACATGAATTTTCCCACTTTATCATAAATATTTCTGTTTGACCATATATGTAGCCGTGTTTTATATATACCATTAGGTAAGAGAAAGTATACTTAACCAGTAAAAAACAGATATTCTAAGGCCCATTCTACACGGACGCTATTTACGCCGCGTTGCATTTTGCAGAAGCATCTGATTGGTGCATTCACACCACGTGGTGGGCCAATCGCAGAGTTATCGCAAAAGCTAACGTGCGCAAATAACGTCCGTGTAGAATGGGGACATTATTAAAGCGCATTATCTTTTGTAGATGGCCCTGCGATTGGGGAATACAAACTATGTGGTTTACATATACACTCGTAGAACCATCTGTATCTAACGCGCGTAAATAACATCGATTTTATTTCTTTGATGTCATGATGTGTTTTAAAAAAAAGCCGTTTTTTATATTTCAAACAGAAAGCTTTTCTTTCTTATATATAAAGTATTTAAGCATTTGCAGTGGCATTTGGCTGACATGTAAGAGGCAATTGTTTCTGAGCATTTAGAGTAAAACCTATTTACATCATGTGTTTCTGCTAATTAGAGTGATTTTGCATATATCACTGACAAATAAAATAAAATATTGTAGGTAGTTATTTTAGTTTAAATGGAACGATTGCAAGGGTTTTTCTGAAATTGAACAATCAGAGATTACCGTCAGCATTTCTACAGCAGTGTTCACTCTAGAAATAAAAAAGGGCAGGGTGCTGTTGGCAGTAAAAGGGCCCCCCATTTTTGAAAAGGCATTTCTTGTTTTTAAAAGGGCACTTTTAAAAAAAATGTTTTGTGTGGGCGTGGCCACACATTGACACATCGGACCCGTGACCAAACAAAAAAAAAGTTCCGATTTGTTGGTTGACATTGCGCCAGAGCTGATTATTGGGCTATTGTTAACGGTTTGGGACCTATCTCGAAGGAAAGACCCGTACAAAATTGATGTCTCTTTATGAAAATATTATTTGAAATCTAAAATTTTACATTTTAAAAGTATTGTTGACCATAAAAAGCAATTCTGTAAGTTCGAATCGGATCCCTTACAAAACTGATAAAAAGGCTACTTATCCAAAATTTGGTAATAAAATACCCAGGCTTGCAAACTAATCCCTACCTATTCCCAAACCATATTCTCTTTAAAAAAACTTAGAATTTCATATGCAGGCACAGGCAACCAATAGGATTTGTGGAATGCCCCGTGCTCAAAATTACCACGGAATCATCTGGATTTCACAACACGCGTAGTTATAAAGGAGTTTGTTTTGGGTTTTTTCGTTTGTTTTCACGCGTAGTTATAAAGGAGTACTGTCGTAATTCACTTAATTCCAATTTACACACAAATTTTTTTAATCGATGCCTTTTTTAAAGACAACTAGGGAAGCAACGATGCTTGTGCTTGACCGAAAAGGGCAAGAAGGGCGGAATTTTTTCAAAAGAGGGCGGCATTTTTGAAAAAAGGGGCATGAGGGAGCTATCGAGATAAAAAAAGGGCGGGCAGGGCGGACCGCCCTTCAAAAAACACCTAGAGTGAACACTGCTACAGTAACTATTTTTAGGTGTTTACAAAATTGAATTTAAAATTTTTTAAATATCCATTTGTAAATTATATTTTCTGGTGGAATTGAAATCAACACCTTAGACAAATCGATGACATTTTGTAGAAAACACCAGATTTTTAGACCATAACAAAGCTGCGGTTCGATTCTTAGCGGACATACAATAATAAGTGGAATTTATTATGAATTTTAACGCATGTTTTAAGAATTAATAAATTTCTGAAATTACAATTTGATTCGACAAAATTATGTTATCTGAACCTCCGACCCTATATTTTACCGACGAACCTGACTTTAAGCACCATTTGTTTGTATCAATGAAACGTTATAAAGAGATGCGGAGAGAAAGTTTAATTCAATATATAAGTTCCATACATATAAGTTAATGTATATAAGTTAAAGTATATAAGTTAAAGTATAACCAAATTTATATCTTGATTTTATCTCCAACTGATTTATAAAATACGAAATGTGGAGCTTTGTGTGGATTCAGTTGAAAATTTTAGATTCTAATAAAGTTATATACTTTAAATTTGAGGGGGTAGAGATTTTTTTGTGGGGGGGGGGGTGCGCCATTGAGTTAGGGGGGATTTGCGCCATTGAGTTTGGGGGGGATGGGCACCCCTGACGAGGACAAATCCAGACCTGACACCCCAAACAACTTGACATGGCATGAGGACATTGGACCACGCCGAATTTAACGTGCAGAAGTTCAATCTACACGGTTGATATTTTTTTATGCGGGAAAGGAACGATTCTGACAACCTTTCGCTTAACAGATGCTGGAGATCGAAGTCCGGTTGAAGAACACATAATTACTTTTTTTTCTACCTTTGAGAACGGTATCTGCGCTAATTGTAAGCTAGATTCGACTCTGATGGCGGAAAATACATTTTTTGCAGATTTATCGACATCTTTCTATCGTTACATATTTATTTTTCAGCTTTAATTGTGTTTGTTAGGTATTTAGTTATCAGCTAACTAGAGTTACCGGAAATCGGAATTTTAGCACAACAGTTTTTACGATTTTAAAGATGGAAAATTTTGGATTATCTGCATTATTTAAAATAATTTCGTCGTTTTAAAAGTTCGTCTTTACTTTTAATAAACACATTAAGAGCCATCAGTTATGATAAGGAAAATGACATAGACGACCTGATTATTCCGACTTTGATAACGGGAATTACAATTTTTGCAGATTCATTGTGATTTCATTTCTAATTTACATATTCTTTTTTTTAGTTTTGATTAGGTTTGTTAGGTATTTAATCATCGTTAGCCAATCAAATTGTCTATTTTAGCAAAATATCGATTTTAAATTTCTTTTAAAGTGCCCTTAGCACGGTGTCAAGGATTTAAATAAATTGGTTATTTTTTTCTAAAAAATTTTGTTTGAAATATAAATCTCAACGATCAAACAACTTTTCCTCCTTATTCTGATCTTTTCCCTAAGGTTTATTTTTCACTAGCTCCAAGCGACCCGGTCGGGTTCGCAACGCTAAGCCAAAAAAGAAGAAATAACGCCACCTCGCCAAAGCAGCCAACAAGAAACGAACGCCCGACCGGACTAGAGCGTATATATCTGTACAACTCATAATGTTAAGCCGCGTCCGTAAAATATATTCGAGAACCCGAGCTATGTTTCGTAAAAAAAATAAAACTAGTATTGTTAGAACCGTATCAGTGCAGCCATTAATTTAATACAAGAATATTTTTTTTAATTGAAAATCAAAGGAGATGCAGAGTTTTTTAATTTGCGTAAAGTTAGTCGATTTGTCACTTTTTCAAATTATGAAGCACAAATTTGTTAAACAAGCTAGACACTACATTATTCAACCGATTATTTTGATTAATAACTATATGATAGCTTTATTCAATTACTAGGCCCTTTTGTTACTTTTAGTTTATAATATAATTTATTTATATGTTTAATTAGCTAAAAAAGTAATTAAATCATATAAGCCAAAATTCTCGCCATCGGGCAATTTATACCCAAATATGAAGTCCTTTCACTTTCCGGTCGCCAAAGAAAATTATGTTTTAGATCGGCTTAATAAAAGTTAAAAACTTCGTTAAATAATATGATCTACAAAATAAAAAATATACTATCTGATAGATGGAAAATCCTTTTATTCGATGCATAAATTTTCCCCTAACTTGGACAATTATTAATGAAGATAGAAGCATTTAAAAAAATTAACATTATTGAATATTTTCCCTCGTTCTTTCTTCACATGAGAAAATTACACCATAAAATATGTGGCAACCATTCTTATTTATTTAAAGTTCTTCCCAGCCCTTTTTTCCCTTACCTTACACCCCCAAGTTTTTTACCTATAGTTAAAGTGGACCATCCCAGTTAAAATTCTTTCTTATCCTATGTTACAATCTGCTGAGAATGAGTGATTAGATTTTTGTCTCTGAATTATTTTCTTTTCTTAAGAAAGCTTAGTTTCAATTAATAAAATGTCTTCTAAAAGACAAAAAAAATGAAATTCGGTTTAATTTTAATGATAAATTTGAAGTAGGTAAAAAGCAAGTAGAGCTATTAATAAAAAATGTTGGATTGTTATAATAAAACTAATGGGATAAGCTTGTTTAGAAATATGTAATACGAGTTTGATTAAAAACTTTCTTTTTTTTATAAATGTCTGAAGTGTAAAAACCAGCATATTTATAAAACATGCCTTCAAAATGGTAGGTAAAATATAATATGCTAAAAAATAAATATGCATTGCATAAATATGTCTTTGTGATCTTTTTTTTTTTTACACTTTTGGTAGGTATGAAAGTAGGAGATATAAAAGTAAATCCCCAAATTATGCATTGACTGCATAAAAATTAAAACACAACATGTACCTAATGAATGTACATAATTTGAGACTGGTATTTATTTGCATGAGGTAATGATGTGTCCATTTTTATACACCCTACGCATTGAGTATTTACCAGACCTGCATCTGTACAGTAAGTAGTTGAACGTTTTAAGAAAAATCAAATTTTAAATTTTAAAAATTCTGAAAAAAATCAAATAAATCAGATTTTTTTTTTTTTAAAACCATGGTAAATAACAACACTTATAATTTTCTATGCATACCCTTACTACTAGTAACTTTTTAATAATTGTTAATTATTTTGTCATTACACAATGAACCTAAATCACCTGAAAGACTTAAACTAAGCATATATGCTTAGTTTGAGTCCTTCATGATAATAAGTCACGAGTCCTTCATGATCGAGTCCTTCAGTGTCTTTTTGGTCTATTTTATTATGCTAATCTGAAATAAAGAGTAAAATTCTAAAGGCAGCAGCCCTAATGAGTAAAATATGAATGACATTAACAAGCCATTCCACAGTATATTTTCGAAACCAGACAATAATTTTTTCAAAAGATTTGGTTATTTAAAAATTCCGGATATTAAAATGTAATATTTTTTAACAAAAGGCCCCCAAAGTGAAACATCCAGTACCAAAACAATATTTTTTTTAATTAAAGCTCCAATTGATAACCTTTCCCCTTGGAGCATTTAGTGGAATTGGTTGGTATGCTGGAAGTAAGTTAAAAAATCAAACTTACCCAGTTCAATAAAATTAGACACTGTTTTCTCTCGCCTAAGCGAAGAATTGCAGCACTCATCGTATAACACGACCAAGGAATCCACAAGTGTTTCCACGGAAATAGAACTTTCATATTTCCCGGTGTTATTCCCATAAAAAATGGCATCCAACTCCACCGTCAATTCTTCCGGGGGACGGCCAGACATGCTCACACAAAAATAACGTCCTGGGGATATATCAGAGCATTCTTCGAAGCAGAATTACAAGTCATCAATGCAAATTGTACTCGAATCTGAAATAAAAAGACATGCGATTAATAAACAAACATCCACAATACAAAATCTATATATCTTTTGCACAGCGATTGAAAAACATTGCTTTTCTCTACACAGAATGCCAACATCAGTTTGTTTACAAAAAACTGATATGTTCGCATTTGTATTTTGCCATTATGTAAGCCATTTTGACGATTCACACCTCCAATTCATTGGTGAATAATTATTTGGATGACGTCAGCTTAAATTAAGAAGAATATAAGCTTTATTATCTTTTTTTTAAAAAGAAGTTTTAACCAACCTGCATATGAACGGGAAATTGAGGTGCTACCATCTGTTGGCAATTTTGAAAACTAGATTCCGTAGAAATCCATCTATATGATTTTAATACTCAGTAAATTAAACATTTCTGGTAGGCAATATAATGGTAAGCTTAATGTAAATTATATTAAAAACAAACTACAGGCAACTCTCACTATCTCGAACTCAAAGGGAAGTGTATAAAAATTCGAGTTATCGAAAATCCTATAAAATAAGCTGTTTTGGTAAAAATAAATACAAGTATACTTACACTACTTTATTTAAAATATCTAACCGAAATAGTTTGACGAAAATTTCTATTTTTTGGGGAATCAATTATATTTTCAAAATGCACGATTGCTTGAAATGTCTCTGATGTTTTCATTTCCAGCCTCGATTCAATGAATGCACGCATAGTTTTTATGGAAGATAGAGCCTCTTACAAAGTTATCTTTGGAGGAGGTTCGTATTCTTCTGAGAGCGATCTCTCATCAAATGCTGCTATAAGAGAGTGCATTGCATTATCGTTTTGTCGCTATTATTCGCAGCAACAAATCAACACCACACGAAAGCCTAAGTAAAAGTGAGAAGGGGTCTAGTGTCATCTGATTCTTCAGGTTTTAGGTGAGTTGCTTTCTGGACAGTAGGTAATGTTCCAAGAAAGTTTCTCACTTTACAGAAAAAGACAGCTGGCTTGAGGGACAATAAATCAGTAATCTTCCTTATTGGACGCTGTGTTAAAAGGAGGGGAAAACAGCCCAGGGAATCCTGTCTGGCGACATTCAAACAAAAGGATGAGGCATAGGTAGAAATCCATTGTACAGATCCCTTTTCAGTTAAGGCACAATAAGAAAGAGAATTGATAAGGTCGTGGAAATTTCATATTTGGTAAAGGTTCTTCAAAATCCGTAATTTTGAAAGGAAAATAAAATTTTGAGATGTGAAGAAATTTCGAATTATCGAAAATAAGGACGAAAAACTTTGAATTAAAGAGATAAAATTACATTAATAAGTAATGAAGGAAATCTATTTTTCCAGATATCGAAAAATTCAAGTTATCGCATGTCTACTGTACCAATAACATTAGGGCATGAAATTAAAGTGAAAAATAATAAATAATGTTAGGCATGTCAGTGGTACAATTGTTTTACATTTGTAAGTTTTTTTAAGTTTTACTTTAAATAATTTTATATTGATTTACATGGCAAAAAAATTTATTGATGCCAAAGATGAATTATAATTTAAATAAGTTTTCAGTAATATAATTAAAAAGTATTGTTACTAGATCGTTATTGTGTCCTACCTTATAGCGAGTAAAGCAAGAATTGGTTTGCCAGGACATAAAATTTTTATGTCCTCATTAAACCTGATCCTCCTTACTTTAATGAGGACACAACAATGTTTAATTTTTTTTTTTTTTAAATAAGACGTGAGTGTAAGAATAGACAGCTTCAGTTTACAAAATTGTTCAGGATGGACAAAAAACACTATATGTTTCTTGCATTGTATAAGACAGCTCTTTTACATTTATAGATATCTTTATAGCAATTGCTTAGAGCTGTCTGGTTCTTGAACCAATCAATAGAGAATTTTTTTTTCTTTATGACTATTTAGAAAAAAAAGTGTAAATAAGTAGAAGAAAAGGGGAGCTGTCTGGTTCTTGCATCACCTACGTCTTTAAAGTTGAAGCAGTGTTCACTCTAGGCGTTTTTTGAAGGATGGTCCGCCCTTTTTTCATCTTGATAGTGCCCTCATGCCCCTTTTTTTCAAAAATACTGCCCTCTTACCCTTGCTTCCCAGCTGTCTTTAAAAAAGGAATCGATTTAAAAAAAATTGGTGTGTAAATTGGAATTAAGTGAATTATGATAGTAGAAAAACAAACTCCATTTTAACTATGAGTGTTGTGCAATCGCAATGAATTTGCGGTAATTTCGAGCAAAGGGCATTCTACGAATCCTATTGGTTGCCTGTGCCCGCATATGAAATGCTAAGTTTTTTGTTCTGCATTGTTTTTTTATTTAAAGAGAAGATGGTTTGGGGCAAGGTTACAAGATTAATCATTTTGAAACAGATTATTCCACGAGAGTGTCATTTACCTCTATGCAAGTGTTTTTATATTAAAATTTTTTAAACAAGTAAGTATTTAAAAAATTGCTAGTTAAGAAAAATATTTTATTAACTTTGGTTAAAATTGAAAAAATAGTACAATTGCCAAATGACAACTAAAAAATTTATATCGAATGCACTTTAAATTTAAAATAAACCCCCTTTGTAGAATAAGTGTAAAATGTGTTCTTTCTTGAGAAGGTTACAATGCATTATATAGTACACCTGTTTTTTCCCCAAATCTGGTAAACAGTCGCCAAACGCCGATGCAGAGGGAAAATTGAGTTCTTTGATTAGCAACCAAAGTTTTTTGTCGCCAAGAGCGTATTAGGGTTGCGAATAGCATTTTTTCAAAAAAAGTCGCCAAGGAGTACCTACAATGTCCCTTGAAAATAACCTAGAATTAAGAAATTTCTCATATTTCTCGATAAAATAAAAAAATAGAACAGATGTAGTATAGGACATTTGGCATTTTTTTTTTTTTTGCGATGAAAAATTGCTGTTAAACAACGCTATGACGTCATAGGGTTGCCACATTAAAATTCGCCACAAGCATAGGAAAATAACAATGTCAGGTGGGGTTGGCATACTATAAATTTATCGCCTCTATAAAACAGGCCAAAAAAACATCGCACACCAAATGTCCTATACTACATCTGTACCAAAAAAATTCTAGATATCCAATGAATTAATGGGCTTCTTGGTAATTGCAAATTGGAACAAAGATAATGCTAGTTCTTTATAAAAACAGTACAATTTGTAATGATAAGAAGTTGAAACGTTTTTCTTGGTGAGATTTGGAGTATCATCAAGCATTTTTAGTGTCATGGATACAGACTTTGTAAAGTCAAAGCAAGTAAAGGAACAGATGTAGTATAGGACATTTGGCTCATTTTTGTTTTTGGCGACGAAAAATTGCCGTTAAACAGCGCTATGACGTCATAGGGTTGCCAGAATGAAAGTCCCCAGAAGAATCGGAGGTGCAGATGTAGTATAGGACATTTGGCGTGCGAGGTTTTTTTGCCGTGTTTTATAGGGACGATAAATTTATAGTATGGCAACCCCACATGGCATTGTTGGTATCTTCCGATTCTTGGGGCGACTTTTAATCTGTCAACCCTATGACGTCATAGCTCTGTTTAACAGCAATTTTTCATCGCCAAAAACAAAAACGCGCCAAATGTCCTATACTACATTTGTTCCGAATCGGAACATACCATCAATGTCAGGTGGGGTTGCCATACTATAAATTTATCGCCCCTATAAAACACGCCAAAAAAACCCTCATGCAGCAAATGTCCTATACTACATCTGTACCCAATTAAAAATTATATAATTTGGCAGATTTTAAAATAAAGTCGCCAACCATGGCATCCTAACTAATTTGATCGCATTTTAACCCACAAAAATATGTGTCACCGAAATATAACTCTTTCATTACCAAAATCGTTTAAATTATTGATTCACAGAATTATAAACCAAAATCTTCTGCGAAAGAAAAATGATGGTTTTTAAACCATGCAAAATAGGTAATTTATTAGGTTTTACAAATGTTCCTATTTCCGTATGAAAGGACCCCTTAGGTAATTCTGAGATCATCAAAATTACTATGACAATTATACAATCATCAGACAAATGGAAATCTAAATATACTAAAGGGAATTTATGCCTAGCAAATATAAATACAATCTTTGTTTAAATACAAAATACATTCAAGGTTACGATAGCTAGAAAACAAAAGTTAAAATTGAAATTAATTCATAAAGATCGCAAATCCCTGCAGGAAATGAAAACAAAATACTCAATACTAATTTCGGTAACAAATATAATATAAATAATAACAAGTTCAGACTTACATCATGAATTAGAGCACAATGTAAACAATCCAGGCATTCAAACCACAATTATGCATTTTTCGTAAGAACCGGAACTGTAATAATTAACTTAAGTTTCTTTTTTTGTATTTTAGAACCGACATGTCATGACAGTCCGATTTGACATATTGTTAAGCTTTTTTTAATCGTGTATTCTTCTGAGTTGGTTTTGTGTGAAAATAGATTGAACTCAAATGTTGTTTGATAAGCAATTTAAAGACATCTCGCTTCTAATCAAAAATATGGCGAAGTCCATTAAAATCGTAAGCTTATCGATAGGTGTTGCCAAACCAGATGTAAAATTTCACAAATAAAATAAAATATTGTGATTATTTTGGTTTAATGACGTCACAAAAGGTTTAGTTTTTGAAAATTGTGTTTAAATTTTGTTTTACCCTTTTAAAGCAATAGAATTTCATGATTAATATTTGAATTTAATAAAAACTTATTATTTTAGACTAAGCTTCTCACATAGAAGAAATTATTAGTATTTATAGACGCAATTGTGTGGAAAAAAGGGTTAACTAATAATATGCGTCTTCCCTCCAAATTGTATGGTTCTGCTTGTTTTATTTAAGCAATACAGTGCAGTAAAAAGTATATGTTCACTTATAATGGTTCAATTTCATTAAGCGAACCTAATGCCAAATGTGTGAAAAATGCGCCACTTTTTTGTTAACCTGCCACTAATAACCACGCTCACAATCGATCGATGAACAGTATCGTGCTAATATTTTCCTTGGCGACAAATAGTACATGCTCGAAAGCAACCCGCTTTTCTTTCAATTGTGGTACTTTAAGTGTCACTATTCTCTATTAATAAGGATTTTTTTTTAATTCCGTTTTCTCCAACTTCAAAAAATTTGGTTACATATAAAGTCCCTCTGTCATTTTAAAAATTCACAGATTGTTCCAATGTTTTTTCCTTAAGAAACATAGATCCTTTTAAAAGTGTTTTTATTGTTATTATTAGTTGTTTCGCATTAGCTTTCGAAAACGAAAAACATTTTCTTAACACAAATACATAAAGCGGTGCATTTTTGCTATATTTATTAGAAATATTCCACTGCAAATGCAATACAAAAATATTCATCTTCAGCTATGAGAAAGCTTTCAAAAGAAGTTTTGACTGAAAAATTGCAGATACGAAAAAAAAAAAACTAATTTTAATGCCCCTGTAATTGATCCAGTTTATATGGCATTAGGTAAAAAAGTCATCCTATTAGAGAATTTTAAATAGTATTTTTGATTCTCTCTATTAAGCTCACATCACAGTGATTTTTTTTCAAAATAATGTATAAATCATTATTATTTTTTGTATTTTTTTTTTGTCATTTGAACTATTTATAAATAGTTCAAAAGACAAATATGCTTTCAAATCGAATGTTTCATTCGAAAACTCATAAGATAATAACATGCTCTACATTCATTGCGATTTATTAAATAAAATCTACAGTAATAGTATAAAAATACAGTAAATTAAGTAACCTCTAAAATGTGTATATATTGAAATAATTTACGTGTTGTTCCAATGCAATAGATAGAAGCAATAAAATAAAGAAATAATCTACATCAGCATTAACCTTTATTAAAAACATGACAACTTTATACATATCTTATTTTGCATTCAGACATATTACTTTTTATTAATAAAAAATCAAATATCACATCAACTTCTATATATGTTAATATTTAATATATAAATTATCTTCAATCTCAATAAGCGCATATAATATAAACACAAAAAGTTCAAACTAATCCATTTCTTCTTGAATTGAATGCACTTACGTTGAAGTAACAAAAATGAATTATTGTAGTCACATTCAATAATGAAATGAACAAATAAATGAAATATGTACAGTCAAATTAAATTAGAAAAAAATTCTCAGAAAAACTTATAGTCTAAAAACATAAAGAAAACAGTTTGTTGGAAATATTTACAAATTAATAAAAAAAAAAGTTTAAATAAGTCCCCTGATTATATGTATCTTAAAAACAACAGAGAATTTTATTCAATTTTAAAAATAAATTTATAGTACTAAAAATATAAGAATTGCAGTAACTCATGCAGACATTTTTTTAAGACAATGCAGAATTTGAAATCCGAGCGAAATACTTTAAATTTATCACCATAATCACCCCTCCATCCCATTTATTTGTCAAAAGCAGTGGCGGCTAGTGCACAGGGCCTGGGCTCATTACTTTATTGATTCTGGTTTTACTAATTTTGAAATATTTTTATAGATAATGGAACTTTTTTTCAACAATTCATAAAAAAGTACATTTAAAAATTTATCTTTTTATGGTGTTTCTTCTTTTTTTTTATGTTGTCCATTATATATATATTGATTTTTTTTTTAATCTTATGTCTTACCTGTTTTTTGCAATCTTAAAATTACCTCTTTTATTTTCAATTCATATTAATCAAATTCATAAAAAAATATGGGGGGGAGGAGGGTTGAAAAAGAATTGATATCTACAAATTTCTATTTATTCCACAGTCATAAAACAAGCATAAAAAAGGAAAGAAATTGAATTCAATTTCTTTGGTAAGACATGCTAATAAAGGTTTTTACATTCCAATATTTGCCACCACTTCATATTAAATCCCCAACCTTATATATTTTTGAATATTTAAAAGAAATAAAAATAACGACGACCAACTACGACGCTTAGCAAAGTTGGTCTGGTTTAACACAACAATTAGTTTTTTCATATTAAATTATACTGATATGTCCAAATTCATGCCCCTCTTTCTTTATCAATAACAATTTCTTTTTTCAACACTCCTCCCCCACCAAAAAAACCCGGCACTTCAGCTGTTTTATAGGTTTTGTCAGAAAAAGTATAAAGTTTTTTTCCTGATAGTGCTTTTGGTAATTTTATGGATTATATTCATAAGTTTTTATTTAATTAAGACATGCAAATGGATTATTATCATCCCTAATCTTAAAAAGGATATTGATTTATTAGAACAGGTTCAACATAAAGTTACAAAAATGATTCAGGGTACTTCGGGAATGAATTATGGAGAGAGGCTCAGAACTCTAAATATGTATACTATCGAGGAGAAAAAAATTAGAGGGGATCTTATTCAGTTATTCAAATTTATCAAATTGGGTGATGTGGAGGGATTGGAATTTAATATTGCCAATGTGACTAAAGGTCATGGATTCAAATTATACAAATCCCAGCTTAATCGGGATGTTAGAAAATATTATATTTTTAATAGGGTTATAGACAAATGGAATAGTTTGCCAGAGTATATTGTTAATTCTTCAGGAGTGGGTAGTTTTAAAAGGCAATTGAATCAGCATTGGGGAATCGTGAGGATGATGGATTGACAGGACCAACCTTGCTGGGCCTAGAGCCTGTAGTTTGGTCGACATTATTTGTATAAATAACAGTGGGGTGCTACTTTTATTTTCGTTTTAAATACAACATTGTGTCCGTAAGCAAGATGCAAGCTCAAATATCACATGGGTTATTTGATTTATAACAGAAATGCAAGTTTTCATTAATATGAAGTATTACTTGAATTAATAACATTTGAAATAAATATTTTTAAAAAGAAAAATATGTTATTTAATACCTGTGATATATTTTTTTGTGTGTATAAATTGTATTCAGTATAGAAATTTTAGTGTTTCTAGTAAATGGTTGTTCCTACATTTTTGATTTTCAATTTAAGGGTTCATAGTCATCCAAAGGATGAGAACCACATGTTCATATAGTGGGATGTGCACATGCCCTTTTAAATGCCTTGGAAAACACTCAATAAAACGATGCCATTTAAGAAAAAAATGTGAGTAAAAATCATGGTGAAACATTGGAAAACATTTTAACCAAAAATATCTTTACATAAAAAAACATTTTATTTGCATGTGACCAAGTGCCCAAATACAGCTGTATTATAAGTAACCAAAAGCCCAAAATATATAAATTAATCTTAATAAAAAAATCCACTAAAATTTTGAAAAAAATTATCAGAAATGGAATAGGAAACTGGTAATATATAATATTTCCAGCTTAGAAACCAATCCTTGGTGAGTTCTGAAAAATATATAGAAATTATCTTTGTCCATAAAAATAATAAAATAACTTTATATTTTTTTAATAATAGCAAAATTAGGTCAATTCCTAGTATACGGTGCCCTCGCCAAATATGTTTTGGCGACAATTGGTGGACGATAAATTTTATAGTTGGCAACCCTATTTCATGATGTACAGCAACCCTACTTTTTTTTCTCATACCGTTTCACGTTGTTTTGCCAAGAACTTAACACCAATTTTCGGAATCACGCCAAGGGGGCACCTTACACTAGGAATTTACCCAAAATTAACCACATAACAGGTTTCTTTGTTGACATATTGGTTCCAAAAATAAGCACCCTTTTGGTGGACTATTTTGGATTTCAACCACTTTGATATATTCAAATCAACAATCAAAACTGTTAAAGTTGATGACTTTAATAATTTAAGTTACATTTCTAATTAGAGCGAGAATGTCATTCTTACTTCAGTTAAATCTGACTTCGAAAACAGTGTACAATGGTTTTGCAATTGGATCTTTACTGGACTAACAAAACATGTTAAAATCACTATAAACTAAAAAAAAATGTTAAGAATATGTCAAATCAGTTGCCTGTGCAAACAAATCAAAGTCATGTTCCAAACACTCGTACGGTTAAATCATGGAATAATGATTACTGACCTATAAACAAACTGCAGTGACAATAGTGTAAACTTAAATCAATCATTAGAAACCCCAAGCATAAGAATTTTAATGTTATGATGTGCTTTCTCCACAAATAGAACAAAATATTATAATATACTCATACCAAATTTGATTTTATTCTAAGAATTAATCATACTATGAATCTTCTGAAAAAGATTTGGGGTTCAAATTTTAATTTAAATGACATTTAAATTTGATAATTGTGAAGTTCAGTTAGTATATAGATAGGTTGAAGAGTAATAATCAGATTTTTTTTTTTAAAGCTATGTCAAATAACGAACAAGTATTGATACTATGGATATCTACACTGAAGCAGTAACGATTTCAGTTTCCGTGCATTCTAATTGGTCAGCCGAGTTAGTAATAAAAATAAGTTGTTCTTGCTGTAAGGGCAATTGAGCATTTTCCAAATTCTGTAAAATAACAGGCAACGAATCAGTTGCCTGGACAACATTGTACTCATGATCGCCACACAAATTCTGATCTACATTGGGGATAATGTAGTACTGGTTACCCACATCCGACCCATTGCAGATGTTCGAGCTGTAACACTGCACAACTTCTCCAGATGGTAAAATTATCTCTTGGACTTCTAAGCTGGAACCATCTACGGTCATCGGAAAAGTAGTCATTTCGGTCGGCTTGTCTAATTTTCCGGAATGTTCAACAGTTGTGTGACTTTGCGTGTCACTAGTTGATGTCGGTACAATAAAGTTTGCGTGTTTTCCAGTTTGCATCATGTGATTTTCAACAGCTCCCTGCGGTTGAACAGAAACAGTTGAGTCGTTCAAGATAGCTTCGCAGGTGGTCGAGGGATCGACGCTGTCGTCCAAGTCGCTGTTTTCTTGGACTCCCTTTTCACTGTCGGTGTCGTCAAAGTCGAAATCGGATGAACTCTCGTCATCGTTCGGGTGCGAAGCATTGGTTCTGTTGAGGAACTTCAACTCGGGGTGCTTCTTCATGAATCGTTTGACGGTCCCTAAACAGGGCAACTTGAAAAAATCTGCCTTCTTAAAGTACTCGTAAGCATAGGGAGCTTTCCTGCACCACACGGCACATTGCGACAGCGTCGAATCCGACCATCGCATTTTGTTCTTTCCGGCGTAACAACGTATCTGCTCGAGGATATACGTCGCACAGGAATCTCCCTTGCTCGCATTCTTACGAATTGTTTTCAGTCTTTTAATGAACGAGTACGACAGCTGTCGTTCCTGAACAATGCACTTGTCCTCCAGCTCTTCGACTTTTTTCGTCAAGGAAGCGATTTTGAACTTCAGCGATGCAATCTGTCTTGATTTTTGCTTCAGTTGTGTCAGAAATTTGGGTTTGTCCATCAAGCAATGGCTGAGGGGAATGTTTGTTGTAAATAACACAGGTGCTTTGTTCAGAAAATTTTGAGTCGCTTTTGACTTTTCTGTCATATTGTCAGCCTGATCGGTATCCATCGAAGTGGAAGGCACGGGATCATCAGATTTAAAAGATGCATTAAGCGACACATCACCCGTTTTGGAATTCACAATTTCATCTTCTGTTTCTTTTAGATCCGTGCATGAATCCTTGCAGACGTGTGTGTCAACAAGATGCCCCAATACGTGTTGCACAACTGCCTCACTATTCTCCATATGACTAGGCACTTCACCTGGTTCAAGTTGTTGGTCGTTAGGATTGTTTGGTTTAGGAATTTCACTGTTTTTCTGTGGGGAAGCCGACACTGAGGAACCATGCACCAGCTTTGGAAGTAAATCGGCAGCAGCTTGACTGTTTGCTAATTTCTGATCCATAACAAACTGTAGCACGGTATTGCCAGAGGGAGTTAGTTTTTTGTTAACTTTGATGATGTCTGGGTTAATTTTTAAAAATGTATTCGGACCTATCTCAATGAGCTCGCTCTTAGAGTTACCTTTCTGACCTTTCCTTTTCTGGACCATATTGCCGTTTGACAAGCTAATTTTTGGTATGACTGGCAACGTCTTTTCATGGACATAGCTATTGATATTTGGTTTCACAAACTTACTCGGTGATCGACTTACAATTGAACTGAAATTAGATATCTTACTACCACATTTTAATAAAGAACGACTTGAAACACTACCATCACTGGGTGTTAGCATAGTTTTTGTGGGCTGATTTGGTTTCTTGAGAATGCTATGGCCTATGGTTTGTGAAGAGCTTAAATATGAGGCTTTGTCGACTTCAGTTTCAGAATATGATGGCACAGCAGGTATAGTTTTAGAGTTTTCATTTTCCTCTTTGATATTAGGACACTGCGATTGCACATTTGTAATCACAAGCCCACTCTCATTGGTTGGTTTGATTAAATTTACGATCAAGGGTGATTTTTTATTTTCGTTGGAGGGGGATTGTGGGTCGACCCCGTTGGTACTAACACCAATATACTTGTGCCCGAATATCGTAGGTAAAACACGAGCTTTCAAAGTGTCTGAATCGTCTTTGAAATCTGTTTGCAAGAAATGCTTGCTGCAAATCATTGAATTCCCGTCTCGTGCTCGAGGGAACCACATCGGTTTCTGTTTGGATGTGATGCCGTGATTTATCTGCTGAATCCATTTTGCGGCTAGATCTGGTTTCGACGGAAAAGGATGAAAAGTGATTGACGGGTCTGATGTCCAACTGTCAGAACCACATAAAGGTATACAACAAAACACCATTTTATTTACATTTGTAGTTCACCTGTTCAGTGACTGTTGTAGTTCAGGAAACCAATCCCAGGTGGATTCTTGCAGTTGATCGTCGACGTTGAATTTGAAAATCTACAAGCAGATTTCAAGGTTTGTTAGAAATACAGTATTTAAAATTGATAATATTTCAAATTTCCTTGCAAAATAAATAGGAATTGTGGACAAATTTCTGACAAAAATCTTTGAAATGAATTTCCATATTTTCACACTAGATGGCGAAGTTGCCGTACATTAGTGTCCTCTCTACATAAACACCTGCGTAAAAATGTTTAAAAATTAAATTCTTATTAAAAGCAATTATTTTTTTATTTAAACGCAATTATAAGTCTAGTATAAAGAACATTTAGATCGTTTTGAATGTTTAATAATTTCCCCCCTTCACACAAAATATAAAAGTACATAGTTTTCGCATCAAACAAGAAAGTAAGAAATATTAATTAATTTTTTTAAAACAATTATATAGTTTATGCTTAAAAACTAGACATTTTGCTACAAAATATTTGAAAAAAAATATTTTATTTATAAAACTTTTTTTGGTATTGGCATCATTAGTTTTATTAAAAGTTGTAGTAGTTATTATTAGGAGATTTGTTTATTTTGAAGCACGATTATTACTTTTCATGTGTGATTAAAGTATTAAAATATTAGTTTTAACGGTAAGTATAAAATAACAATATTTTTTATTTAAAATTATGGTAAAGGTTTACTGTACGGTCACCCTTGGCGACTTTTTCAAAATCTCGCCAAAAGTCGCCATTTTGGCGACTGTTTTCCAATAGGGTTGCTGCAATTCCTTGTCGTTTCGGAGGGGGGGTTGCCATTTAAAAAAAATTATCGCCAAATGCGGAAAAATCGCGCCAAGGGGACCGTACAGTAAACCTGACCCAAAATGGTATACACAATATATGTTTTTTAAACTAATGATTCTAATATTTTAATTATGGTAATTCCATTATCTGGTGGTTGATAATGGAATCCAGATTTAAGTGTCCTGGCCAGTTCAACACTTCTGTGTAGAGCAGTAGTTCCCAGCCCGTAGTGGACTACTGGTGGTCCATGGAGCTATTGTTTAACCAAACGATTTTTTGTTTTGAATTAAAAAAACAGCACTGAAATGTTAGTTCAAATGTATTAAACGGGGAACAGATGTAATATTGGACATTTGGCGACGAAAAAAGTCGCCAAAACGGTTTTTCCGATCAGCGCCGCTAAATTTTATCGTGGGCCAAATGAATAAAAAAAATTGATTTGCTACTCCCGGCAGACTAAAAGTAGATCTTGTTCGAAAATGCCAATAGAAATATAGGTAAATTCCTAGTGTAAGGTGCCCTGTTGTCGCCAAGTCCAAAAATTGGCGCCAAGGCCAAATGACATGTTTTTTTGTCGCCAAATCAAAATGGCGGACATTGCGTTGGTCTCTACAATGGGCTAATGGCGATGGTTTACAATTAATTTCGAAGCTTTGCTTTGGTTAATTAACATCGCACTAGAGATTTATATTGGGCTATTGGCGGCATTTCGTCGCCTATCTCGAAGGTAACTGTCCCTTCGGGCAGTCGATTATGGTGCTTACAGGCAATCCCTCGGGCAGTCGTTTAGGGCATTTCGACAGCACTTTTAACGCTGTAGCGTCAACGCGCGCACATCTAATTCAGCCTTGTTGCCATTTAGTTCATCTAGCCTTGCACATCTAGTTGCCAAAATATAAACTTTATCGCCCACTCATTTGTTGCCAAATCCCATTTGGCGAGGGCACCGGACACTAGGAATTAACCAACGGTTTTTTCGATCAGCGCTGCTAAATTTTATCGTGGGCCAAATGAATAAAAAAAATTGATGGTA
The DNA here is from genome assembly GCA_963932185.1 of Troglohyphantes excavatus. Classification (NCBI taxonomy): domain Eukaryota; kingdom Metazoa; phylum Arthropoda; class Arachnida; order Araneae; family Linyphiidae; genus Troglohyphantes; species Troglohyphantes excavatus. The sequence goes on from OZ010678.1 coordinate 29,815,558, forward strand.
AAGACCTAGAATCATAGACGGGTTTGGCTGTGTTTTTAAGTAGATGTCAAATGAACCGATGCGGAGCGCAAGCCTCTTTCTATTCCCATCTTAAGGTTACTTCCTGTTTAATGCACAATTACAGTTAACAACATAAGCGTTGCGTCTTATTTTTGAACCACAGTCGGATGATTGATTGATAGGATGACTTCTACTGTGTAATGGGCTGTCGGTGATGGTTCAAAATTCATTTCAAAGGATTTCTATTAGGTCTGCACAATTGAATGAAATATTGTCGCACTTTAGCTCCACAATAGGTTAATGGCGATTGTTTAGAATTGATATCGAAGCTTTGCTTTGGTTAATTAACATTGCACTAGAGCTTTATATTGGGCTGTTGATGGCAGTTCGGCGCCTATCTCGAAGGTAACAATGTCCCTCCGGGCAGTCGATCATGGTGCTTACAGGCAATCCTTCGAGCAGTCGTTTGGGGCATTTCGACAGCACTCTTAAGCGCACACTAGTGCTAGTTGTTGGGAAAACCTACCTTCTCACAAAGTCTTACCACGAACCTTTCCGGCGAGACGCCGATGTGTTTATTTACGTTTTGGCTCCACGAGCTCGCGGACTATTATGACGTCATCGGGTTGATGCGTCGTACCGTCGTACGCATCGGATGGGTGTTTCCGTATGCGGACCTACTCCGTGCGGGACTACATCGAGACTTTTATTATTCTTTGTCGGCCCGGTGCCTTATGCTAATTTTAGGATAGCTTAGGTCTATTTAAGGCGATGTTTCAGCGAGTTATCATTCTGTAGCACTGTAGAAACTCTGTAACTATGTAGTAACTTCCTAATAACTAGCTGCGATAACTAGCTGCCTGACTAGTTCATCTTTTTAAATCGTTTTTGTTCAACATGTGTCAACAAAATCGTTGAAGTGAATTCTGCTATGTTTTTCCATATCACGTAAGAATGTTCTGTTACTTCTATTATTCAACCTTGTAAATAAGACTGTACATATCACCTTCGTTGTTAATAAAGAAAATTGAAGATATTATAAGACTATTTATTAACTTATATCTCTCTCCACATAATAAACACGTTTTCTTGAGCCAGGCTACATCTGCAAATTATAAAAATATATTGGTGGTTAACCCTAAAACCTAATTTAGTAGGACTTAACCCCATTAAGTCCTACTAAATTAGGTTTTATCCTGGCAGGCTCGCCAGCCTTATGCTAATTTTAGGATAGCTTAGGTCTATTTAAGGCGATGTTTCAGCGAGTTATCATTCTGTAGCACTGTAGAAACTCTGTAACTATGTAGTAACTTCCTAATAACTAGCTGCGATAACTAGCTGCCTGACTAGTTCATCTTTTTAAATCGTTTTTGTTCAACATGTGTCAACAAAATCGTTGAAGTGAATTCTGCTATGTTTTTCCATATCACGTAAGAATGTTCTGTTACTTCTATTATTCAACCTTGTAAATAAGACTGTACATATCACCTTCGTTGTTAATAAAGAAAATTGAAGATATTATAAGACTATTTATTAACTTATATCTCTCTCCACATAATAAACACGTTTTCTTGAGCCAGGCTACATCTGCAAATTATAAAAATATATTGGTGGTTAACCCTAAAACCTAATTTAGTAGGACTTAACCCCATTAAGGGTTATGGGCCCAGCCAGCCCAGTTCAAGTCAAATTTCAATGTGGAGAGTTGTAAATATTTTTGAGAATTTTTCGTTGAATATTTTTCAAGTAGTAAACAAATATTTTTGACAAAATGGAATTTCAGAACCCGAATTCTATTGAGAGGTTAGGCCGATATAACTACGGGACATGGGTGGAAGATGTTAAAGTTCTATTAATGGATAAGAACGCATGGAGGATTACAATTGGTACAGAAGTTAAACCCGAAGGAGATGAAACCGCTAAAAGCCGAGATTTCCAATTAAGGTCGGATCGTGCATATAGCACAATTTATCTGAATATTGAAAAAGAATATAGGCCCTTAATATCGGATACAGAAGACCCTAAAAATGCTTGGGAAACCCTCCAAACCCATTTTCGTCCTGAATCGAGAGCTAGAGCCATGGGACTTACAGATGAATTTTTTAACTGCAGAATAAACGAAGGGGAACCAATTGGTTTATATGCTGCTAGATTACAAAAAATAACTAGTCAGCTAAGGGATGTTAAATTACCACTGGAGGAATGGTTAAAGAGTTTTCAAATGATTAGATACCTACCAGTAGAATATAACAGTATTGTCCAAACAATATACCGATGGGAGGACGGGGACTTTATTTTTGATAAAGTAGTCAAAGAATTGCTCGCTGAAGAAGCAAGATTAAAGCAAGCCCACGGTGATCAAGAAATTGTTGCCCTTCAAACTAAAGGTACAACTGATCCCTATGTAAGGAAACCGAGAAGTAACCCAAATATCTCTAAAACTAAAAGAATTAAGTGTTTTAAATGTGGCAAGATTGGTCATAAATCTGCTGAATGCCGAACTAAGATTCATAAGAATATAAATAAAGAATCGAATTTTGTTATTGAGGCAAATCTTAACGAAAATATTAACCGTAATGCTTGGATCGTGGACACCGCCGCTAGTGCTCATTTTTGTGGTAACAAAGATTTGTTTGTTGATCTTAAACCAGTCACAAATACAAACATGTTCGTTGCAGTTGAGGGCGTATCCTGTCCGATTGAAGGAATAGGGACTGTAAAATTACTATTTAAAAATAAGAATAATGAAGAAATTGTTAATCTTAATAATGTTATGTATTCACCAAAACTGAGACGTAATTTGATGGCGGGCCCTTTAATAGATCAAGCAGGTGGAAGTTTCGTGGGACGTAAAGGAAAAATAGAAGTATTTTCAACTGAAGGTAGAAGTCTTTTTATTGCTAAGAAAGAAAACGGGTTATATTATTGTCATCCTACTTATCCTAAAAAGTTAGAGGGATTAACAACGACTAAAAAGGAAAGTTTATTTGATTGGCATCAAAAGTTTTGTCATGTTAATACCAAGTACATATTAAAATCAAAAGAAAGTGTAGTAGGAATGCCAAATTTTGAAGATAAATATGTAAATTGTGAACCTTGTAAATTGGGTAAGTCTAAAAGAAAAACCTTTAAACCGATTGGTAAAATTAGATCCCAAAGACCCTTGGAACTTTTGCACATGGATCTGTGCGGACCTTTTCCAACCCAATCTCATGAAGGTCATAAGTACTTTTTGTCTATAATCGACGACTACTCAAGGAAAGTCACAGTATACCCTTTGCGTGACAAAACTGAAGTTTTTGGTTATTTTACCAGATTCCAAAAGCGTGCTGAGCGATTTACTAACCAGAAAGTTTTAAATGTACGTACAGACAACGGTCTCGAATTTTGCAATGCAGAATTTAATAGTTTTTTTGAAGATCAAGGTATCAAGGCTGAGAGGACGAATACCTATAGTCCTGAACAAAACGGAGTTGCCGAAAGATTTAACTACACCGCAGTAGATGCTATTAGAACTAATCTTAAAGACAGCGGCCTAGAAGATAAATTTTGGTCGGAAGCTTTACTTTGTTTTACATACGCGTGGAACAGATTGTGCCACGGCAATCAAAGCAAAACGCCTTTTGAACTTTACGGAGGTCGAAAACCGTCAATCAAGCATCTTAAAACTTTTGGTACACCTGTATATGTAGGAACACCCAAACAACAAAGAAAGAAGTTTCACATGAGGGCTAAGCATGGTATCATGATGGGTTACGCAATGAAAACCAGAGGATACAGGATATGGTTACCCGATCAAAGAAAGATCATCGAAACTATAAATGTAAATTTCGATGAAATGAAACACAACGTGGATACCCAAAAACCAATAACTTTTATTAACCCTTATTTAGAGGAATCCGAAGAAGAAACCGAAAGTGATGGGGAAAGGGAAGTGGTTAAAATAACGACTCCTAGCATTTCAGTAACCCCTAGTATCTCGGAAACTCCTATCATTTCAGAAACCCCTAACTTAAAAGAAGTTATATGGTCAAGGGAGGCGGTACCCAGGAAAGACAAATCCAGAGTGGACATTTACTATCGGATACAAGGAGAAAAGGCAAGGCTTCGATCAAAAAATGATGTGGAAGAGTACTGTAGGGTGCACAATATAAAGTATGATCCCAGTGTTTTTAATTTTTCTGGAAATAATACTTATTCTGGTATTGTAAACAAAGAACCAGAATGTTCAAGCATTGATGCATGACTAACAGTAGATGTCAAAATTCCACATAATTTTAATTCAGCATTACGAACACCTCAAGCAAATGAGTGGCATTGTGCTATGCAGGAGGAATTTGACGTAATACAGGATCGAAACGTCTGGGACCTTGTAGAAAATCCGGGAAATGTTAAAGTTTTAGGTAGTCGCTGGGTTTTCACAACCAAAATAAATGAAAATAATGAAATAGTTCGTTTTAAAGCTAGACTAGTGGCTCAAGGTTTTGATCAATTGAAAGGGATACATTATGAAGAAGTTTTTAGTCCGGTAGTGAATTTTTCAGTCGTAAGACTATTTTTCTCCCTATTAGTATCATTTTATAAATGGGAACACTGCCAACTGGACATAAAATGTGCGTATTTGTATGCCCCTATATCAGAGTTAATCTATATGAAACAGCCACAAGGTTTTGAAGTTGAAGAAAAATTTAATTACGTGTGTCGTGTCAATAAAGCTTTATACGGATTACATCAAAGTGGACGCGAGTGGTTCCATGAGATTCATAAAACCCTAGAAGATCTTAAATTTAAAAAGTTAGACTGGGTTAATTGCGTTTACGTTTATGAAAACAACATTGTATTATTATTATATGTTGACGACATAATTCTGTTTGGGAAAAAGGAAGAATATATAAAGTCCATGATTTCTAAATTAGAAGAAAAATTCGATTTGAAGATTTTGGGAAGAACCCGAAAATTATTAGGTGTTGAATTTGAAGAAACGAAGACCACTTTATATATTCATCAACGTACTTACATTCAGAAAATCTGTGAAATGTATAAAAAATATAAAATACCAATATCATCTCTTCCAATAGCTCAAGGGACAGTATTGTCAAAATTACAGTGTCCAGACACAGAAGCCGAAAGGAAGGAGATGGAAAGTTTTCCGTACAGAAACGTCTTGGGATGCCTGTCATTCATAGCAAGTCGAACCCGACCGGACATCACCCATGCAGTCAACATACTCTCGCAATTCCAGACCAACCCGGGGATGGCACACTGGAGCGCACTTCTGAAACTTCTGGGATATCTTCAACAAAGCCAGGATTTCAAGTTGAACCTATCTGGGGTTCAAGAGCTACAGATCAAGTGTTTCGCAGACGCCGACTTTGCAGCCAATCGGGACGACCGTGTTTCACTTGGAGGCTACATCCTATACCTTGACCAAGCTCCAATCCTATGGCAGACCCACAAGCAGAAGAGCGTCGCCCTTTCTACGATGGAGGCTGAATTCATGGCTCTGACTGATGCAGCTAAAGAACTCATTTGGATTATTAGAATTTTTAAAGAGTGTTTTGATCATAATGTAATTGTAAATGACTGTATCCCAACCCTATTTTGTGATAATGAGTCGGCAATCAATTTTTCTAAATCTTCTATTGAAAATCATAGAACAAAGCACATACATGTGCGTTATCACTTTCTTAGAAATTTAGTTTTAGAAAACCTCTTTGATCTTAAGTATATTAATACTAAAAATAATCCTGCTGATTACTTTACTAAACCTCATAGTAAATTGAATTTAAAAGGATTTTGTGATAAAAGTTTTGTATAATATAATCAATTTGCTAATTTTTGATAGATGTAAATTTTAAAGAATTTTTTGTCAAATTTAAAATTCTGAATTTATAAATTTCTTTGTATTGAAAATATTTACGTTTTGCATTAAATGATTGTAATTTCATTTCAACGAGTTGTTTAGGCAAAGTAAATTTTTATTAGAAATTTTTTATAAAAATGTCTTTGTGCTAAGATATTGTGAGAGGCGGGCCAATTGTTGGGAAAACCTACCTTCTCACAAAGTCTTACCACGAACCTTTCCGGCGAGACGCCGATGTGTTTATTTACGTTTTGGCTCCACGAGCTCGCGGACTATTATGACGTCATCGGGTTGATGCGTCGTACCGTCGTACGCATCGGATGGGTGTTTCCGTATGCGGACCTACTCCGTGCGGGACTACATCGAGACTTTTATTATTCTTTGTCGGCCCGGTGCCTTATGCTAATTTTAGGATAGCTTAGGTCTATTTAAGGCGATGTTTCAGCGAGTTATCATTCTGTAGCACTGTAGAAACTCTGTAACTATGTAGTAACTTCCTAATAACTAGCTGCGATAACTAGCTGCCTGACTAGTTCATCTTTTTAAATCGTTTTTGTTCAACATGTGTCAACAAAATCGTTGAAGTGAATTCTGCTATGTTTTTCCATATCACGTAAGAATGTTCTGTTACTTCTATTATTCAACCTTGTAAATAAGACTGTACATATCACCTTCGTTGTTAATAAAGAAAATTGAAGATATTATAAGACTATTTATTAACTTATATCTCTCTCCACATAATAAACACGTTTTCTTGAGCCAGGCTACATCTGCAAATTATAAAAATATATTGGTGGTTAACCCTAAAACCTAATTTAGTAGGACTTAACCCCATTACTAGTTTTGGCTAGTTTCTGCGCGTGCTAGTTTCTGTGGTCAAGTACGGTTAGCGTAGCAAATCTCGAATTTTTTTAAGTTTACCGTTTATTGCATTTTTCATTTACATACCATAAACATATGTTATTAATATACTATTAAATACCTGTATTATATATCCAAAATTTTATTTTGTGTGGCTAAAGTGGTCTTTGCTTAGCTGAATTTTCGACTCTGGTCCATTTCTATCTAAAAATTGGGAACCACAGGTGTAGAGAAAGCTGAGAGTGGTAACATAACCTGGTAAATTCCTAGTGTACGTTGCCCCGTTGTCGCCAAGTCCAAAAATTGGCGCCAATGTAAAAATTACGGTTTTTTTTGTCGCCAAACAAAATGGCGGTTTGGTTTGGTTAATTAACGTCGCACTAGAGCTGCACAGTGGGCTATTGGCGACGGTTCGATGCCTATCTCGAATGAAAGACCCACGAACGATACCTCGTATTTTTGAACCATGGACAGATGACGCAAAATGGCGGACATTGCGTTGGTTCGGGAAGTCGATCATGGTGCTTACAGCCGATCGTTCGGGCAGTTGTTTGGGCCATTTCGATGGCACTCTTAAGTGTACACGCGTTCTGTGCGCTTAAAATCTCAGACTCCTGCCGTCGATTTTGTGGTCTCTGGCCTTCGGCCTCCGACTACTCATTATTACATCCATGATCCCCTCCGGACCGTTGATCATGGTGCTTTCAGGCAATCCTTCGGGCAGTCGTTGATCGTTAAATCAACATTTTATGTGAAAATCGGAAACAATATCGGATCCAGGAAAAACAAACTGCTGCAAAACGTTGAGTAAAGTTTCCGATTTCCGGTCGTCCACGGCAACCATGAAGCACTTGTTGGTACCGGATTCAATCCCTCCAAACACAAACTGGCCTTCCACACGCTTGCTCCGGTTGTACTTGCGTTTGCCGAACTTCGACTCGTCATTTGCTGCATAACAATCCGGCATCCATGCACCACTCAATCACGGCACATTTGCCTTTCCTCTCCAATTTCCCAAAATACTTGCTATTCAAATAAACGTCGTTACATCGTTAGCTCAGAAAAATAAAAATCCCCACGTAGCCGTCGAACTTCCATTCAGAAATGCGTGAAACCAAGTTTAAACTACATGCGCGCACGCATCTGGTTTCAGATGCATCTTCGCATCAGCATGGCGCAGCTACGTGGGTAAAAAATTTAGGGTTGCCATAGAACATGATATTTTCGCAAGCGTCAAGTATGGTTGCGAAAACATAAACTTTACCGCCCAATCATTTGTCGCCAAATCCCATTTGGTGAGAGCACCGGACACTAGGAATTAACCCATAACCTGAAAATCCGAGATTATTTTTAATTCCGGAAATGTCGGAAAAATTCACAAAAAATTAGGGAATTTTCAAATTAGGATCATTGAAACAGTAATTCTCGTCTATTTTGCGTAGTTTAGTTGTGGAAATTTCCTTTTAGTTCTGAAATATAAAAAAAAAAACATGGCTGGGTGAACACATGTGGTCTGTTTCATTGTTGATAGAAACGTGAACCAATGCTGGAGGGAGAAACGAAAGAAAAGATCTGGACATCCAGCCCCCCCCCCCCCCCCCCCCCCCCCCCCCACTAATGAATATGTGATTTATTGAAGATTAGAATAGGAAAGATATAAAACATTAAAATTATCTACAAAGAAATAATTTGAAAACATTTTTTTTTTGCTTCCAGAGAACATGTTTAATAACTTGCCTGTGCACTTGTATAATTTTGTTTTGTATCCATAAATTTTTATTTTAACTGTATTGCTCATAATTTTTCATTTATAATGCAATATATTTAGTGTAGCGTGAATATTTCATTTCTATACAAAGCATGTATGGCAACAATTTTTAATGGAATGGGGGAGTTTCACGCCGAGAAGAAGAAGACCGCTGTTCCAACGGAACATGGAGAAAGTTCCGTGACGCTGAAGAAGTTCCGTAGGGTTAGCATGGACCTTTAGCTCATGTACTATAATTTTAAGTTGTTATCTTTAAATAATACCTCAATATAGAAATATTTACGTAATACGCTGAGATAGATTGTAGTCATCGTTTATCAAGTATTTTTGTGTTGAAATAAAAGTATTTTTCCGTATTTTGTTGTAATTCTAATTATATACAAATATAATATAAGTATTTCTGTACTTAAATTTCTTCATATATGGAATAAAAATATTACTTATTTGGAAAAAACAAACTTTCCCATAATTGCAAGCATAGCGACTAAACAGACAAAAGCAAAGTTGTCTGCTGTAGGGAAGAAATCGAAACTACTAGTAAGTTACCATGTTAATATGTCACGTGAAACTCTCCCATTGTAAAATCAAGGAATTTTTTATGACACCATCAGGAAAATATCAGATAACTTTTTCCCCAGTATTTTGGTGCCACCCAGAAGCTGTTAAATCTATTAGGAGTCTACAGGTTTAACAGCTTCTCTACACAGTGACACCACACAGCCTACCGACCTCACTTTAGCTGTGATGGTTTGTAGAGTGGGGTGCCAACTCAAGTGTTGCCCTTGTCAACTGACTATTAGTCCAAATTATGGTGCATTGTATCCAAATTTTTTCTCTTCCTGGCTAAATTTTGTCCATTGTGTAAATCATTAATTTACTCAACTTTATAACTTTATACAGTTATTATAGGAAATGTTAATAACTGATGTTTTGTTTTAAACTGTAAGTATACAGGGTTCCCACTAGTCCTTAAGAACTCCTTATTTTAGGTTTGCATTTTTAGGGGCCCTTTAAAGTTCTTATTTTTGACCAAGAGTGCTTAAAAGCTACTTAATTTCCGCCCACCACAGCAATTTTGTTTTATTAGGTGATGTAGTTAAATCATAAAATATTGTCAAATTTAGCAGTTACATTTTAGAAAAGTGGGGAGTTAAAAACAGATTTCGCCTTAAACCGAAGCTTAACTCAATGATGGACATGATGGTTTAATAGAATATAACAGGGTTCTCTTTAAAATTTCCTGCTCTCGGTTTATTTTGCTTATATTAGAATTTTTTTTTTTTTTTGTAGTTTTATATACACAAGATGCTTAAATATTATTTATTTTGTCACTTCATAAATAAGTTATTGCATTGTATTTATGCCTTGCAATTGCATTTTTAACAATTGGTGAAGAAATCAAACAAGATTCTGAACGAATTGAAAAAGTAAAGTCAAAGAAAATTTTATCTTGATACAGAAATTTTAACATCAGAAAATTTAATTAATGAGACAGAATATTTCATTGGTTTATGAAAGCTAATGCTTTATGGAAAAAAGTAAAGAGAAAAAAATACCATGTTAAAAGATAAAGAAGAAAAAAAAATTCTGAATAAAACTTTTTTTTGGTTTTTAGACAATTTTTAAAATCTCCTTATTTTTTATTTTTAAAAATGAGTGGGAACCCTGGTATATACACCAAAAAAAAAATTGTGGCACTTTTTTTAATACATAACACAGATTAAAAAATATTGGTGTGATGTAAAGATATAATATTTACACAGTAATAACCTAATGATGTTTTTTAAATTTCAGATTTCCCACAGAACATCGTCTTTAGAAATGAAACTCGCAAAAGTAACCCAGCTTCATGATGCCATAAAGAACTGTCTTTGGATTACTTCATAGAAAACATCTCTCTGTTCCTATTATTTTTCTGATAAAGGTTTTGAAAAGTGCCAAGTAAGCAACAGACTTCTAACAGGTGTGATACTTTAATATTTAGTTTTCTGGTCAAGAAAGATAATTTTACATGAAATAAAAGGGAAATTATACGTGAACCATCACTTAGCATTTCAAATATGGCCTCCACGTGTACGAATTTAGATAAACTGTTTTGCTGTATTCCCCATTGCAAAACTGACACTTGGAGGAACGCCGACCCCTTTGTCACTTTTCACCCATTTCCGGCGATTCCGAAGATGGCAACGAAATGGATCCGGCAAATAAACAGTGCTTTGATACATAAGAGCCAACCGATGTGGTTTCCACGAGCAAATTCTGTAGTGTGTAGCAAGCATTTCCAACCAGCCGATTTAAATACGGGCAAGTTGAAACCTCAAGCTATTCCTACAATCTTCTCCAACAACTTGATGGATGTTGATGAGATATTGTCGGATCTACAGGCTTCCTCTGCCGAAGATACAGAATTACCTTCAATTGATAATAAAATTGGACCAGCAGTCCCAGAAAGGGCTGTTGAAATAAGTGGTAGAACAGTGAAGCCATATGCAATTAAAGACATTCTTGATAGGGCATCCGTTTTATTTGCGAGAAGCATGGCCATTACTAAATGCTTAGAGGACACAAGACCAATCCCCACAAATGAAAATGAATGTTCCGAATCTGAAGTACCTGATATATCATTACATTCTTCACCTGAACTGAACCTTGACAAAGCGTTGTCTTTAGCTGCCTTGCAAGCCAAATGGGAAAACCATAACAAGAAGTCAGAACAGAAAATAGTCGTACCTTCTAAAATTACGAGACCCACATCAAAATTTGGTGCTAAGACTCCTGATTGTATTCCAGGGGATTCAGTTGGGAATAAAACATCAGTTGCACCCAATACGAGTTCGCAAACGAGCAGCAAGATTCAGAAAAGACAGCATGAAGACGGTTCTTATACCGAGTTGATTAAGATAGCACCCAATAAATTTCTGAAAATCCAACGCCTAAGTGGTAAGGAAAGTATTCCATCCGCAAATACGTCACTGATTTCTGTTCCAAGTAAGAAACCAGAAAACAGCCAATCTGAAGATGTTATTATGGATTCCAATGTAGATGATCCATGTGGCAGTTCTAATGATCATGATCCACCACTGACCCCTGAAACAGATAAAGTGTGTAATGCTACTATAAAAACCCCAACCCAAGGAGTCCTTAATAAACAAACTGCGTTATTTTCAACAAACGAACCTCCCGATCGCTTATCGATTCGCAAACTTGCGAGTTCGATTCGGCGCAACAAAAGACGCAGAAAGAAAGTGAAACCTGCCTCATTAAAGAAAAGTAAAAAATTAAACAAAAATTCGCCAGGTCCTTCTAAGGGCTCGGTGATTCAAAGCCCTTCAGAAGCTACTGATACAATTACAGTGTACAATCCAGCAAGAAAATCAACCACTATTATTAGTGCACCTAATAACAAACTTGGTTCTTTGATTCCGTGCGACCCATCAAAAAATTTGCTGTTGGAAAAAAAAAATGCCTTATTAAAACAGAAAATTGAGGAATTGGAGAAAAAATGCTTTGTCCAACAACGAAAGCTGATGGAGCCTATGCAGAAAAAATTGGAATTTATTCAGGAAAAATCCAGCAAAGGGGACGCTAGTGCGACGTATATACTGGAACAGATAAATACATTTGGCTCTGTATCGAAGATGCATCGATGGTCAGATTCCACCTTATTACAGTGTGCTCTATTGTGCAGGAAAGGTGCCTATGCTTACGAGATGTTCAGGAAGGTAGATTTTTTTAGGTTGCCATCATTTACAACTGTTGAGAGGTATATAAGGAAGAATCCAAACTTGACTTTGCCAAGGGATGCTAACAACACATTACCTGCAAGTGATAAAACCAACAAAGCAGAGAAAAACAACTCGCCATCTGCTTGTGGAATCGTTTACAACAAACCAAATAATTGGACTGTTTTAATAGAAAATCATACAAATCTTTCAAAGTCCCATGTAACCTCTATCTCGAAAAATAAAGTACAAAACCATGAAACTGCGGAACTCTCTGAACCACCAACTGAAATCGCTGCTGTCCCAGTGACCGTAGACTCTTCCAGCCCGGAGCTCCGCGAGATAGTTTTAGAAACTGGGGAAGTCATCCAGTGTTATAGCAATAACATCTGCACTGGTGCGGATGGATATCAGTATTACATTATTCCTAATGATAATTCAAATAATGATGAAGGACACGATATTCAAAATTCAGAAAATGCTCAGGTGCTTCCGGAACAAGAACAGATAGTATATATTGATAACTCATCCCACCAATTACATAGTTCAGAAGCTGAAGTTGCAACAGCTGTAGTAAACATTACTAGAACTGAATCTCATTAACACATAACTATTATAAATCGTATACTGTAGTGTCTGCGGTATATATGTTTATAAGGGGTTCTGTCAGGTCTGTAGGTATAGATTTGGGAACAGATGTAGTATAGGACATTTGGCGCGTTTTTGTTTTTGGCGACCAAAAATTTCTGTTAAACAGTGCTATGACGTCATAGGGTTGCCAGATTGAAAGTCGCCAGAAGAATAGGAAGATACCAACAATGCCATGTGGGGTTGCCATACTATAAATTTATCGCCCCTATAAAATACGCCAAAAAAACCTCGCGCGCCAAATGTCCTATACTACATCTGCACCTAGATTTGTTATGGGGTGATTCAGTCACTGATTAACTTATCCCCCCCCCCCCCCCTCTCCGCTATTTTTCATTTTTTTAAAAATATATATTAATTTTTTTTCAAGTAAACAGGAATACGTTGGCATATAAATATCGAAACATCAATAATTATCGATTGTTTTTCATGAAATCAATATCAGTCATAACTATTTTTAAAATTAGTGATTATAAAATAATTATGAAACAAATTTAGAGAACAAATTTAAATTTTAAGATTCTTTGTTTAAAATAATATATGGATCCCGTTTAACGATCTTTTCCCTTTGCCTCCGAAATTCAAGTGCTATTTAATGAAACACGACTTAAAAAAAACTTAGTTTGAGATAAAAATAACCTCAAATTCATGTTTTTGAAGCCTTTTAAAAACTATTTTTTGAAGTAGAAACCCCGAAAAATACCAGGTTTTCCCTCATAAAACTCAACACGAAGTATTATACTAGAAATTGAAATTTTTCTGGTTTTTAAAGTATTTTTATGATTTTTACAGTAATTTGATTTTTAATTTTTTTTTCTTGACTGTCAATGGGAGGGGTTTGGACCCCCTGAACCACCCCCTTACCTACGTACTTGGGTTCTGTTGGTATTGCATCTTATAATTATATATTTCACTTGTATCGTATTGTGATAAGTGAGATTTGAGGTTAAAAGCTCATTTGGATTCTCAAATTGTGGTGATAAAACAATTGTTTTAATTGGCAAAAACCGACGATTGTTGTTTTGTATTCCTTAACGTTACACTACAAACTTTCAAATGGGTTTCCTGAAGAATTAGTAAATTGTCACTTTCCACATCTGTTCACTAAGGCACCAATATAGAAGAATTTTTTGCTTCATTAATAGTGTTCACTTTAGAAATAAAAAGGGGCAGGGTGATTGGAAAGATACGGGCACTTCTTGTTTTTACATAAGCACTTTAAAAAAAAGTTGGGGGGGGGCGTGTGTCCCCCCCCCCCCTTTCCCCAACACACGTAGTTAATTTTTTTTCCTCTGTTATAATTAACTTAATTCCGATTTACACTTAAAATCAATGCCCTTTTTTAAAGACAGTTAGGGGAGCAAGGATGCTTGTGCTTGGCTGAAAAGGGCTGAATTTTTTTCGAAACAGTTTGGCATTTTCCTAAAAAAAGCACTATTGAGATTTAAAAAGGGTGTGCCGCCCTTAAAAAAACGCCTAGAGTGAGCACTGATTAATATATTGTACTCTTCTGAAATTTGAAACTTTACACAATATTTTTGATTTTTTTTTCTTGATTTAACTGCTTTTGAGAATTCGAATGTATTAACTACAATGTGATTTTTTGCCATCATTTTAAGATTATTTTCCATAATTAGAGACTTTTTGGCAATTTCATTGTTTACCTGTATAAATTTATAAAGTGGTAAATTTTTTTTAACATCTTGTATATTACTAAGCAAATAAAGGTCAGTTTACTGTCTAAGTTTCATAATTGATCTCTTCTCCCCTATCCTCCCTTAAACTTATCCTTTGTTGTAATAAATGATAATCGGATCTTTTTTTCAGAATAGAATCAAAATATCGGCATTTGCACACTACATATATTACAAGATATTTGTAAGCAAGAGTAAAAGCATATTGTTCAAATATTAATATTAGCCAATGTGCAGCTCTAATGCAACATTAATTAACCAAACCAATAAAATATTAACAATATTATATCTTTATTTTCTTATTAGAAATCAAAAGTATAAGTACACAAATATATAATTTATCATATTTAATGTGACATAACATAAACTTAATGTTGTTACTTCTTTATTCACTAGACATTTGCAGATTTTGGTTTTTAATTTTTATTAAAAAGCTATTTAAAATTCACTATTACCCTAACATTTTTATTATGGTTAAAGATACAAATGTAAACTTAAGAGTCAAAATATGAGAATAACAAATATTGAATTGTACTTATCTTACTGATAATTCAATTTCGTGGTTTTTCCAATTGCATCTCAACGTGAAGAAAAAATAGTGACATCTCATTAAAATGTGCTACAATTATTTAACTGAAAATTGGTAATTATATATTTTTATAAGTACTTAATACATCCCACAAGAACTATTTAAATGTTAGTAGAATAAAATAATTCCCAAGTATTTTTTAATATTTAATTATATTATTTTATATTGATTAGAAATCTAAAACACATGATTTAAACATTTGCAATCTATTACAAATAAAAGATGTATAATTTGATTTACATGATTAGCATAAATATTCAAACATATTTTAAATCTTCAATTGTGTGATTGAAAGTATTTGTATATCTAAACTAAAATAAAGCCAAAAGTTTCAATTAGAAGATTAACTTTTTCAACTTATAAAGCGATCATTTAAAAAAAAAAGTTTTTTTTTTTTTAATTCCGTATTTAAGATTGTTGAGATTAACAAGAAAATGTGCACTAATAGTGAATTAAGATTCTTCAATTAGGATATTAACTTTATTTAAAATAACACAATTATTAATTGCAAGTACTTCCTTAAAAAATGCTGTCATTAACTCACCATAAGAGAAAATATACATACAATTATCATTTGAAAATCATTGGTAGATCTACTTTTATTTAAATGCATTGAGTTTTAAACCTTGGCCCTTCGGAAAAAAAAACTTGCATTCTCTTTACATGCGAGTGGAGAGCATGCAGTGCCAAATATTTTTTTTTTTTGTAAAATTCTTAACTTGCACATCGAAAGTGCTTGATATATTTTTGGTAATTCGAAAAAATTTTAATTACTTTTGTGAAAAAAATCAATAAACAATACAAAATTCTCAATAACAGATGTAAATATTTATCACATTTATTCTGGTGATACCAGTGACATAATTTCATAAACTATCTTTAAAATATACAACATTTTTGGAGAAAAAAAATCTTGATACATTATATGTGCAATAAATTATAAATAACAACACTAACAGAAAAGGGACTTCACTTATAGTATCATAACATAGGAGTATGTTGAAAATGGTTAAAAAATAGATAACAAGACTGTTCCCTTTATAATAGAATTTAAAAATAATTGTTTAACTTTATTAAAGAAATCCTCTAATTTTAACAGTAATCTATCAACATTGCTCTCTGTATCATTCTAAATTTCTTTAAAGATCTTTGGTAGAAAATACTTTATTAGAAGTTCTACAAACATGGAGCATTTTCACTGTGAATAAGAAAAGGCCTCACAGTTTTTTTCCAGGGCAAACACATTACAGAGATTGCATACACATAACTTTCCTTCAGTATAAGTTAAAATAGACTTTCATCTTCAACACACAGTTTTATTAATCACAAATGAAACACATAGCTTTTCTTCAGAATGAGTTAGAGGATATGGTTCAAGTCCATTTTTAATAGACCACATAATTTTACTTGCATCATTTGCACACAGCTTTTCTTCAGAATGAGTTGGGGGATGTGATTCAAATTCATTTCTAATAGACAACACAATTTTACTTGCATCATTTGCACACAGCTTTTCTTCAGAATGAGTTGGGGGATGTGGTTCAAATTCATTTCTAATAGACGACACAATTTTACTTGCATCATTTGCACAAAGCTTTTCTTCAGAATGAGTTGGGGGATGTGGTTCAAATTCATTTCTAATAGACAACACAATTTTACTTGCACAAAGCTTTTCTTCAGAATGAGTTAGAGGATGTGGTTCAAATTCATTTTTAATAGACAACACAATTTTACTTGCATCATTTGCACACAGCTTTTCTTCAGAACAAATTAGGAGATTATCTTCAGGGTCATTTTTTAGAAGAAATACTTTATTACACACAAGTGGCTTTTCTTCAGTACGAGTTTGATTATTCTTACTAGAAAATAATTTGTTAATTGAATTTGGTTTAGCACGAGAATGAGTTAAAAGGTGGATTTCAAGGTCATATCTTAAAGGAAATATTTTCTCGCACACACCACACACACACGGCTTTTCGTGATTGAGAATGTGTGTATTGAGCTCATCTTCTACATAAAAGACTTCACCACACATATTGCAATCATACATCTTCCCATCTGAATGAATGAAAGTAAAATGAGCCATTAGGTATCTTTTATCAGAGAACGACTTATCGCACACGTCACACGAGAATGGCTTTTTACCCGAGTGCGTCAAAAAGTGCCGGTCTCGCGCACCTTTCTGATAAAATCCCCTGTTACAAACAACACAAACATGCGTCTTCTCTCCGGTGTGTATACGGAAATGGCCTTTTAGATACGCTTTATGCGTAAATGTTTTATTGCAAACTTTACAAACGAACGGCCTCTCGGTGCTATGAGTACGAAGATGAGATTTAAGGTTTCCGATGATGCTAAACGCTCGGTGACATACCTCGCATTCGTACGGCCTTTCCATAGTGTGGAAGAACTGGTGCCGGTGGAGGCCGCTTTTATTAGTAAACGCCTTGCTACATATCTCGCAGACGTGTGGTTTATGCCCAGAATGTATAAGGAGATGTGTTTGTAAAGAACTTTCTCTGTTTAACCCTTTCTTGCATATTTGACACATGAACGACTTCTTTTCGGAGTGGGTTACGAAGTGTCTGTTAAGGCCGTTCTTGTGGGCGTATGATTTATTGCAGATCTCGCATAAGTATGGTTTCTCACCTGTGTGAGAGATGAGATGCGATTTGAGGTAGCACTTTCGCGAAAACGCTTTATTGCAGACGTCGCACGTGTATGCCTTTTCGCCTGTGTGAGTGCGGAGGTGGTATCTGAGGTTCGCTACGTTGGCAAAGTCTTTCGGGCAGAATATGCACACCTCTCGCTTGTTACTTGTGTCGTCCCCGGGGTTGAGCTGTTTGGTTGTCACGCCATCGGAGACTTGAGGGACTCCTTCGTTCATTGTTAAAGGAATTTAATTGGCAATTTCATATAGCATCCTTTATATCTGATTATAGTAGCGGTGTTTAGGATATAAATTATAGTATAAAAAATATTATTTATATTTAAGTTGTTTGGATGAATTACTAGGGAAATAAATCCAAGCAGTATGTCTCTGTAAATCTGAAAGAAAAAAACATGTTTAAAATTTTCATTTGGTATGAATCACAAGATCTTATTTAATTGGTCCAAAACTCACAATAGGGTCATTCCATGTCAAATCAACACAGTCATTTTCCTCACCATCTCCGATTTTTATGAAATTTGGTGAACTTGTTATACTTACTAAGAATGTAAAAAATGCAAAATTTTAACCTCCTCGGCCTATTAGTTTTTTTAGTTATTTGCATTTCAAAATGGCTAAATGCCCTCCGATGGCTGCATTTAAATTACCATAACTCCTGTTCTAATTAACATATAGAAATAAAATTGGTATAGTTTTAAAGCTCTTTAAATGACTTTTAAAATGATATGAAACACATGAAGGTTTGGTGAAAAACATTTCAAGGTCATATTATTTGATCTTTGACCTTGAATTCCCAAAAAACTAATTTCTTAATTTTCACTAAATTTTTTCCCTGAATACTACAACATTTGAACTACATGTATACCAATTTTCAGAGTGGGACGACAATGGGATCATACACTAAAGAAAAATTTCAAAAATTAGCCATTTTGAAATGCAAATAACTAAAAAACTAATAGGCCAAGGAGGTTAAAATTTTGCGTTTTTTACATTATTAGTAGGTATAACAAGTTCACCAAATTTCATAAAAATCGGAGATGGTGCGGAAAAAAAATGCATTTTCTTGTGCATTTTTCTCCCACATTTTTTTTGATTTGAGATGGAATGACCCTAATATAGTGCATATTTTTGTTTCTAATTTTTTTTTTTATATGATCCCATTGTTGCCCCACTCTGAAAATTGGTATACATGTAGTTCAAATGTTGTAGTATTCAGGGAAGGGAAAAAATTTAGTGAAAATTAAGAAATTCGTTTTTTGGGAATTCAAGGTCAAAGGTCAAATAATATGACCTTGAAATGTTTTTCACCAAACATTCATGTGTTTCATATCATTTTAAAAGTCATTTAAAGAGCTTTAAAACTATACCAATTTTATTTCTATATGTTAATTAGAACAGGAGTTATGGTAATTTAAATGCAGCCATCGGAGGGCATTTAGCCATTTTGAAATGCAAATAACTAAAAAACTAATAGGCAGAGGAGGTTAAAATTTTGCATTTTTTACATTCTTAGTAGGTATAACAAGTTCACCAAATTTCATAAAAATCAAAGATGGTGATGAAAAAAAATGCTATTTCTTGTGTTGATTTGACATGGAATGACCCAATAGGCTATTTACAACAGCTTGAGATTAATCTGGAACAAAATATATAAGATATGTAAACACTTCTTTTCCCTTGATTTTAGTTCTATGGTCAGATGATGAGGAAACATCTGGGCTGGCACCCCATTCTCCCATTTCTACATCAGAACCAAGGTTAATCTGTCTTTTACAATCTCCCTGATTTTTCACCAAATATGGCAACCTGGCGCCAAACACTGATGCAGATGGGAGAATGGCGGAGTTCTTTGATTGGCAAACAAACGGGTTTTTATCGCCAAGAAACGTCTTAGCGTTGAGAATATAGGATTTTCAGAAAAGTCGCCAATGGCGACTGTATAAGACGGATTAACCAGAACCAACTTGACAATATTCAAACCACAACAGACTTAACTTAATGATGAACAGAAAAAAATTTATCAATTTTTGGTAAAATAAAAAGCGGACATGACAGCTTGGTGATTTTTTTCTGATAAATATAACAACTCAGCTCCTTAATTCAATTATAGCACCTGGAAGTGGCCAATCCTTCGGTTTGGCTGTTCATAAATAGCTAGTACCCCTTTGGAACAGTCATTTGGGAATCCTTCACAATCTTCAAAGCCGTTTCTGTCATTTACCTTTAATTCACTTATGCATAGGAACAAAAGTAAAATAAAAAACATTCTGTGACAAGAACATTCAAATACTAACAGCCTTTAATCGGAAGATATTTGGTTTACTTCATATTTGTAAACAATCGTCTCATTTCCACAGTTTAAAAAATGAAAAGCCTCAATTTCGTTGCTAAGCAGCGGCTGTCAAGTCTGGCATATCTCAGCTCAAATTTCTTTACAATAACTTGATGTGTAAGCTATTTAATTTTCTATAATATTGGATTAATTAGAGCTAAAAAATAGTCTCCCTTTCTTGAGAACATCACATTTTGTAGATTTAGAAAAGGTAACATACACACTTTGTCAAGGAAGTTAGGATTAAAAAATTGCTTTGGTGGAGTACACCTTATACTTAAGTTTTACCGTTGGTATAGATGTAGTATAGGACATTTGGCGAGCGAGGTTTTTTTTGGCGTGTTTTATTGGGGCGATAAATTTATAGTATGGCAACCCCACCTGACATTGTTGGTATATTCCGATCCTTGTAGCGACTTTCAATCTGGCAACCCTATGACGTCATAGCGCTGTTTAACGGCAATTTTTCATCGCCAAAAAAAAATCGCGCCAAATGTCCTATACTACATCTGTTCCTTACCGTTAATTTAATTTTTTTTAACAAATGTAAAAGACAATTCAAATTATGTGAGCACAGAAAATCAATTAATTTAAATATTTCAACACAAGTAAAAATGTATTTTACAAATATTTAAGCGGAAGGATTACTTACTAATTTTGAAATAAATTCGATTGCTTATTTTATTGCGTAATTATCTTATTTATATATCAGTAAAAAAATATTTAACAGTCAAATATTCCCTGATGTAAACAGTAACATATAAACAGTTTCGAGTTGAAGTTAAAGTTTTTTCTCAGCTAATTTTAAATTAATATTTTTTAGTTGGCTGGTTGGTTGAAAAAGCGTCGTAATAGAGTAAAGAAGTTTTAAGGGACGTCACAAAAATGAAAAGCAAGGTTTAAAACTTTTTTTTGTGTGTACCTTTGGGTTTTAGCAGACAACTTTTTCTTGTCTTAATTTTCAATTGCGCTGTTCTGAGCGATCTTCTTCTCAGTGCGAGACTCCTCTGTTGCATATTCGTCATCTGACCATGGTTCAAAAATACGAGGCATCGTTCCCGGGTCTTTCCTTCGAGATAGGCCCCGAACCGTCACCAATAGCCCACTGTGCAGTTCTAGTGCGACGCAGTCTTATATTTTAACCCATGATCAAATGACGAGGACAACACCCGAGTAGGCATTCGGCGAAACCCAACCACTGGCGTAAAGACAATCGACCACGAAGTATATAACATATACCAGTCCCCTATACTCGTCAAATCCCTCCATAAAATCTAAGTGCCAAGAACCTTTTGGGACATTTTATATTCAGAACAAACTCCTCATCTGAACCAAAAATTTAATTCCTATGCGCGTTTCATAATAAACCAAAATCGTTTTAACTTTTTGAATGTCTATTTTTAGCTTTAAGCTCAAAGGCACATCAAAACTTATTGTATTTAAAATATCGTGTATTACTTGATGGATATATCTGGTATACAATATTTGGAGTTGTCATTGTTTTTTGAACACGCACACAAAACAAAAACCTTCAAATCAAAATGCGGTCTTTAATTACTTTATTTTTAACCGACTGAACAGCGCGCCAACCAAAACTCAAAAATAAAACCATCAGAAACTTTAAATTAAAACCGTCAAATCGCACTCCAAGTCGAGAGGTTATAGATTCGACCGTTGTATTTTTTTTATGTATGTTCGAGCGGGATTTCGATTCTACTTCAGATATTTGCATAATTTTTTTTATTTTTTATTTTGATAGGGGCTGTTTTAAGGGAGCAATTTGAAAAAAATATTTTAACGTTTTTCATTCAGTTCTTCTTTTAAAATATGTTATTAATTTTTATTATAAAGATACAACAAATTGTCATGTCTGACATGACAAGTAACAGACATGACATTTCATAGAAGGAGAATTATTTACTTGGAATATCTAAACCAAAACATAAACAGCACATTTATTTTGGATAAATAACCTTGTTAGCTAAATAAATCAGTTGGAAAAATTAAAAAAATATAAATGATTTATATAAAACATTATGGTAACAGACATGATATTTAATAAAAATACTTTCTACAAAAGGTCTCCGTCATCTATTAACAACAAGAAATTCAAGATGGCTGCTTGTCATTATCTCCCTAATCCTGCTGCATTGATAAACAACTTTTACCGATAAAAAAATGTAAATTTTGATTTAAAAATATGTTTTAAAGTGTATGGTAACAGACATGACACAAATTTCTTGACAAAAGAATTAAATATATTAAAAACTTAATTTATCTTTAAATATTATGAAAACCTTCTTTAACGCAAAATACAGAATATTCAAAACAATTGTAAATGCTATACAAAAAAAAATCCGGCATTGGAATAATTCTATTGCAGAACTCAAATTATACTTTCTGTTTGAGACAGCCATTTTTTTTATTCCCTCACCACATTTGTTTAAATACATAATTTTTATTTAAATATTTTAATCCAATTTTGTATTTCTTCAATAACAACTGTTTGACAACATCTGTATAAAAAAAGAAAAAAAGTTGAAAAGGTAAATAAAACCTATAGGGAAAATATTTTTTATTAGGACGGTAAATGACACCGGAATTTGAAAATAACCCATATAATAGTACTAGCTGAAATACCCGTTCTACGCACGGGAAGGAAATAAATTACAAAATTGATACAAATACAATATTTATAGCGAAATAAACAATATTCTTCATTTGTCACCCATGAGGGGGAACCACAGTATTAAAAGTACTAATTTGAAACGAAATTTTATTGGCAAGGTCCTGCAAGAACTGGAAAGATTGCTAATATGAAGTTGTCTACACAATAACGTGAATATGTATGCATTACTCCCGTTGATCACCATCCATATTTTAACTTTTAGTAACATTCCAAAGATTTAAACGGGAAGAACTCTTATAAATGTTAATAAAAATTATCTGAAAAAGTTTTATTAGACACCTATGTCAACATTTGTCGTTAAGTTTCACAAATTGGTGAAAATATAAGCAGAAAAAAAAAACGAAAAAGAATTTTAAAAGGTTTATTTGCCAAATTCAAGATTTTCATATTTTTTCTTTTGTACGGTAAACCTTATCAATAAGCGAGAAGGGATGGTTCCCCAGCACTTTTTTTAGATTTTGTCCCCGAACTTTTTAAATATTTAACTTTTTTAAATAAAAAATAAATCTTATTTTTTACTTCATTGAACTTTAAATCAATTTTTTAAAAAAAATCGAATCAATCCCCCTACCCACTACTACAGAAGATTTACGCAAACCCAATCCCCCTCTGACACTTGTACCACGTGGGGGGAGAGTCTATAACAACAGTTTTCGATTCCGCCACATAACTACTCGTATAGGCATACCTTCATATAAAGAAAGGTAGGCCGCATAGATCAAGCCGATTATTAACCCATTCCGCCGCTGACCGTGAAGGGAATGTCGCCCTTAACTGCAGGCTATTTCGTTCACTATATTACTCCCAGGGGAACCGTGTTATGGGCTATAAATGACCTACCATGGTATAGGAAAGAGAGTCGCGTCGATCAGGTCGTTTGTTAACCCATTTTACCCTCTGATTTTTATACCGCATGAAGGAAAATGTCACCCTTGATGACAGGCAGTATACACTTTCACTCCAATAATTCTATGGAAAATCAGCCTTCGTGGATAAATGACATAACATGGAGTAGAGGAAGGTAGGCCGCGTCAATCAGATTGACCATTTATACACTCTCCCTCTGACCTTCCTACCACATGGGGTCCAAAGTATTCATTAACCAATTATTACGGTACCGAGTGGCTTCTACCTACCAGATAGATTATTTTTCTATGTAAGATATAAGTAACAACTCTGTCAAAATTCATCTTCCTGGTTATACAGAAAGTTAGAAAATTAGTGATGAGTCAGTGGATAAGTGGCAAGATTTACTTTTGGCAGTTAGAGTTTGAATTTTTGAAAATGAACATCCTTTCTTAGTGAGCAATTTTGGCTTAAAATGCCATACTCCATGCCAAATTTAATTTTCATAGTTGTTGTAGTACGGAATATCCCGTTATCCATTCATATTTTCACCATTTTGACATATATTTTATAATTTTTTGACACTAATTTCGCCATTTATATGTTATTTTTACAAATATGATCATATTTTAGTTCATTTGGCAATATTTGATTCATTTGGCGAAAATTTTTATTCATTCGGTGAAATTTTAATTTATTTGGCGATGTTTTTAATAACTTGCCGTAGGTTTTATTTATTTGGCGATATTTAGTCATCAGCCAATCAGAATGCTCCTTTACATATATGATCATATTTTAGTTCATTTGGCGATATTTTATTAATTTGGCGAAATGTTTTATTCATTCGGTGAAATTTTAATTTATTTGGCGAAGTTTATTAATTTGGCGACAGTTTTTAGTTATTTGGCGACATTTAGTCATCAGCCAATCAGAATGCTCCTCGTACGTTACATAATATTAAAAATTTCCATTGTTTAAATTTTATATTTTGCATTGTTACATGTTCTCCATGTTAATCCTATGGAGAAGTTTCGAAAAAGGGGTTTTACAACCCCTTAAATCCGTTCGATCGGAACAAAAATAGCTTACTTTTCCTATTTAAGGTATAAGGAACAAATTTGCCAAATTTCATCTTCATAGGTATACGGGAAGTTGGAGAATTAGTGATGAGTGGGTTTTTCGCATTTATATATATAGATATTTACATTGTACAAATCTATTAAGAAAATAAAATTTTCCTCCATTATAAAAATATTGTAGTATACTATTTTCATTATAATTTTTTCTGCAAGTTGACTCTTTTTGGGTGTGTGATGTGGGCCATGGAAGAATGAAAGTTGAGGTGATTTGACGAAATTTCCCTGGAAGTAAGATAGCAACCTTAAAGTAGGTACAAACAATCCTAGCTGGCAGTGCATTTTTAATGAGTAATGTGTCACGAATTTTAAAGTATGAAAACTCAAAATATAACCGTTTGCGCAGTTGTGAGATGCAGTACAAAGTCCAAATCAATAAAGGATACTATTATGTCCACTTCATAAGTAAATTAAATTATGAAATAAATTATCGGTAAATACTGGTATAAAGTAATTTTTTGGAATAGTGCCAAATACTTCGCCAGTACCTAATTTTTAAGCGATTGCTTACTTTACATTGCAAACTGGTTTTTAACTTGATCGCACCTCCACCCAGGCCCGTCGCTGGGGGTTGAGCCCCCCCCCCCCTACACACACAGTAATCTGGAAACCCTGAAAGTTGAGAACTTCAACTTCTAAAAATCCTCCGAGTTAGGAAAATTAATGCCTGAAGAAAATTATTATTATTAACAAAAGAAAATTATTATTATTAACAAATGAAAGCTAGGGAAGATTAGAATTTGCCCAACTTGTAAGATTACATTTAAGTTAGACCTCAGAACGGACACTGCATTGGATATGGGCGCAACACATCACTACTTGTGAGAGACCTGTTAAATATTACCCAAAATATATATAAAAGAGATAAAAAATGTCTATAAGTTGGAACTGGGTTTTTTCAGCACTGTTCAGTTGGGAATGTCGAATCGTTAAGTTGAGAAATTTCTTGTTTCACCTCAGAACAGACACTGCATTGGATATGGGCGCAACACATCACTACTTGTGAGAGACCTGTTAAATATTACCCAAAATATATATAAAAGAGATAAAAAATGTCTAGAAGTTGGAACTGGGTTTTTTCAGCACTGTTCAGTTGGGAATGTCGAATCGTTAAGTTGAGAAATTTCTTGTTTCACCCCCCCCCCCCCCCCCAACAATTTTTTTTGTGTGTAACGGCAATGCCTCCACCTTATTTTTTCCTCCAATGGGTGCGGGCCCCTAGGCTACCGCCTATGCCTAATTCCGGCCCTGGGTGTTAGTCCAGTGTGTGTTAGCATGTGTGCTTTGAGGTAGTCTTTTCTGCGAAACTTCTGCTTGCAGATTTCACAAAGGTACGGCTTCTCTCCGGTGTGAATGCGATAGTGGTTCACAAGCGTCTGCTTCAGAGTGAAGGTCTGTTGGCATACGTCACACGTGTGGGCCTTCTCTGCTGCGTGCGTGGCCATGTGCGTTTTAAGATTCCTTTTATCGGCGAAATCTTTATTGCACTCTTCACAAACAAAAGGCCTTTCTTCAGTGTGAGAGCGTAGATGGACGTTCAGGCTGGTCTTGTACTTAAACGCTTTGTCACAAAAACCGCAAATGTGTCGCTTTTCTTTAGTGTGCACGATGCGGTGGGTTCTGAGATGGGTACTTTGAGTGAAGCGCTTGTTGCACTCGCCACACACATACGGTCTTTCTTTCTTGTGCGTGCGCAGGTGAAACCTGAGACTGGTTGGGTGCCTAAACGTTTTGTTGCACAATTTGCAGACGTACGGCTTCTTGTTAGTGTGCCGGAGAAGGTGTTGCAGAAGGTAGTCTTTTCTGGCAAACGCCCTCTTGCATATGTCACAGATATGGGCCTTTACTTTGTTGTGTGTGAGTAGGTGATTCCTGAGGTTGCCTCTTTGAGCAAATGTCCTATTGCATGTGTCACATGCATGCGGTTTTTCACCTGTGTGAGTAAGCCAGTGCTTAGTAAGAGTACTCCTGTGGCGAAATTTTTTCTTGCACAACTCGCATACATGGGGCATGTCCTTTGAGTGTGTGAGGAGATGGATTCGCAGATTGGACATTTGGGAGCATGCCTTGCTGCACACATGACACACGTACGGTTTCTGTCCTGTATGAGTGATCATGTGTGCTTTGAGTAGGTATTTCGTGAAGAACGCTTTGCCACACGTGCTGCATATACATTCTTTTTCCTTCCTAGTGTGGTTTAAAACATGTCTGTTCAGATTATCTTTATTTTTAAACGTCATATTGCACTCAGTGCATTCATAGGTCTGGTTAGGACGCAGGGTTGTAGCAACCTTCACTGTGCCACTGTTTCGGTGAGATTTTCTGCTTCCCATTATCAAAGTAACTTCCTTTAAGAGCGACTTGTATCAAAGGTGGTACAATTTGTGAAATATCTTTCGTAAAAACAACATACAGTACCAGCAGTGGATTACTTTTCTGAAAATAAAAACAATTTTCATTAATGTTCTTAGTAGATACAAAATCACTATCATAGATACAAAAAAAAATTGTTCCTGTTATGCGTTTTTCAAAGAGCGCTGCGCCCTGCCCTTTTTTTAGTAAGTGTCCGTGCGCCTTGCCCTTTTTAGAAGGGAAACATTTGCTGTGCCTTTTTTCAGTATCTTATTTGCCCCCCGTAATTAAATCTAATTCCAAAAAAACACTAAAATATACAAATTTTAAAACAAATCTTTTAGAAAAGAGAAAATTCTGGCCTTTCTGAAAAAATCCAGTGAAATGTAAGGAAAGTGCCCTTTCAGTAAACGGCACTTTCCTCCTTCCCTGCCCTTCAGAAAGTGCCCTTTCACTCAACAAAATGTGCCCTTTTTGACAAATCCACCCTGCCCTTTTTTAAAAACTATGTAAACACTACAAAAAAAAGCAGAATTGTTTTTTCATTGCTAATTTCGGCAACAAACAACTAGCATGGTATATGCTTACAATTTTTTTTTAAGTTGAGAGGCTTTTAGTAGAGTAACTGAGGGAAAATTTTAGTATAATATTAAACTTAAAATACTCTTAATTATTTTCGGAAAACAAAGGAATTAGTTCAATGTTAAAAAAAAAGCATTTATTTTCAAAGTTTAGTTTATAAGTATATTCAGTTTGTGGTAGCTAATAAATCAAATAAAAAATATTTAAAAAAATCTAGAAAACTTTGATTTCATCTAAAACATTCGCTTACACCAATACAAGTTTATTCAGTCTCATAGCAAATGGACAAAATGTCTCAATAATTCATTGAACCAATTATTATGTAATAATAAAAAAACATATACAAAATAATATTATTTTAGGAATACAATTAATAAGATACAAGTTACATTGTTTAATTAATAAGCTTCAGTTAAAAATTGTCTTTTTTAATGCTAAAGTTTGTTTTGGAATTTTTGCTAATTTATTGAAAGGTTAATAAATGCTAGCTCACATTTTTAATAAATCTTACTTTTTAATTTCATCTAAAACATCTTATATATATTTCTCTTACGCGGTGATCGAAAAACGCATTATTTCTATATGTGGAATGGCAACACGAAACTTTTGTTTACATCAACAATCGCGGTCGCCATTGAATGGCCGCGCTATTTAAAAATGAATCTTATATATATTTCTCTTACGCGGTGATCGAAAAACGCATTATTTCTATATGTGGAATGGCAACACGAAACTTTTGTTTACATCAACAATCGCGGTCGCCATTGAATGGCCGCGCTATTTAAAAATGAATTTTAGGATTGCCTAGCCATTTTGATGTCTCGATATTTTAATGTTTTTCGAAGAATGAGTTGAAGCTGTGCTGCTGCAGTGTATAAGAAAGCGTATTCGATGATCCAGCGAAAGCTATGTCAGACGAACTTTTGTTTACAAAATCAACAATCGTGGTCGCCATTCAATCGCCGCGGTATTTGAAAATGAATTTTAGGATTGCCTAGCCATTTTGATGTCTCGATATTTTAATGTTTTTCGCAGAATGAGTTGAGCAAGAAAGCTTCTTCGCAGATCCATCGAAAGCGTAGATGATAGCTATTTGTAGAAGTTGATAATTTCGGGTGCATGACGGAAGTTAGCGAATTTTGTGGGGCCTTTTTCGGAAAAGTTCGCCTACCACATTTATTAAAGGATTTGTTATCTGATAATACAGGCAAAGGAAAAAAAACTATCGTCAACATGGTTTCTCCTTTATATGCAATTGAACAGAAAAGGACTGAAACTACTAATCGACGTATGGATAAAAATAGTGGATGTTTCCGCAGCATTATGGATAAATTAGATGTTTTATTGAGAGAAGTAAATCCATTTGCTGAATCATATCTTCAAATGCACCAATTAGCCAAAAGTAATCCTACGGCAGAGGTCAAGTTAGTTTTTTTTGGAAATTCCAACGACGGTACAATGCATCTATCCTATAGGTGAACATTGCCAAAGGATATCGCCTATGAATCAGTGCCCAAATCCTATGGTATATCCCCTACTTTTTTTCGAGGAAAATTCGGTTGGCCGAGCAAGGGGAAGAAAGGCGCACTGCCAAACGTATTCAAGTTACACAATTGCACTATTACGTTTACAGGCTGGCAGTGCGAGAGGAATTTAGTATTTTGCGGAAAACTCTTTCAGTAATACATTGTTGATGCCTACGTGAAAACAGAAGATTCCCGTTTAAATTATTGCACCTAAACCAAGAGAACTTGAGAATTGAGCTGTACCAAGGTCTTTTGGATGCTTTACTGAAGTATGTAATAGTTTTCAGCAAGCGTGTAGAGAGCTTGGGTTTCTGGACGGTGCTCAACATTGGCATGATACATTAAGCGAGGCATCACACATAAGAATGCCACGTCATTTACGAATGCCCTTTGTTGTTATTTGTGGGTTTGGAGAAATAGAAGGTATACCTTCACTATGGACACAGCATTGCAATGTTCTTTCTGAAGATTTTGTGCACCAGTACTCGCAAGAAACTGGAGTACAAAATGCCTCTTCTGACATTAATGAACAAAAAGAAGCTAAAGGTCGACTCAACATTGAAAAGCTCAATGCTGAACAGAAAATTGTTCTTACAATGGTTCCAAGTGCTGTGTATGAAAAGAAGACGTCTAAATTTTTTTTTTAGATGGGCCAGCAGGAACAGGAAAGACTTGTGTATTCTACTTTATTGCATATAAAATGGGGCCAGGGGAAAGGAGACCAATCAACACATGTTGCATCTACTGGAATTGCTGCTACATTGTTAAGTGGAGGACGAACTGCTCATATAACTTTTAAGATAACCCTTATCTTGAAGCAACATTAACCTGTAATTTAAAACCCAATACACCTGAAGCACGAATATTCAAATTAATTATTTGGGATGAGGCACCTATGTATATGCCTTTTTGGCTGTTGACATACTTTTGCAAGATTTGACTCATTGCTCTGAGCCATTTGGTGGAAAAGTTGTGCTCTTAGGCGAAAATTTTCGTCAAGTGTTACCTGCAATTCCTAGAAGTTCCCGTGTTTTGACAATTGCTAGCTGCTTGAAAAAGCATGCTTTGTGGACTGAATTTCATGTTTTGTATCCGAAAATATACGTGCTCTTCTTCATGAAGGGATACAAGATCCAATTAAATAACTGTATGATGATCTTGATTTTTTAACAGATTAGTTTTCCATCGGACAACAATATGCCTTTTTCGTTCAGAAGAAAATAATTTCCAATCCGTTTAGCTTTTTCTATGACTGTTAATAAGTCACAAGGCCAAACATTCAACGAAATCTGTTTAGTTTTATCCAAACCTGTAATTAGTCGTGGGCGATTGTATGTTGGTCTTTTAACAGTGCGATCATTTAACCGTGTTTCAATAATAGCTACACATTCAGAGACATACAATTGTGTGTTTAAAGGTTCTAATGTAAGTAATTTTCTGTTTAAACTATAAAATTAAAAATTTAGGGAAACTTTTACGAATTTCTACGTAGTATCTGCCAACAGCAATGTTTATATGTAGTTTTTAATAATATTTCATTTCAAATGTTGCATTTTAAACTAACAGTTATGTCATTAGAAATTGTAATTCATCAACAAAGCATTCACAAGTCAGTTTAATCATGTTTTTTGTTTACATTCTTATTATACCTTTGAAAAAAATTTCAGCTTTCTGAGTTTCAAATTTGATTTATATTACTAAAAATGTTTTTTTGCTAGGACACATTATTATTGTGTCCCACCTTATAGCGAGCGAAGCGAGAATTGGTTTGCGAAGCAAACCAAAGAGGATTGCATAGCAATCCTCCGGGGGTTGGCGGAGCGTCAGCGGAGCAGGGGGCAGAGCCCCCTAGTTATCACTAATTGCTTAATTACTAAGTAAGTTTCATTTCCTCTTCCAGATTGCCCTATAAACACCACGGACAAAGGGGAATTCAGTCCCAAACTTTTAATTGTTTTAAAACTTAAATTCCATTATAAAAAATCCCCTGAACCCTTTTTTAAGCAAGCCTCTCAGCAGACAAAGGTGAATTCTGCCACATACTTTTAATTGTTTTAAAATCCATCACTAAAATCTAAATTCTACTATAAAAAATCCCCTGAACCCTTTGTTTAAGCAAGCCTCTCAGCAGACAAAAGTGAATTCTGCCACATACTTTTAATTGTTTTAAAACATAAATTCCATTATAAAAAATCCCCCT
Organism: Troglohyphantes excavatus; assembly: GCA_963932185.1. Classification (NCBI taxonomy): domain Eukaryota; kingdom Metazoa; phylum Arthropoda; class Arachnida; order Araneae; family Linyphiidae; genus Troglohyphantes; species Troglohyphantes excavatus. The sequence goes on from OZ010678.1 coordinate 29,847,037, forward strand.
AACCCTTTTTTTAAGCAAGCCTCTCAGCAGAGAAAGGTGAATTCTGCCACATACTTTTAATTGTTTTAAAATCCATCACTAAAATCTAAATTCTACTATAAAAAATCCCCTGAACCCTTTGTTTAAGCAAGCCTCTCAGCAGACAAAAGTGAATTCTGCCACATACTTTTAATTGTTTTAAAACTTAAATTCCATTATAAAATATCCCCTGAACCCTTTTTTTAAGCAAGCCTCTCAGCAGAGAAAGGTGAATTCTGCCACATACTTTTAATTGTTTTAAAATCCATCACTAAAATCTAAATTCTACTATAAAAAATCCCCTGAACCCTTTGTTTAAGCAAGCCTCTCAGCAGACAAAAGTGAATTCTGCCACATACTTTTAATTGTTTTAAAACTTAAATTCCATTATAAAAAATCCCTTGAACCCTTTTTTTAAGCAAGCCTCTCAGCAGACAAAGATGAATTCTGCCACATACTTTTAATTGTTTTAAAATCCATCACTAAAATCTAAATTCTACTATAAAAAATCCCCTGAACCCTTTGTTTAAGCAAGCCTCTCAGCAGACAAAAGTGAATTCTGCCACATACTTTTAATTGTTTTAAAACTTAAATTCCATTATAAAAAATCCCCTGAACCCTTTCAGCAGACAAAGATGAATTCTGCCACATACTTTTAATTGTTTTAAAATCCATCACTAAAATCTAAATTCTACTATAAAAAATCCCCTGAACCCTTTGTTTAAGCAAGTCTCTCAGCAGACAAAAGTGAATTCTGCCACATACTTTTAATTGTTTTAAAACTTAAATTCCATTATAAAAAATCCCCCGAACCCTTTTTTTAAGCAAGCCTCTCAGCAGACAAAGGTGAATTCTGCCACATACTTTTAATTGTTTTAAAATCCATCACTAAAATCTAAATTCCATTATAAAAAATCCCCTGAAGCCTTTGTTTAAGCAAGCCTCTCAGCAGACAAAAGTGAATTCTGCCACATACTTTTAATTGTTTTAAAATCAATCACTAAATTCTACTATAAAAAAGTCCCCTGAACCCTTTTTTTAAGCAAGCCTCTCAGCAGACAAAAGTGAATTCTGCCACATACTTTTAATTGTTTTAAAATCCATCACTAAATTCTACTATAAAAAGTCCCCTGAACCCTTTGTTTAAGCAAGCCTCTCGGCAGTCGTTTTGAAAATCTCACATTAAAATACCTGTTCAAAAACATCTAGAACCCCCTTGGAGCATTTGTGTAGGGATATTTTCCCCTCCGAGCAGTTGGTTTTAGCATCTCAACCCACTTTTAAACAGTTGTTTTGAGAATCTTTCAGCTTAATAATATTTTTCATTAACCTTCAACCTAAATTGAACCCAATTTCAATTCCTTAAATAATTAATAGGGTCAGATTTACTGTACGGTCACGCTTAGCGCGATTTTTTCCTCATTTGTGGGTTTTTTTTTCAATGGCAACCCCCCCCGCGATTTTTTTTACATTTGGTGATAAATTTTAATTAAATGGCAAACCCCCTCCGACCCAACAAGGAATTGCTGCAACCCTATTGGACAACAGTTGTTTTCTTTAGATCTCGCTCGTGCAAAATGGCGACTTTTGGCGAGATTTTGAAAAAGTCGCCAAGGGTGACCGTACAGTAAATTTTTACCAATTAATATATCACGTTTAAAATCTGTAAATAATAAAAGCATCTATTTTATAATTTTATTTATTATTTACATTGTATTGTTGGGAAAGAGCAGATAATGCCTGGAGCGCAATTTCGTAATCGATTTACAACAATTAAAAATTTGTGACGGAATTCATCTTTTCCAAAACACTATATCGGAAAAACATTGCTTTTAAAAATCACACATACTATAAGGCTGGTACTACACTATCGAAGTTCTTTGATCTATAAACACTATTGTCAAATAAATATAAATAAATTTTATAAATTAGTTTGACAAAGAAATATGATAGTGTAATGACCAATTTTGATAAAAGACAAACTTTGTCAAAGGATCTTTTATAAAAGTTTGCTTGTCGTCTAAAGTTTTACAAAAGATGGGTGTTGATGTATTTAGCGCAGTGGTTTGGACAATTGGAAACCTTCCAACATTCGTTACTATCGCCATGGCAGACCTGATTTCGCTTTAGTTTAGTTTGTGGTTTGGGTGGAAAATAAACTTCATTCTCAATATTTGAAGCAATTGTTTGTTTTAAACAAGTAATTAAAATTTTTTGTAAGTAATTAAAAAACAAAGATGTTAATATACAAATATAAGAAATATGAATTTCTTCAAGATGCTCGACATACTACAAAAACAGAAACAAACGATTGGATGTTTATAGAGAAATACAATATGCTTTGATATAAAATGGATACCAGTACAGTACTGGTGGCGTGAAAAATAACTTAACAGGTTGAGGAGCATCTTTCAGACAGAAATTGCATCTTCAGACCTTGTAGAAAAGTCGAAAGTAAGCGCACAAACTGACTTAAGTTAATTGTACAGGAGTAAAGGATTTTAAGAGGTTAGATATTCATTGGGGGATAGTTAGGAGATACCAACTGGACCAACCTTGTTGGGCCTTGAGCTTGTTGTTGGTCGTCAATATTGGTATTTATATAGGGTCATTCCATGTCAAATCAACACAAGAAATGGCATTTTTTTTCATCACCATCTTTGATTTTTATGAAATTTGGTGAACTTGTTATACCTACTAAGAATGTAAAAAATGCAAAATTTTAACCTCCTTTGCCTATTAGTTTTTTAGTTATTTGCATTTCAAAATGGCTAAATGCCCTCCGATGGCTGCATTTAAATTACCATAACTCCTGTTCTAATTAACATATAGAAATAAAATTGGTATAGTTTTAAAGCTCTTTAAATGACTTTTAAAATGATATGAAACACATGAATGTTTGGTGAAAAACATTTCAAGGTCATATTATTTGACCTTTGACCTTGAATTCCCAAAAAAACGAATTTCTTAATTTTCACTAAATTTTTTCCCTGAATACTACAACATTTGAACTACATGTATACCAATTTTCAGAGTGGGACAACAATGGGATCATATAAAAAAAAAATTAGAAACAAAAATATGCACTATATTAGGGTCATTCCATCTCAAATCAAAAAAAATGTGGGAGAAAAATGCACAAGAAAATGCATTTTTTTTCCGCACCATCTCCGATTTTTATGAAATTTGGTGAACTTGTTATACCTACTAATAATGTAAAAAACGCAAAATTTTAACCTCCTTGGCCTATTAGTTTTTTAGTTATTTGCATTTCAAAATGGCTAATTTTTGAAATTTTTCTTTAGTGTATGATCCCATTGTCGTCCCACTCTGAAAATTGGTATACATGTAGTTCAAATGTTGTAGTATTCAGGGAAAAAATTTAGTGAAAATTAAGAAATTCGTTTTTTGGGAATTCAAGGTCAAAGATCAAATAATATGACCTTGAAATGTTTTTCACCAAACCTTCATGTGTTTCATATCATTTTAAAAGTCATTTAAAGAGCTTTAAAACTATACCAATTTTATTTCTATATGTTAATTAGAACAGGAGTTATGGTAATTTAAATGCAGCCATCGGAGGGCATTTAGCCATTTTGAAATGCAAATAACTAAAAAACTAATAGGCCGAGGAGGTTAAAATTTTGCATTTTTTACTTTCTTAGTAAGTATAACAAGTTCACCAAATTTCATAAAAATCGGAGATGGTGAGGAAAATGACTTTGTTGATTTGACATGGAATGACCCATAAGCACAATTTATTACGCTACATAGTAATACATATAAATTCTTATACGATTTTTAAGCAATAAATTTTAAAAAATCGAAGCTATTTCAATGAATGCAAATGATAAATTTGCTACAAAAACTGAGTAAAATACTTCATATATATAGCTACTTCATTAGCTTGCAACAATTTTCTTCTGTAGTCAGAATGTCGTAAACCATGGGAAAAATTCAAATAAAACTAATGGTAACTGCACAAATAAACTCAAACTGACCAAAACTTTTATAAAAGATCTTTGTGAAAGAACTTTGATAGTGTAAAACCGGCCTTAAAAAAGCAAGGGTGATTATTACCCAAGGAGAAAAAACCCTAAAAATGTTTTTTTGCTGTTTCCACCATTTTTTTTATATTAAATCGGTCTAGGCATTAAATGAAACAATTTAACAACAGTTGAAAATATTTAACTGAAGTGAGTTATTAATTAGGGATTATTCAATTTATACAAACTTCCATGTGTTGATTTTTTTTAATGTAGGTCAAAGCACCACAGAGCAGTGGCGTAGGAACTTCTTTTTTTCAGGGGGGGCTGAACTTTTTTTTAAATATATTGTTATACAATATAAAATAGTACGGAGTTGCGAGCTATTAAACAATTAAAAAACAATCAATGTTTTAAATTTTTACAAACAAGTGTTTAACTTGTTAAATATTTTAACTTTTATCCGTTTTTGTTTGGACAGCTTTAGAACATAAAGTAACCAGGAAAACGTTAATAGTAATTTCAAATGTCCGTATTGTACGCTAAAATATGAATTTTTTCAGATTTGAAGAATTCGTCTCTATTTAACTTTCTTTAACAAAATCCTAATTTTCTAAAAGAAGAAATTTCAACTATATAAGCTGTTTAGAAAATAGTGCATGAATCTGATGGTTTATTATTTGAAAGGGAATAAATTACGGGATATACGATTATAATTTATGAAATGTCCACAAATAATATTTTTTTTATTTAAAAGCGTATTTTTTACATTATTCTTAAAATTACTCTTTAAGGCTTTACTGTTGTAGCTTTCAAAGCAAATTCTCCCCATTTTAAAGCACGTTTAGAATAAATAAGGGACGCTTCCTTTCGAATGCCTCTTTGTAGGAATTCTCTATTTCTACAATTTGTTTTTTAAGTATTTAAAAAAAATAAAAAATAGTATAATATTAGGGGGGGCTGAGCCCCTTCAAAATAATTCCTGGGGGGGCTCGAGCACCCCCAGCCCCCCTACTTCCTACGCCACAGAGTGTTGCAATTTTGGGTTAATCTGTCTTATATGGTCGCCCTTGGCGAGTTTTCTGAAAATCCTATATTCACAACGATAAAACCTTGGCGACAAAAACCGGTTTGGTTGCCAAAAGAATTCCTTCATTTTCTCCCTGCATCGCGTGTGGCGCCAGGTTGCTAGATTTGGCGAAAAATCAGGGCGATCGTGAAAGACAGATTAACCCAATTTTGTATGTTTGCAATTTTACATACATTGTGCTTTAAGCAGTTAATTAAGAAGGTTGCTTCTGTCTAAGAGAAATGAAATTTCTTAATTTTTTTAACACAAACTTTAGAGATACCGGCCTTAAAAAGTAAGAACCTATCTAGGAAAACCTATCTTGCTACTTATTTTAAGCATGTTACTCTAAATCATTAAAATTTACAAAAACACATACAAGTATAAGAAATTTGAAAAACTTTCAAAAAGCCATTTGGCCAATGAAACTATTGCAAAAATAAAACGGCATGAAATTACTTCAAGCATGGTTTTAATAAACACTTACGCATGGAATTCAGTTGCAACTATGAAAATACGATTTCTTTGGAAAACCGCTATAAAATCAATTAGCTTTCTTCTATTTATGGGGCTAATTCGATTATTTATGTTTTATTGCTGGATTCTCCTTTCTTAGATGTTTGTTGTGTCTTTTTGCATATCCTTGAAAATAATTTAGTTGAAATGGTTTGGTTTGTTTAATTAACGTCGCACTAGAGCTGAACAGTAGGCTATTGGCGACGGTTCGGGGCCTATCTCGAAGGAAAGACCCGGGAACGATGCCTCGTATTTTTTTAACCATGGTCAGATGACGAGGACAACACCTGAGTTGGCACCCGATGCAACCTCAGTAGGCGTCAGGACATTGGACCTCGATCAGATTTATCATGCACCAGTCCCGTATACACGCCAGTATAATTTGTTGAATGTTCTGGACGACTTTCTAATATTTTTGTAGCGGAGCTGGCTACTACTTTTTTACTTTTCTTGGTCAAGTCCATCGCACGGATTCGAACCACCAATCCTCTGATTAATACCTGAATTCCTAATCCACTGAGCAACTATAATTTAGTTGAATGAACGGTAGGTTGGTTGGTTAAAAATATCGCATTAAAGCAGTAGTGGGCTATTGGGGTCTATCTTGAAGGAAAGACCCGGAAACAAATGCCTCGTATTTTTAAACCATGATCGGTGATGAAACCAACACCTGATCTAGAACCCGGCACAACCTGATTGGTTTGGTTTCATTAATTAACACCGCATTAGAGCTGCACAGTGGGATTGTGGCGACGGTTCGGGGGTCTATCTCGAAGGAAAGACCCGGGAACGATACCTCGTATTTTTGAACAGACAACACCTGAACTGGCACCCAACGCCTTCAATAGACGTTGGGACTTTTGACCCCGATCAGATTTATCATGCACCAGTCCCGTATAGAGCAGTTATAGCATCCCCTTCCCCCACCTCCCTTCCCCTTGCTGAAACCGTTTCGTGGAGGTAAAATACATGTAACAACTGCACGTTGTGATTGGTCGAAATTAACGTCATATACACAGGTAAAGTGGAAGGATGCCGTGTAAACCAATCACCGTCTGCAGATTATTTAGTCGTTTGCCGCTTGTCCTCCACGAAGTCACGTGGGTGCACCAGCTCTATACACGCCGATAATTTTTGTGGATTTTCTGGACGACATTCCTAGTATTATTTTGTAGTATATTTGCCTCCTGTTGAATTACCAGAAATTTAAACTGGGGAATAACTGCACTTTTTTGCAGGCCTCCGTGGCCGAGTGGATTAAGGCAGCGGTTCTTAACCTATGGGTCGCGACCCAAAATTGGGTCGCGAAGCATATTTCTTGGGTCGCGCTGAGTCGAACCAAAAAAGTTAGTAATACACCAAATAATAAGTAATACCAACACCTCCTAGAAGAGTTATTCCCTAATACAAGTTATTCCCTAATACAATGTTTCGGTTTTACCGCTCTTCGCGAATGGCCTTCCGGAAGTGACGTCCAATTCCTGTCCTGAGGCTTTCTCTTCTAGGAGGTGTTGGTAATACACACGCCATTGCTTTGCGTGCGCGCAGACTCAGTAAGCTCTCTGTCAAAAACTCGTTTCTGCGCATTGTGTTGTGAATAACAGTGAAACGTGTAATAACAGTGAAACGTGAATACAAGCATTTTAGAAACAAATTTTGTCTTATTATTAATAGTGGAGTGATCAAGCTGCAGTGCGTATTGTAAAATTGTAATCACCCTAATAATGGCAAAACGTGAATACAAGGAAGCATTTTTAGAATTAGGTTTTACTTGCATTTATGATCAAGGAGTGAACAAGCCGCAATGCGTGTTGTGCAGTGAAATATTAAGTAATGAATCGATGAAACCGAACAAACTTAAAAGACATGTTTGAAAGACATGTTTAAAGACAACTGTGTTTCGAATTTGGTGCAGAATACGAACATTTATTATATTATTCTGAAGTTCGATGGCTGTCCCGGGGCAAAGTTGTTCAAAGAGTATTATCATTGCGGACAGAAGTCGAATTTTTTTTGAGAGAAAAGAAACACCCATTAGCATCTAAATTCTCCGAGTTGAAGTGGATTACTCAAGTTGCTTATTTGTCAGATATTTTATTTGAAATAAATAATCTAAATACGTCTATGCAAGGACGTAATCATACTATTATTGAATTAACTGAAAAAATTACATGTTTTAAAAATAAACTCAAATTATGGAGAAATAAGGTTGAAGTAAAGAAACTTGCTTCATTCCCGACTCTTAATTTACTTGTTGAAGACAATAATATTGATATCACAGATTTTGAAATACAGAAAATTATTATTACTCATTTAGAAAAACTAATAGCAGACTTTGATCGATATTTCCCTGCAGACGATGTTTTCAAGTATAATTGGGTTCGAATGCCATTTAATTTTGATGTAAGTGATTTGCATGAAGAATTTGTTAATATTAATCAATTTCAAAAACAATTAATAGAAATACAAAGTGACCAAGCACTTCGATACAATTTCTACAAAAACACTGAATCTTTATGTGCTTTCTGGTTAAAATTAAAAACCGAAAAGCCAATAATTGTTAAAGAAGCCCTAAAAGTATTATTGCCCTTTTCAACAACATATATGTGTGAGGCTGGTTTTTCGGCTCTGTGTGTAATCAAAAACAATTACCGGAACAAGTTAAATCCTGAAATAGATATAAGGTGCTCCTTGACAAGCATTCAACCGAGGTTTGAAGATCTTTCAAAATGTATTCAAGCACAAGGTTCTCATTAAAACTGTATGACTTGCATTTAAAATTTAAAAAACTTAACATATGTATTGATATTTCTTTTTTTTTTTAGGAATAAGTTAAAATGTAAATTATTTTCAAAAAGTTATAAATATATTTTAATTTGGTCAATAAAAATTATTAAAAACACTTGATTATTAATTAAATTTTCCTTGGATCGAAAAGTACTTTTGTTTATCTTTATTATTAAAAAAAAAAAAAAAAATTGTAAGTTAAAAAAAATTATCATCGTAGGATTGAAGATTTTTTAAAAATACGATCTAAAATAAAGCAATGAAAAAATTTTGACTTTTTTTTGGGTCGCGACATGAACATATTTCTCAAATTTGGGTCGCGGCTTAAAAAGGTTAAGAACCACTGGATTAAGGCGTCAGCTGGGAATCCGAGGGTACCCGGTTCGAACCTGCGCGATAGACTAGACTTCACGGAGGAAAGAAGAAAGTGGAGGTGCGATCAAGTCAGAAACCGGTTCGCAATGTGAAGTAAGCAATCGTTTAAAAGAGGTACTGGCGAAGTATTTGGCGCTATTCCAAAGCACTACTTTGTACCAGTTCTGGGCGATAATTTATTTTTTAATTTAATTAATCTATGAAGTGATATATTTATATTTATACTTGTATATTTTGTTTTTATACTTTAAAATTTCGTGTGTTAAATAACGCAGTCCACGATGAAACGTACTGCCAGCTGGATTTTCTTGTACCTACTTTAAGGCTGCTATCTTACTTCCAGTGAAATCTCGCCAATTCATCTCCACCTGTTTCTTTACTCCGTGACAAGAATAGTAATAAAATAGTCTTTCTAGAAAAAAGAAAAACCGACTTTAAGGAAAATGCGCTAAAAAGTAAAAAATAATTTTTAATTTTACGAATGAATTGAAAAAATTGAAGTATTAAATATCAATTTTATACTTAGTACAACTTTTTGAAATCGGCGCCAAAATTTAGGTATGATTTTTGTAAACTGGCACCAACTTCAAAATTGTACTAAGTATAAAATTAATAATTCAATTTTTTCAACTTATTCGTAAAGTTAAAATTTATTTTGTACTTTTTAGCGCATTTTAATTAAAGTCAGTTTTCCTTTTTTCTAGAAAGACTATTTTATTTTTCCCTTTTTAGTTTTTAATTTAGCGGGGGGCTTCGCCCCTTATTATTATTCACCAAGAAATTCAAGTGGCAACTTGTGCTCAACAATGTATATTGTAAAACAATCCCTATCAATGCTGGTTAAACGAAATGTCATTGTTGTAAACTTCTGTTAAAAAATGAAAATATTATGAAATCGGAAAAATTGTTTAAAAAAACTCCGGTTAATCGGCATTTCCGGATATATAACAGCCGGATAATCGATTTTTTTGCAGGTTTGTCCTAAGTGGATTGTCCTACGTAAAAACGAGCCAACATTGGCGAGAAACCACATCTGGCATTTTGCCAAGCGAGCGGTGAACAGATGAAGCGAATGAAAGCGGGGAAAATTTAAATATTATATTTGAAATAAAAGCTAAACAGGTATATAACTTTAAAAGAATATGAAAGTAGAAAAATTCGTTAATGAAAGTTAACCTAGACGGGGTGAGCTAAATTTAGAAACTGGGAATACATTTTTTCGAATAATAAAAGAATTAAAACAGAAGCATGACTAAACAAAAGAGAAAAAAATAAGTATGTTTGTGGAAGGGAATCCACACGACCGATGCCGTCTCGAGCATGCGCAGAGCAAATGTTTTTTCATAGGAAGAAGGAAAATGTTCGATAACACAAGTTTCAATTCCAGCCAGTCTCATTCGAGTCGATTCTTCTATCGCTATCGAATTTATCGTGAATGTGTATGTTATATATGTTTTTGTGTTAATTGCAATTCACCATATTAAATATTCACGGCAGCAGATTTATGCAGACTCATGGATAATTTTTTAAGCGGAAGTAAGTGAGCATTAGACGATAGTCAACCATCAACAAGTACACAGACAAGCGTGGTTCCGAAAATAAAATCAAGAAAATATTCTCTAGAATACTTAAATTTTGGGTTTACCAGTACTGAAGTAAACGAATAAGAAAGGCCCCTGTGTATCATTTGCTCTAAAATATTGGCCGCAGACAGCATGAAACCCGATAAACTTAAACGACATTTGGAAACGCTTCATAGCGAGTACGTCAACAAACCCAGAGAATTCTTCGAATTAAAATTAAAATCATAAAACGCAAAAATCATTTTTTAAAGAAATTAACTTTGTCTGTGAATAAAAAAGCTTTAATTGCATCTTACAAAGTTTCATATAAATTAGCCAGATGTAAAAAACCTCACACCATTGGTGAAGATCTTATTTTGCCAGCAGCAATTGAGATTGTAGAAACTATGTTTGGAGATAATTTTCAAAACCATTGCAGCCCATACCTCTTTCAAATGATACTGTTGCTCGTCGAATTGGTGATATAGCTGAAGATGTACAGTGTCAGCTTTTCTCGAAGTTGCGTGACAAATTGTTTTCAATACAGCTTGATGAAGCAACATATAGTAATAAAGATGCTCATTTAATTGCCTATGTTCGATTTTGTGATAATATGTCAGTAGTAGAAGAATTACTTTTCTGCAAACCAATAGAACTCAAAACAACAGCGTTCGCATTATTTGCTATTTTAAATGATTTTATGAACGAATCAAACATAGAATGGAAAAATGGCGTCGGAATATGCACCGATGGTGCTCGTTCAATGCACGAAAGATTCCAAAGTATACAAGCACTTGTAAAACAAAAATCGCCTCAGTGCGCCTGGACACATTGCATGATCCACAGAGAAGCTTTGGTTTCGAAAGAAATGAGTCCTGGTCTGAATATTGTGTTAACTACGGTTGTAGCCGTAGTAAATTATATAAAAATGAGACCCCTGAAATCGAGAATCTTTTCCGCACTTTGTAAAGACATGGGTTCAGTACATTCAGCGTTACTATTTTATTGCGAGGCAAGATGGTTATCACGTGGGATATTTTTGCAACGTGTTTATGAATTAAGAGAAGAAATCGCCATTTTCCTAGAAGAAGAAAACAGACCGAAAGCCGTGAATTTTCGCGATGGTTTATTTGTGATGAAATTGAGCTACTTGGTCGACATATTCGAGAAATTAAATAACTTGAATCTTCAACTCCAAAGAGCAAATACACATATGTTGGATACGAGTAATAAAGTTAATGCTTTTTGTAGAAAATTGGAATTGTGGAGCAGAAATTTAAAGCAAAAAAACCTAACAATGTTAGCAAATGTTGATGATTGTACTAAAACTTACAAGGCTGAAGAACAACATGTAAAAGTTGTTTTTGTAACCATTGAAAATTATTTAGCCATGCTGGCAAAGAATTTTAAAAAGTATTTTCTTGCTGACTTCAAACTGATAGCAAGTTATACGAGTGGGTTAGGGATCCATTTCATAAGACTCCCGAAGACTCTCAATTGATGAGGAAGAAAAATTCATAGACTTTACGACAAGTGGCGAAACCAAAAGACAATTTAGTAATAAATCACTATTTGAATTTTGGGCAGGAGTAGAGGATGATTTTTCTGCACTAAAAACAAGGGCATTTCGCATTTTATTACCATTTTCAACAACCTACCTTTGTGAAACTGGATTTTCTGCTGTGGCTTCTTTGAAGACAAAATATAGATCTCGGCTAAATATAGAAACAGAACTGAGAGTGGCTATTTCTAATATTAAGCCTTCCTTCGAAAAACTTTGCTCTGCAAGACAGGCCCAAGGAAGTCCCTAATAATTATTAAATTTGTTTTTAATTTAGTATGTTTTGATTAAGTAAGTTGTTTTACTTTATTTGTTAAATATGTCGAAATGTATTTTGTTTTTTATGTGTATGTGTGCTTTCCTTTCAGTCAGTTAATCAATTTTTATTAAATAATATTTTCTCTTGGATATTCTCGCGCCTCCCCTCTAGTGTGCTCGCGCCCCACAGGTTGGTAATCGCTGCCCTAGTTAATATTTAGGAAAAATGTAAAGCGTTTTAATGGGACAAATACACACGTGTTGTAGGTGCTTTCTTAGCACTGGTGGGGAAAATGCCCCACCAATTTTGTTAAAATGTCTTTTTTTTTACAGGTTGGTTGAATTAAAGTCGAACTGCAGCTGCACAGTAGACAATTTTGGGTCGTATGGAAGAAAAGATCCGTGATCACTGCCTTGTAATTTTGAACCATTTTAAGGACGTAAAGGAAAATCTTTCGGAATTTTTTTTATTGACGGAGAGGAGGAAAGTGCCTCTAACTTTAGAGATGTTTTAACACTTTCTATATGGTATAGGCAGAGGTGTCTTAATAAGCAGAATATGAGATAACTTGCCGAATAAAAGCTTTTAGAGAATATCCTTCTCCACCTTGTCAAACGTGATGGATGGGGAACAAAGTGCCCGTTTTGTTCAAGGCATTGATTTTGGACCCTTTTGCTACTCACTTAACGAGGAGTAATAACTCTGTACGCCAGTTCCAGCGCTATCGCAATATTTCGTATATTTTTTACGTTAAAATAATTCAACATGCATTGCTTTGTGGCTGAGTTTTTTCTATTTTCTTTTAAAACCCATTTTAAATGCAATCTGCTATTAAAATAGAAAGTCAGAGCAAAAACTTTTTGTTTGGCAATATAAGAACTAATTCTATAAGAAGAAAATATAATATTTATATACATTTAATATTTCTACAATGCTATGGCATAAAAAACACCACTAAATCACTTAAAAAAAATTTGGGATACAGTATGGCTGCTTCCACATCGGGTTCACCGCGCCCTTAGAGGAGACAAGTTTTGAGAGTTCCAGAAGCAGAGGTGGCGCTACTGTGGGTGCTGGGGGGGGGGGGGGGGGGGGGCTGTAGCCCCCCTGTCGGGCAAGGCAAGCACCCCCGTCGGGGAATTTTATGAAGTTCGTCGGGGGAAAAGTGTTAGTTAAAACCAAATATTTTTAAAACATTGGATAAAATTTAATTTTTTTAATGAAATGGATATAGGTCATAATTCCGACAGATAAATTCCTGACACACCGAAATCTCGACACCAAAGGTCTATCGTGGCCGAATGTTTAGAGACTCGAACCGATAAGGGCGAGTTTGATACTGAACATTTTAGGAAGCGACATACAGCGATTTGATTATCAGAGAGTTGTCAAATTCGTTCCTTTCGCAACCAAAAAATATTGTCCATGTATAAGGGATTGGTGTACCTTAAATATGATCGTGATCCAATGTCCTGATGCCTATTGAAATTGCTTCGGGTACCAGATTAGATGTTGAACTCGTCATCTGACCATGGTTCAGAAATACTGGGCAGTGTTCTTGGGTCTTTCTTTCAAAATGGTCCCGAATCGTACTTAAACATATATTACATCTAAATAAATTTCTTTGACGTTAATTTATTACTTTATTAATAAGTCAATTTATTTTATAGAGGATTCTATAGCTTGGGTTTTATTTTATTGTATAAAAAAAGCATTCTTGACTGTATAGACCAGTAGGGTCGTTTGTCACGTTAGTAAAACTAATATAATTTTTTAGTAGACAAATTTAGAAAATATGATTTAGGAAAATTGGAGACCAAAATCATGTTCGCTTGTGTCACAAAAATTCCTTGAATAACCAATGAATACGCGGACGGCCTCAGAATTTTTTTTAGCCAAAGTAGGCATAATTTTGCCGCCCCTCTTCCTTTTACACAAAATAATATTTTGTAGATAATCTGGCAGCTTATTTTTTCAATGCTTTAAATCATACCCTTAAAAATAACATAAGGGTTGAACGTTAGGGTAAGAAATTAATATGTAAACTTATACATTATCTATGCAATGTACAAATGTGTAAAAAATTTAAATAATCAGTAAAATACAAACATTGTCTACTACAATTTGGCGCCATCCTTAGTCTGGCAGGCTAAGCGGTCGCTTGGACCACCAGATAAAGTTAAGCCGCCCCCCTTGTAAAAACTATTCCCGGGCCATCCCGCAGGCAAACGGTTTCCAGTTCTTTGTCAAGGTCCAGGAGAAAAGTGAAAGTTTTTCGCACACCGCAATACTCTTTTCTTTGTAATCTAGGGGATCAAAAAGGAACCCCACCATGCTTCGTTTTTTATTGGTGGATGACATGTTTTGGAGAGTAGAGTTACCCCAGGACATGGAGGGAGTGGACCCTAGGGGAGCGATAAACTGACCAAGACGCTTCTCCAAATATATTGCTTCGTCTCTGCCATTGTTCGATCACAACTCGTTCCATTGCGCGGGAAATGCAATTAGGCTCGTCCCTAACAAAACATGTTGAAGATGTCCCCCCTCACTTTCTGGGTGGTGTGGACCTTTGTCCGTGTCAAAAAATTATCCCTCCAGTGCTCACTCGCGGACTATTTTCTGCATATTATAGTGTAAACGAAAATTTATCTTCGTGTATGTTAAATTTTTATGAGTCTAACTATGAAAATTTTTTCATTCACATCTTTTTTTTTTAATTCTGCATATCTACCATATTGAAGTAAGTAAACTTTTATATTTTCTTATAACGAGGAAACAAAATAAAACAGCAAGGTTGTATTTGTGATGGGATAAAAAAAAAGCTATCGTGATCAGGTTTTGCTTGTTATAATGACCGACGCTCCTTATTATAATGATAATCATTTCAATGAACTGTCCCAATTTCTAGTTCCGACCAAATTTGGTGCTTTTTTGTACTTTGTATTTAATTTTTAAATTTTAAAATTACCAACTAAAGTTATTGTATTAAGTAAAATAAAAGTAATTAATAGAATATCTTGTTTGTGAAATTAGGTATGTAAGGTTTGAGTATTTTATCTGCAAAAGGTTTAAAAAAAAAATTATTTTGGGTGAATTATATATTTTGTTATTTTTTTTTCTCTCAATAAAATTTAAAGTCTAAAAAAAGTCAAATTTAAATTAACTGTATTAAATTTAATTCTTAATTAAATTAACTTTGTATGTACGGATATCAGTAAGAATTTTGAAAAAAATTGCATTATAAAAGCCATACATACTTTAAAATATTTTATTTCCCAAATGTAAATATTATACTTTATTAGTAATTTTTTAATAAGCATAATTATTACTACAGAGGATAATTTAACAGACTTATTAATTACAATTAAATATAAATTTAATTATAATTTTTAAATAACTAAAATTTTAGTAATAAAAAAAAATATTCCGAAATACTGCAGGTTTTTTGATTATCAAAATATAGCTCTTTTAAAAAAAAAATAATCGTGCAATGATTATACAAATTTTTTTGCAGTGCCATTAAGTTAATTTTAACACGCATCGTTTGATTGTGGTACGATTTGTACAGTTTTTGTAACAATTATCTGCTTTCCACAATGCTTTAAGTTGATGAAAATACGTAAAATAGCGAAATTGAGTACTTCTTGATTTTACCCGTAATAATAATAACAATAAAACTTTATCACTAACAAATTTAAGATATTAATTAATACTACATTTTTGAAGTAAAACGTCTTTAAAATCAACTACTTGGCGTATCTGGACAGAAACACAACGTAACACTTTTAGAGTGATCCTATCTGACACTTTACTGCCAGACAAATATTACTATTAATTTAAATTAGTTCTCTCTCGTCCGATAGGAAATTAGGAGCCGATGCGTGTAAAATGTAGTTAAAGCGAATCACACATAGGGCGTGGATGGAGCATTCTGCATCAGACGAAACAATTTGTCTTCCTTTTGCTTGAGAGGTTTCTGTTGGCGGCCATTTCCTATTTCTTTATAATCTACTAAAATGACTTTTGACCTATAATAATTCTCGACGTGTTCCGATACAGTCACATCTGATTTTTTTTACGATAAAATAATTTTATAAGCACTATTTACGTAGAGGATATTAGCCCCCCTGTCGGGGAATGCTAGCTCCCCCGTCGGGCAATTCCTGGCGCCATCACTGTCCAGAAGTTACGTTAATAATCATTTAGAGTTCAGTGGTGACAACTGGTAGTTAGGATGTTTGAAATATCTTCCCTCTGTTAACATCACTGACCTCTAACTTCTGGAAGGTTCAAAACTTGTTGTCTCTATGAGCGCGTTGAAGCCACTGTGGAAGCAGGCATACTGTGCCCCAACATTTAAAAAAAAAAAAGTGATTTAGTGTTTTTTTTTTAATACCATAGCATTGTAGAATAATTAAATGTATATAAATATTACATTTTCTTTTTATAGAATTAATTTTTATATTGCCAAACAAATATTTTTTGCTTTCTTTTTAACTACTTCGACATTCACTTGCTAATGACTTTCTATTTGAATAGGAGATTGCATTTAAAATGGGGTTCAAAAGAAAATGGAAAAAAACTCAGAGAAAAGCAGTACATGTCGGCTTATTTTAACCTGAAAAATATACGAAATATTGCGGTAATGAGGAGAGTGGGGCACAGCATGGCTGCTTCCACACTGGCTTCAAGTCAAACTGAATGTCTTGCCCAATCCAGACGTTACAGTTATAGATCAGTGGTTAATATGCATATAGACATGGATTAGCTTTTATAGAAAACTCCAACCTTGAAATTTCTTGGTTCTATGGTCTTGCTTGGTTAAAAATTTCGACGGGGAAAGAAATTGTTTGACAGTTCTAAAAAGAACTTAATCGTTTTCGTATTTCTGAGAATCTAAAGAAATCCCCTTTTCGTGTGAAAAATGTTAGACTAAAAAAATCATTAACACTCATACAAAACAAAAATATCAAATTTTATTGATTTATAAATATATTAATTTGTCAATTAGTATTAGTAACAAATATACGAATTCACGGCACGACGTTCATGAATTCTGCTATTTTACAAACAGCATCTGGGAAAACCTCAATATGGTCAATATCTCCGGGTTTAGGATTAAGTGCTATAAAAATTTGAGGTGGAGCAGAAAATAAACTAACTTTTCCAACTGACTTACAATAGTACTTATAAATACAATCTAAATTTTCCAATACTTCTAATAATTCCAAAACCTGAACAGGTGGCAAAATAAGCGAAAAATAATCGCAAACTTTAGAAGTAGATGCGGCCGGGGCAGATATTAAGTAACTTAATAGGGTAAATAGTAAATCAAAAAGTACTGGTTTGTTTAAGCTGCCGTCGGGATTGCGCCAAGTTCTTGGCATGAAATAGACTTGAGTAATCTGACTAGAATTTATAAGTTCTTGATTATATTTCTCGTGCAAAACTTGTGTAGTTAACGAGCGGTTAGGGGGTGTAGTTATATCATGAGGGTTAGTTTTATTTTCGACAAAGGAAGCAGACTGCTTTATTAGTTCTTCGTCTTGAATGCAATTAAATGAGTGGGTGTTGCCTGTGTGATAGTTGGGAATTTGTGGACATGGTAAAACCCAAGAACTTGCAAAGCAGCTACATACGTAAGTAAATCCTGCAACACCAACTCTGAGTATTAGGAAAGCTTCTCTGAAGACATACAGATGCTCAAAGATGGATAGTTCTCCTGAGAGCTTCGTAAACTTTCGCCAAAGTTCGATCTCAGATAATCCTTTCCGGTCGGATTTATATAAGTTACTAAACACACATTTGGCATCAGCAACTGTTTGCGGTTGGTATTGTTCATATAAAGCTTGAATTTCAAAGAAGTAATTGCTATGCATTATTAAAGAATTGGAAGGAATGTAGGCAGATAAAAGGTTTAATGTTTTTACAATGCGATTCCTATTTAATTCCGTCCATTTCTTGGTGCCATAGTCTGTTTTACTATCAAGTGTTTCTCCAATAACTTCAGGAGGATTCATAGGCAACACTAACGGAGCGCTTGAATTAAGGCAACAGAAGACTCTGGAAGCGTTTAAAACGATATAATCCTGAGAATTCTGTTCTTTTTCAAATGTCTGCTGAGATAGTTCTTGTCTTAAGAAATACAAAGCGCATCTCGATGCTTTAGAAGAGCGTTGTGCTTCGCTTGTTTGTAGTTCAATATCTGTTACTGATAAACTTGAAAATTCTAAAGTATCTGAAACTTGAGGAGACTTTGAATGGGCTTGAGTCGAACACTTATCGTCAGCTAAAAAGTTTTTGTCGTTGCTCAAATACTGGAGGAGCTCATAAGATTCTGTGTCACTCAGTGTAGAAGCCATGCGATCTACAATATCCGTTCTGACTTTCTTGCTGAGAGTTGAATCAAACAAAAGAATCTGGTCAGGCACTTGAATGTCGATATGCAACCGATCTGTTGCGAGCAGAGAGAGGATAGTAGCGGTGAAACCAGCGGGTAGATCTCCTTTCAGCTCAAGATTTGATTTTGAATCTAGAGAATGTAAACTGTTTAGAAGTACTTTAGCTTCTTCAAAATTTTGCCGAGGAAACTTTGCAATCTTGGTATTGTGATAGGTAATTGAAAATTTATAGGGACTAGTAGATTGTCGTAGACGTCGTACATCACTTCTATGTGCCTTACTTTTTACAGAAATCACCGACTCTTTTCTCAGATGCGCTACGACTGCTTGTAAAACACTTTCTGGATATGTCTGGTAGATCTCATTCAACATCTGAGTCCATTGTTTCTCATTCTCGACAGCCATGGCAGACAAAATAAGAAACATCAAAGAACTTTTCTCAATGTCTTCAATCCTTACCGGGTCGTTATAAATTTGTTTAGAGCGAAAAATATCGTTATTTTTCAATATCTCAAACTTTTCATTAAATTCTTGCAAAGTCTGTGGTATACTAACATCCGTACACCTGTCCATTGCAGATAGGGCAAATTTTTCTCGGAGTACATCTATGAGCCTACTAAATATGGGTTTCCATGCTTCAACTTGAGTTCTAGGTGGCTTTGGGTTGTCGAATTCTTTAACCAATTCCGCATCCTGTAGAGCTTCTCCCAGAAACACCTTCACATTGTTAACTGTGGTCGGATTCCTCATTATATACTTCATTCGCCTTTGGCAGGCACGAGAAGTTTTATCAGCAGACATGCCTGGAACATGTTCATGCAAAAGATCCCTAACTATTGTGTAGTGAACAACGATAGTTCTGCTGTAAGCTGTGGGCTGTAGGAAACAGGAAGCCACTTTGCACAGGAGAAGAAAGCTGTCTTCTTGGGAAGTCCAATGACAACGAAACCGATCCAATTTACCTAAAGCTACTTTGTCTTTGTTATCATAGAAAGGAGATCGTTTCGAAGGTCTTTGTTTTATTGTTATCAATTTAACTCCTCTTTTATTTTTATGTTTGACTGTAGATTGGTGCGATTTTGAAATTTCTACTTGATTGCAATTTTTGGTATTCAGTTGTCTTTTACTTCCGTTTCCAAAGCTCTTAATATGCTCAGTTTTAGATTTGATACCTCCAAAAAGCTTCCCTTCTTTCACTTTAATTTCCTTTTCTACTTCGAGTGGTGGTGAAGTTTTCGTTCCATGTTTTAATTCTTCAAAACTTCCAAAAAGCTTCTCCGCTTTCACTTTATTTTCCTTTTCTATTTCGAGTGGTGGTGCAGTTTTTGTTTCATGTTTTAATTCTTTAACTCGGCTCTGTTTTCTCAATTTCAATTTGTGTTCTTCTTGTGAAAGTGGACAATGTTTTGTTATTCTTTGTAACCTACACCGGGTGAAAGGTTTAGCCACTAATGGCGATTTTAGCAAATGTTGCATCGAACAATCAGAAGATTTAGACTCCTCATCTTTCAATAAGTTTCTAAAATTTTTATTATAGCCAACTGTTGATTTCTTCCAATTCCGCCTGGTATGCAGAAATAGTGACGAATCATAGCCCGCAGCTCCTAAACCATCACCAGGTACTAGACCTTCATCAG
The DNA here is from genome assembly GCA_963932185.1 of Troglohyphantes excavatus. Lineage (NCBI taxonomy): Eukaryota > Metazoa > Arthropoda > Arachnida > Araneae > Linyphiidae > Troglohyphantes > Troglohyphantes excavatus. Next base: position 29,867,208 of record OZ010678.1, read on the forward strand.
AAACCTCACCAAAATGTTTGTTCACAATACAACTATTCAACTCGGGTTTTATATCTGGCTCCTCTATTTTTAAGGTTCTACCAATTACTGTTGAATATTTCCCTAAAGGTGTGTGGAAACAAATAGTTTCCAATTCCTGCCAGTACTCATCAAGGTCCTTTTCACTTTTAAATTCGTATGGTTTAGTATCGTAATCTATATCTGTACTAACATGGACGTAGCCAGGTGAAGAAGTCGTTGTATCTTTCAATGTGGCTTTTTTGTGTACAAACAGGAAAACTTGGTCCTTTTGTTTTCCAATTTCAGGGCCAATGGACACAAGACCCATGTAACACAGGACATGAATGGCGCTTTTTATAGAAAACATATATTTGCTATTCTTCAGTAAGCTATTGCGTAAAGTTTGCGGTAGAAACTTTATGGGGTAGTTTGTTGCTTTTTCTTTTTTTAAATGATCTTTTAAGGTTGGTATTGTTTCTTTAAAATTTACAAGTTGGACAAATAAAGAAAGTGGCATACGGGAATATATATCAGCGATTAAAAGCCACCCATGGTGTCCATAGTCCGGTGTAGGGGGCACAAATCTTTTCCAACTCATACTGTTGTGATATATAATCTTTTCATCGCTTGTGACTGATTTATTCTTATTTTGGTAAACAAGATAATACAGAAATATATGTAATGCTTTTACACGGATAAATTTTGGTGTCATGTGTGGATATTTATCCGATGTTTTCCTATTATACATATTTTGCATCGGGACATCTAAATTACTCACAATAGTGTTGCATACAACCGGTTCGGATTGTCTAATATTATCTTTATTTTTTTCTACTAGACAGCCAACATTCCTATATTTCGGATCACTAAGACATCTAAATTTGGCTTGCTCAACAGCAAGCAAGAGGGGAGGATCAGATGTTTGACAAGATTTCTCGCAAATAAACTCAATTATAGTTTTTTTATCTTCATATTCCAACTCAACGATGATTTTCTTAATTCTATCGTTTTCTATTAAACTATCGACTAATCTTGTAACAGATTTTTTATCTAATGTGAAATTATATCCTTCATCTTTTTCTTTTTGGAGAATGTGCTTTTGCAAATCGCTTGTCGTTGTGATGCGAACTTGTTTCAAGAAGTCCAGAATTGTATTGCACCTTTTCAACTTTCGATAAGTGAACTGTTTTGAAGATGAAAATGTCGGTGAAACAGTTGCATTATCAGCAGCATTTTTATAATTACTAGATTCTGTCAAAAGCTTTGATTGGCTTGTGATTTCGCGAAATTTACAATTTATATTGTTAAATTCTGCTGCTAAGAGGTTTTCTCGCTTGGTGTTCTTTAATTGTATTTCATGGTACTTTAAAATTGTATTTTTATAATCATCTTCTAGTTTAATTTTCTTTGCATTAAAAGTGCCATTTGCACTTTCATCACAATCAAACTGTCGTTTTATAGAGTTATTAATTGCTCTTTCATTGTTAATTAACATTTTCTCTTGTTCCTTATGATTGGTGTACCTCTCGCTTTTATTTCTGTAATCATTCGATATATACATGTAAAAAGTTTGTCTACCGCTTGAACGAGGTATGGAAGAAATATATCCTTTCCTATCAAGCACACGTACTAGACTTCTTATATCCAGCTTTGGTAGAGTCATTTTCCTGCCTAAAGCAGCTAAACTGATACCTTCTGGTCCGGCTTCCTTTATCAGACAATGCATCTGAAACAGTAATGGCACTCCGTAAGCAATTTTCGAATAGTCAAAATAAACATTTAAGGGTAGAGTCTTATCTGTATCACCTGTTTCTTCATCACTATCTTCCTCATCACAATGCTTGACAAGTTGCAGAACTTTCGCTACTTTTTCCTGTCCCGTCACCGTGTACCATTCCTTCTTGGTTCCATTGGGATAAAGCTCTTGGCAGGTTATGGTGCTGGTTTTCAACCACTTCTGAAAATTCTTGGAATACAAATTCCTTAAAGAACCGCTTTCGCTTCCCAGTTGGTCTCTGAGCTTCGTGCATGCTTCTCGATTCTGTGGCTTGTCTTTTAGAATGTCGCAAACTCTTTTCAACAAGCACGCCATCTTTGTTTTTCTTAGAACATAAAAACGGGTCAAATGAAAAAGGCTTCCGGTAGATGTCGTTGCTTTCTTGGTAGTTGTGTTATGCTCTTGCCTTGTTATTAAATTTTTCAGGATAAGTTTCTTTTTGTAGTAATGAAGCTGCTTGCAAAAAACTGCTTTTAAGGACAGCAAGCCATTTTCACCTTGAGTTACTTCACCCAAGTAACGTGAACGTCCGATGCGTTCCAGAAGACAGTATTCTTCCAAAGATAAATCAATCAGGGGATTAGTCTCACTTCCAATTAAAGCCAAAAGCCGAGCTGTCGGCGATGCAACTAACACCAGAGAATCTCCATATTCTTCCATAACCTGATTCAAAGGCATGATCAGGACTTCATTTCTGTAACGAATTTTTGATGTGATACATTTCCTTGTCTTATACATCGCACAAGATCCTATGACCTCCCCATCCTTCACGGGCGTAATGGGATAATGGGGGTCCTGAACTTTAAAAGGAGAATCACAAAAAGCATCAAGATCTGGATCGACGTGTGCGTATCTATCGTAGGTTGCCACGAATTCTCGGGGCTTTGGCATTTGGTACATTTCGACATCTTTAAGCTTGGCGATGTTTTTCCAAAAATAGTTTTTCGAATCATCGTCTACGGCGATGGGGAAGTGAGGACGGTCCCTGAGACGCTGCCACAGAGTTTCGAGTGTTATTCCGTCCAAGCCCTCAAGTGATATCTCGTCTAAAATACAGGATATAAAGTCTAAAGGTGGAGTCATCTTCAAATGCAGTAAATCCCACACCTTTACCTAAAATAAAATGCAAAGTACTATAATAATAATCGTATCCTTAGGAGATAATTCTAAATGAAAACACAAATGATTTTTAAAAAACGACTATCGTTTCTAACGACGCAGTCCATCCACGGAGTAAAGAAAAAGGTGGGGATGATTTGGCGAGATTTCATGAGACGTAAGTTAGCAACCCCAAACTAGGCACAAACAAACCTAGTTTGCAGTGATTTTTCTACGAGGGATGCATTATTTTCAAATTAAGAAAACGCATGCTAAAACTTAAAAAATGACTATTTGTGTAGTTGTGGGATGCAGTACAAGTTCCAAATCGATAAAGGATGCTGTTATTTCCACTTCATAGGTAAATTAAATTATAAAATAAATTATCGCCAAGTACTGGTACAAAGTAGTGCTTTGGAATAGCGCCAAACACTTCGCCAGTTCCTACTTTTTAAGCGATTCCTTACTTCACATTGCAAACCGGTTTCAGACTTGATCGCAACTCCACCTTCTTCTTTACTTCGTGCAGTCCATCGGATCCCGTCAGAGATAATGTAGGGGAAAAGATAGGTAATAACGTAGTAGAGTACAAAAGAAGCCCTCAGCGCAATGCATCTTGGGATACTGTCAAAAGTTTCGTTATGCGCAGACTTAAAAACCAGTCGGAGCGCACAAAAAAACCTGATCGGCGCAATGCATGTCGTGATACAGATTGCTGCGCAGAATCGGTCGGCAATACTTCATATTCTGTCACTTATAGGGCTTATCCTTTCCCCTCTCTCCTCCCTGGATCCCGTACAAGGAATTGGCGAACCAAGAATATAAAACAATAAAACATTTCGTTACCTAAACTCAGCTGTTAATTAAAAGATGCTTATATATACATCCTCAATCAGACCCATACTAAAGTATGCCTCTCCAGTCCTCAATAAGACTGAGACCACCACCCTACAGCGATGCCAAAACTCAATAGGGGTGTTTCACGCCAAGAAGAAGACCGCTGTTCCAACGGAACATGGAGACGTATTCTAGACGCCGAAAAAGTTCCGTAGAATTAGTATGGAAGTACAGCTGCTGCAATATACTTTTTAAGATTTTTCTTTTTAAAATACTAACATGGTGATTTCGTGTAGTGCATTCGGTTGCTCTAACACTGTTTCGAAAGCGGATTGTATTGCAAGAAGAATTCCTTTTCACAGTTTCCCTCATTCTGATTCTAATCTGATGAAAGCATGGCTAGCTAGGATAAAACGAGAAAACTTCGTTCCTACGAAATATTCAAAGTTGTGCACCGATCATTTTGATCCAAAATGTTTTTTTTTAAACAGGAGGAAATATCAAACGATATATAGAAAAAGACAATTTCACTTAGTTTTTCTGCATATGAATAAATATGTAATAAGCCGAAATTTACTAACAAAGGGTCTTTTACTTAAACTTTGCATTGTTAAAAATAAACGATGAAAATACACAGCTAAATTATCTCGTTAAAATACAATACAAAGTTGAGTGGAATAAGCGAGCGAGCGGAGCGACCAAACCACAGGCTTGTCTGCAAAAGAGAAGAAATCGAAACTACAAGTAGGGAATTCATGTTACTACGTCACGTGAAACACTCGCATTCTAAGGCCGCTTTTACATTTGACGACACGACACCGATAAATCGTATACGATTTCAGTGGCACGATATCGGGGTACGCAAAATACACATACGAAGCCGGGCGCTTTTTCACTAGCCGATACGATAACGATATTGTCGTTGCCGATCAGACGATACAATTTATCGGAACGTTTTATCGTGGGCACGCACCTTCCCTTCTTCATCGTGACGACATTTTGAGTTTGTTTCCGAAAAACTTGTTGCCGTCTTCTATAGTCTACTGTGTTTTTTTTTATTTATATTATCAATATGGCTTTTAAGTTTGATATTGTGAACTTGTGTGAATTAGTGGAAGTAAAGACCTGTATTTGGGATAAGCGAGAGGAATTTTACAAGAACAAGATTGTTCGAGAAAAGGCATAGGAGGCAATATTTAGTCAAACCGTCGCCAATTGTCCACTGTGCAGCTCTAGTGGTTAGCTCTAGCTCTAGCTTTTTGTAGATGTTCAAATAAAACATAAAAATCTCGATCAACATCTCTTGCTTTGGTGATATCATGCACCCAGAAGCGTTTTGTTATTGATCTCTTATTTCTCCTTAAATACAGCAAATACAACAATCGCAGTTTGTTATAATGTAATTTGTTGCGATGCGCCATATGGAGAATAGATGTGCTCTCGGCAACAGACAAACACGAACTGAATGTAAAAATTGCCGTTTTCGGCGAACGATATCGGTGTAATGAAAAACTGACCACTAGACGATACGATAAAACGTTGTGTCGTACCTTCGCAATCGTTCACGATTTATCGGTATCGTGTCGTTAAATGTAAAAGCGGCCTAAGAAAGATGGTTAACCCGGAACGATATGTCTGAGACACCCTAATTCATAGAGCCCTTAAAATCAATACTTTGACCACTTTTATGGCAAAGATTAATACCAAATTTTACAAGAACTAGGAACGTGATTCAGATTTCAGGAGTTCCATATAGTATGAAATACTGTGAGAAGATAAAAATGTAAGACCCTTTGCGGCATTTCACATGCCAGACGCCGTTATGTCCTTCATTTAACATGCAGTCAATTCATAAGTATATATTATTTATTCAATAAATAAATAAACTATCAACAGTATTTATATCCATTCCCATTTCATTAAAACAAGCCTATGCTAGTTCTGGACAAACAACCCTCCCCCCACCAACTAAACGGCTTGACAGTTTCACTTCGATAAACAATTTCGATTTGGCCTATGGTACAATTGCGATGAAAAAGAATGGGGTCATTAACCCGTTATTTTGATCCAATCTATATCACAGTTATTTTATTTTTAGTGTGACTAAAATAGTAAGTGTTTGTTTAACTAAAATATAAAGATTCAACCAGTGTTCACTCTAGAAATAAAAGAAGCAGGGCGCTGTTGGCAGAAAAAGGGAATCCCGTTTATGAAAAGGCACTCCCCTCCCCAAATTTTTTTTTAAAGGGCGTGGCCAAGCATTGACACATCGGACCCCTGTCGAGAAGGAATGGGTGCCAGTAGTAAGCCCCCCACTTGGTGGTCAATCAAGGCGTGGCCTATTTTGACAGGTGGCCACGCCCCCTTGTCAAATCAACCAATAGGAAGCCGAGGGGGCGTGGCTTATGGGTTGTCCTGTCCTGCTATTGGTTGAAATTAGATATGCCCCGCCCCCTGGGATGTCTGTACTCTTACAGAGGGGTTTTTTAAGCCATGGGGGCGTGGTTTATGGGCTGTCCTGTCCTGCTATTGGTTGAAATCAGATAGGCCCCGCCCCCTGGGATGTCTGTACTCTTACATGAGGGTATTTTGACCCATCCTATTGGTTGATGTCAAATAGGCCCCGCCCCCTGGGATGTCTGTACTGTTAGATGGGGGTATGTTGGGGATGACGTAAGCTGTGACGTCAATGGAACATTCCCAGGGAATGCGGATTCGTCTGTACTCTTACAGGGGGGATGACGTAAGCGGTGATGTGTTTAGTGATTGGCAATCGGAATGTTCTAGAACTTTTGGTAGGGCTATTGTTTGGAAAGCCGCGTGTTTATTGATTGGCAATCGGTGGGAATGGCATGTGTTATCTGCATGCCCAGTGGTCGGGAGTGATGTCTTAGGTTATCTTGGGGGTCGTGACGTTATCGTATACGAAGAGGGTTGATACTGGGAACTGGTTTCTTTTGGTGGCAATGTGGTCTTAGGGAAGGTTCTCGATCTTTTTTGGTTGACGTATTGTTTAAAAAGAAGATTAGTGACGTGTTTAATGATTGGCAATCGGAAAGCGGGCTATTGGGGAGGAAAATCGGTTTTGTGTTTCTTTGCGGGGACAACGGGCCTTGTGGGGAACGTTCATTGGGAATGGTGTAAGTGGATAGTGACGTGTTTAGTATTTGGAAGACTGGCTAGTCACATGTTTAGTGAAATTGTTTGGGGATGGCAATATTTTATTTTTTGAAGATGTTATGAAGTCGGGTACTAAAGGCGCTATATGGTTTAGTTAAATGGAGACAATTTTAAAAATTGTATTTATTAGTTTTAATATTTTAGTTTTAAGCAAAAACACGGATTCGAACCTCTGACCTCGTGAACCAAAAGACAATTATGATATAGTATTAACGCTTATCCTAACCACTATACTAGAACTGTCTGGTATCTGAAGACGATTTTAAAGTATACCTGATTACGTACATGGCTGTGTTTGGGGAACCAGTTTCTTCTCGGTGGCAATGTAGGGAATATTCGGGAAAGTTCTAGAACTTTTCTGGGTGACGCGACTACTGTTCTCTGATTGATTGAACAAGTTCAGGGAGGTTCTCGAGCGACCCTAGTGGCAACGATGATGTCACATGCGGTATTTTACGACCGAAGCGTCATTTTTGTGCCAAATTGTGGTGTGTTTGCGACACGTTGTGTTCTATGCTCTGCTATGGCGATTTTGACTAATTGCACGGAAACGTGGTCATGAAGAGAAGACTTTCTGAAGTAAGTATCTTTATATTTGCCTATTAGTAAAAATTTTAAATAACGTTATGAATTTTAATATAATACCTGATTATTAATTGTATGTAAATAAGATGAGATTTGTACCATGTGTTAAAATAAGATGTGATTTGTAACACGTGTTGTTACTTATATTAGGATTTGCTTTAAATTTTTGTTTTAATATTACACCTGGGTGTGAAAAGATATATATATTTTTTTAATTATGATTTACTAAATTTTTTATCATGTCATTTTAATATGTTTTTGTTGTCAAGGCTTCTTTTCTACAAACGTGTTTTATTCATCTCCTTAGTTAAGTCTTAAATGTTCAATGAATCTTAACATACTACAGAACAAAGTGTTTATTCTATCGTTCCTATTATTTTACATGGTAGTGAGATTGATAAGTCGCAGAGTGAGACGTCTATACTATTTGATGAGAATTCCTTAAGCGATGTATTCGAGGTGTACATGTATAAAGACGATGATTAGGTAATTATCCGATTTTACGAGTGTTGTGAAAATATTTTTGAATGTAAAACGAAGTTTGATCTTCAATTGTTTGTTTAATTTTAGTTGATGTGTACCATTACACAAAATTTTGCTTAAAATCCAATGCAGTATGGATACGGTGTGAATATTGAAGCAGAACCATCTTATGTTGGAGCTAGGCCTTCTCGTAAAGGTATCTCACGGAATGTCGGCCTCTTGACGTACAAATTCCTATGTAAGTATTTGGATGAATACCTTTACAATACATAACCCGTTTTTTAATTAAATTGTATTATACCTTTTTTTTTTCATCTGAAGGATGCTATTATCCTGACGGAGAACACTCGTAGGGAAAATAAAACCTACAAAACTCTACAAATGGGGCACCATGCCATGGTCGACACAGATATTTTACCTGAAGGTACTAGCAAATCTAGTTTGTGGGGCCGTCATTGAAATAGTTCTACGTTTTTTTGTTACTATTATTGAACGTATCACTGCAAATTTCGAACCACACGACCTTTATCAGAATAGTTCTTGTATCAGAAAAGTTGGATAGACCATTTCTACAGCTTTGACACGGGTATCTAATTTTACTGCGGAGACCATCCTTTCGTAATAGAAAGCTGTAAATCCTCTTAAACTATAAACTCAACGTGGACATTCGTCAATGCGAGAGTGGTAGTGATGCTACTCCCCTGATGGGGTTGTGTTAACCACTCGAACTTTCCAAGACTTTCAACATAAATTTTCTGGTTGTCTTCAATAATGGACGTTCAATAATAGTAACAAAAAAACGTAGAACTAGAGTAAAATAATGTTTAAAGAGAGGAGGTGAATTCCAATCTATAAGACCTGTTTCATTGTGAGCAATGCGTATTGATCGATCAGTCTCATTTTAATCACGACTGTATGACTTTACCTTTTGAGAATCTATTTACAGACGATGCTTTACTGATCATGAATATCAAACGTGTAGTGGAAACATTTAATAATGTAGGTTGTTCTGCTGATTTTTTTTTTCTTTCTGATGTATGTGTTGTGAATACAAACGTTGGTTCTTATATCTGTGTTGTGATTATTGACATGCTTAATGCAATGACTTATCAAGATGTGTTTATGTAACATGGTGAAAAAGGTAATTTTTAGTTTCACAACATGTTAAAAAGGTAATTATGTGTTATACATTTTATAATACGTAAAGTTGAAATACAAAATGCAGATGATTTTTGGTTAATTCAATTTCTTTATTCACAAAGTTTCCCATTTTGAAAGCAGAAGTTTTTTTTTTAACAATATTCTTTCGTTGTTGAATATTTCTATGTTTTTTTTCTTGGGGGAGATGGTGATTTCAATTATTATTTGGTTGCCTATACAGTATCTTGGCACATTTTAATTCTTCCAGTTCTTTGTCGCGGTCATGCATTACTTCCTTCCTTAATACCCGTATGGTATTGTTGATAGGTCTGGGTGGATGGCCAGCTTGGTGTAAACCATCCTGTATTTTTTCGTTTACTTCTTGTTGAATACTCGTCTCTTTTTGACATCTCTGGCAATCGTAGAGTAGGTGATGGGGACACTAGTATTTTGGTCCAAATCGGACACCAAACTATCTACTTACTCAAAGTTTAGAGACAGACTGTTCTGATAATTGATGGTGAAACCTCTGATTTTTACATACCATCTTGTTGTTGGAGGTCGAGACCGCATACATTTTAGGTCCACTTATGAAAAAAATAAGAAAAAAAAAATAATGAAATACATATTGGTTAAAATGTTAATATTTTAGTATCATCTGTGAAAAAAATCAATTAAATACTGTTTATAGAAAGTTTGGTGAGATAATTGCCTGATACATATTTGGTTTAGGTCTCCTCCATCGAATTCATCCGTGAATTCTCCAAGATAATTCCAGAGGAGGGTCATTATGTCCATTGGAGGCATAGATGATACTATCGGTATCGAAGTATAGAACGTCCTCAATGTATGTTCTGTGATTATTGTTGTAACTAATGTATGTGTTGTGAATAAAAAATGTTGGTTCATATATATGTGTTGTGATTATTGACATGTCTACTATGCAATGACTCGACAAGATGTGTTTATGTAACATGGTAAAAAAGGTAATTTTTAGTTTACACAGCATGTCAAAAAAGGTAATTTTTAAAATAGTCATTATTCAAAAAAGGTAATTTTTAATTTACATAACCTGTGGAAAAAGGTCATTTTTCCATAGGATTGCATGTTACGAAAACGTAATTTTTATTTTACGCAACATGCCAAAAAAGGTAATTTTTAAAAACGTCATTATACAAAAAAGGTAATTTTTTAAAAATCGTCATGAATAAAAAACGTAATTATTAAAAAAAGGTAATTTTTGTATACGTCATTATTCAAAAAAGGTAATTTTTAATTTACATAACCTGTGGAAAAAGGTCATTTTTCCATAGGATTACATGTTACGAAAACGTAATTTCTATTTTATGCAACATGTCAAAAAAGGTAATTTTTGAAACGTCCTTATTCAAAAATGGTAATTTTGTATTAAAATGTATAACACATAATTACCTTTTTTAAATAAGGACGTTTTTAAAAATTACCTTTTTTGGCATGTGCGTAAAATAAAAATTACGTTTTCGTAACATGCAATCCTATGGAAAAATGACCTTTTCCCACAGGTTATGTAAATTAAAAATTACCTTTTTTGAATAATGACGTATACAAAAATTACCTTTTTTTAATAATTACGTTTTTTATTCATGACGATTTTTAAAAAATTACCTTTTTTGTATAATGACGTTTTTAAAAATTACCTTTTTTGGCATGTTGCGTAAAATAAAAATTACGTTTTCGTAACATGCAATCCTATGGAAAAATGACCTTTTTCCACAGGTTATGTAAATTAAAAATTACCTTTTTTGAATAATGACTATTTTAAAAATTACCTTTTTTGACATGCTGTGTAAACTAAAAATTACCTTTTTTACCATGTTACATAAACACATCTTGTCGAGTCATTGCATAGTAGACATGTCAATAATCACAACACATATATATGAACCAACATTTTTTATTCACAACACATACATTAGTTACAACAATAATCACAGAACATACATTGAGGACGTTCTATACTTCGATACCGATAGTATCATCTATGCCTCCAATGGACATAATGACCCTCCTCTGGAATTATCTTGGAGAATTCACGGATGAATTCGATGGAGGAGACCTAAACCAAATATGTATCAGGCAATTATCTCACCAAACTTTCTATAAACAGTATTTAATTGATTTTTTTCACAGATGATACTAAAATATTAACATTTTAACCAATATGTATTTCATTATTTTTTTTTTCTTATTTTTTTCATAAGTGGACCTAAAATGTATGCGGTCTCGACCTCCAACAACAAGATGGTATGTAAAAATCAGAGGTTTCACCATCAATTATCAGAACAGTCTGTCTCTAAACTTTGAGTAAGTAGATAGTTTGGTGTCCGATTTGGACCAAAATACTAGTGTCCCCATCACCTACTCTACGATTGCCAGAGATGTCAAAAAGAGACGAGTATTCAACAAGAAGTAAACGAAAAAATACAGGATGGTTTACACCAAGCTGGCCATCCACCCAGACCTATCAACAATACCATACGGGTATTAAGGAAGGAAGTAATGCATGACCGCGACAAAGAACTGGAAGAATTAAAATGTGCCAAGATACTGTATAGGCAACCAAATAATAATTGAAATCACCATCTCCCCCAAGAAAAAAAACATAGAAATATTCAACAACGAAAGAATATTGTTAAAAAAAAAACTTCTGCTTTCAAAATGGGAAACTTTGTGAATAAAGAAATTGAATTAACCAAAAATCATCTGCATTTTGTATTTCAACTTTACGTATTATAAAATGTATAACACATAATTACCTTTTTAACATGTTGTGAAACTAAAAATTACCTTTTTCACCATGTTACATAAACACATCTTGATAAGTCATTGCATTAAGCATGTCAATAATCACAACACAGATATAAGAACCAACGTTTGTATTCACAACACATACATCAGAAAGAAAAAAAAAATCAGCAGAACAACCTACATTATTAAATGTTTCCACTACACGTTTGATATTCATGATCAGTAAAGCATCGTCTGTAAATAGATTCTCAAAAGGTAAAGTCATACAGTCGTGATTAAAATGAGACTGATCGATCAATACGCATTGCTCACAATGAAACAGGTCTTATAGATTGGAATTCACCTCCTCTCTTTAAACATTATTTTACTCTAGTTCTACGTTTTTTTGTTACTATTATTGAACGTCCATTATTGAAGACAACCAGAAAATTTATGTTGAAAGTCTTGGAAAGTTCGAGTGGTTAACACAACCCCATCAGGGGAGTAGCATCACTACCACTCTCGCATTGACGAATGTCCACGTTGAGTTTATAGTTTAAGAGGATTTACAGCTTTCTATTACGAAAGGATGGTCTCCGCAGTAAAATTAGATACCCGTGTCAAAGCTGTAGAAATGGTCTATCCAACTTTTCTGATACAAGAACTATTCTGATAAAGGTCGTGTGGTTCGAAATTTGCAGTGATACGTTCAATAATAGTAACAAAAAAACGTAGAACTATTTCAATGACGGCCCCACAAACTAGATTTGCTAGTACCTTCAGGTAAAATATCTGTGTCGACCATGGCATGGTGCCCCATTTGTAGAGTTTTGTAGGTTTTATTTTCCCTACGAGTGTTCTCCGTCAGGATAATAGCATCCTTCAGATGAAAAAAAAAAGGTATAATACAATTTAATTAAAAAACGGGTTATGTATTGTAAAGGTATTCATCCAAATACTTACATAGGAATTTGTACGTCAAGAGGCCGACATTCCGTGAGATACCTTTACGAGAAGGCCTAGCTCCAACATAAGATGGTTCTGCTTCAATATTCACACCGTATCCATACTGCATTGGATTTTAAGCAAAATTTTGTGTAATGGTACACATCAACTAAAATTAAACAAACAATTGAAGATCAAACTTCGTTTTACATTCAAAAATATTTTCACAACACTCGTAAAATCGGATAATTACCTAATCATCGTCTTTATACATGTACACCTCGAATACATCGCTTAAGGAATTCTCATCAAATAGTATAGACGTCTCACTCTGCGACTTATCAATCTCACTACCATGTAAAATAATAGGAACGATAGAATAAACACTTTGTTCTGTAGTATGTTAAGATTCATTGAACATTTAAGACTTAACTAAGGAGATGAATAAAACACGTTTGTAGAAAAGAAGCCTTGACAACAAAAACATATTAAAATGACATGATAAAAAATTTAGTAAATCATAATTAAAAAAATATATATATCTTTTCACACCCAGGTGTAATATTAAAACAAAAATTTAAAGCAAATCCTAATATAAGTAACAACACGTGTTACAAATCACATCTTATTTTAACACATGGTACAAATCTCATCTTATTTACATACAATTAATAATCAGGTATTATATTAAAATTCATAACGTTATTTAAAATTTTTACTAATAGGCAAATATAAAGATACTTACTTCAGAAAGTCTTCTCTTCATGACCACGTTTCCGTGCAATTAGTCAAAATCGCCATAGCAGAGCATAGAACACAACGTGTCGCAAACACACCACAATTTGGCACAAAAATGACGCTTCGGTCGTAAAATACCGCATGTGACATCATCGTTGCCACTAGGGTCGCTCGAGAACCTCCCTGAACTTGTTCAATCAATCAGAGAACAGTAGTCGCGTCACCCAGAAAAGTTCTAGAACTTTCCCGAATATTCCCTACATTGCCACCGAGAAGAAACTGGTTCCCCAAACACAGCCATGTACGTAATCAGGTATACTTTAAAATCGTCTTCAGATACCAGACAGTTCTAGTATAGTGGTTAGGATAAGCGTTAATACTATATCATAATTGTCTTTTGGTTCACGAGGTCAGAGGTTCGAATCCGTGTTTTTGCTTAAAACTAAAATATTAAAACTAATAAATACAATTTTTAAAATTGTCTCCATTTAACTAAACCATATAGCGCCTTTAGTACCCGACTTCATAACATCTTCAAAAAATAAAATATTGCCATCCCCAAACAATTTCACTAAACATGTGACTAGCCAGTCTTCCAAATACTAAACACGTCACTATCCACTTACACCATTCCCAATGAACGTTCCCCACAAGGCCCGTTGTCCCCGCAAAGAAACACAAAACCGATTTTCCTCCCCAATAGCCCGCTTTCCGATTGCCAATCATTAAACACGTCACTAATCTTCTTTTTAAACAATACGTCAACCAAAAAAGATCGAGAACCTTCCCTAAGACCACATTGCCACCAAAAGAAACCAGTTCCCAGTATCAACCCTCTTCGTATACGATAACGTCACGACCCCCAAGATAACCTAAGACATCACTCCCGACCACTGGGCATGCAGATAACACATGCCATTCCCACCGATTGCCAATCAATAAACACGCGGCTTTCCAAACAATAGCCCTACCAAAAGTTCTAGAACATTCCGATTGCCAATCACTAAACACATCACCGCTTACGTCATCCCCCCTGTAAGAGTACAGACGAATCCGCATTCCCTGGGAATGTTCCATTGACGTCACAGCTTACGTCATCCCCAACATACCCCCATCTAACAGTACAGACATCCCAGGGGGCGGGGCCTATTTGACATCAACCAATAGGATGGGTCAAAATACCCTCATGTAAGAGTACAGACATCCCAGGGGGCGGGGCCTATCTGATTTCAACCAATAGCAGGACAGGACAGCCCATAAACCACGCCCCCATGGCTTAAAAAACCCCTCTGTAAGAGTACAGACATCCCAGGGGGCGGGGCATATCTAATTTCAACCAATAGCAGGACAGGACAACCCATAAGCCACGCCCCCTCGGCTTCCTATTGGTTGATTTGACAAGGGGGCGTGGCCACCTGTCAAAATAGGCCACGCCTTGATTGACCACCAAGTGGGGGGCTTACTACTGGTGCCCGATTATTAGTGGGAGATCTGATATGGGGAGTTTGGTTTTGGTTAATTGACGTCGCACTAGAGCTGCACATTGGGCTAGTGGCAACGATTCCGGGAACAATGCCTCATGTTTCTTAACCATGGTCAGGTCACAAGGACACCACATGAGCTGGCACCCGACGCAACCTCAATATTTATGATTCTAGAGCAATGGCTCTTAAATCTTTTTTTTCTCACGCACCTCGTGAGAAAACCCTTTTCTCTCATAACTCTTCTCACCCAACCCTCTACGCAAAATAGAATTTGATAAAACGATTTCCACAAAAAATATTAAATTTCAAGCCTTTTTGAAAGACATCTAGAGAAGTAAGGACGCTTGGGCTTGACTGAAAAGGGCAAAAGGGGCGGAATTTTTTCCAAGGAGGGTGGTATTTTTGAAAAAAAAAAAAGGCATAAGAGTGCTATTGAGATGGAAAAAGGACAGGCAGGGCGGGCCGCCCTTCAAAAAACGACTAGAGTGAACACTGATTCAACCATTAAATCTAATATATATATTTAAAAAATGCTGCTAGGTGGTAGGAATTTTACGGTTAATTTGCTTAATAGCTAACACGTAATGTTTTGTCATTTTCATTCAATGTCAATGCCAGGGTAGGGTGTATAGCTAAATTTCTCTATAAAAATTAAGCAAGTTTTAAGGGCTTTTTAAGTACTCAATAAAATTCTTAAGCATACGAGTGAACATCAGTTATTTGTTCTGTAGAAAAAATCCGATGTATGAAAAATTAAATTAGCTACATAGTTTCAATAATTACAAAAATAGTTAAAAAATATTAGCTAATTATATAAAAGCTTGAAACATAACAAGCAAATTTATTACTGCTAAAAAAATCCCTTCATAAGACACACGTGAAAAAATACTAAATGTTCATCTATCAATCGATTGGAATTACGGTGCAAGGTTCGCCTTTCAATCCCTTTAAATTTATAGTTGTATAAAAAATTAAAAAAGTTGAATAAAATTCAATTTAAAGGAAATTAAATAAAAAAAATTCGATATAAAGAAAATTAAATAAAAAAATTTAATTTAAAGAAAATTAAATTAAAATTTCAAACTAATATTAATGTCGAAAATATTTGCCAGTCAAAATAAAAAGAGACAAACTTCTGTCAAAAATCCATCGTAATAACACAAAAAGTCAAACCTCAAATTTCAACTTCATAAATGAAATTTTATTTTCGAATTTTTTTTGTTTTGTTAATTTGTGCATTGCAAATTATGGTAAACTAGGAAGTAGTTAAAAATAAGCATTTATTTATCAGATGCAAAAAGATTGAACCGCATGTAGTGAATTTATATAAATTGGTGTTCCCTTGCACAAACAATTTTACAATACGGAGTTTACGACAAGAGGGAATGAAGAAAATAAAAATATGCTATGTAACAGATCATTTACTGGTTCCCGTCACACACCTATTACTGGTACCCTATAGGATCGTCTAGAAAGGATTGCATCACGAAATTCGGCAATAAGAGAACAAATCCTTCGTTTAATATATATATATAATATATATATATATATATATATATATATATATTTTATAACTCTTTCCCCCTTTAAAATGTACTTTAATTAACTTTCTTTAACTATGGATATCGCCCCCTTTTCGCAGTACAAAAACATCTCTCATGTGACTGCTTTCCCACCCACGCCACTTCAAAATCCTGAACTCAAACCTAAAAATGCGAACCAAAACCGAGATGAACCAATCAGAGGCGTCCACGGTCCAGTCTCCTTCCCATAATCTCCACACAGATTCACGATGTAACCTCGAGCTAGCAAGTTGGGCTGTGAAGTCCGGAGAAATAAATGTTTGAATTGATCATCGGCCCTCAGTTTTATCCCTGCATCATGGAACTTATCATCTAATAACTAACGACTGCAAATCTAAATAATAAACATTACAGATATATATATATATATATATATATATATATATATATATATATATATATATATATATATATATATAACGCGAAATTCGGAAATAAGAAAAATATTAACCACTTTCAAACTCCTTATGAAAAATAAACACCTTTAAAAATGAAAAATAAGCACTCTTTAATGATGCTACGCATCCTGCAGAGGAATTTTGTCTTGCTTTTTAATAACAAAATGTGTATATACCAAATGGTAGTAACTTATTGATTTATGTGCAACTAGAATATCTAGATAATGTCGCATGTTACATAAATATAAAATTGAATTTCCTTTTAAATTGAGTTATAAAATGACATGACCCTTCCGACGCAATTTCATTAGCAAGAAAGCTAATAGAATGTTGGGGTACATCAGGAAAAGTGTTTAGTCAAAATCTAAGGATATAATCTTTCCATTGAACAGAGGCTTGATAAGACCTCAGCTTGAATATGCTGCACAATTTAAGTCACTATATTGAATTGTTAGAGAAAATTCAGCACAGGGCTACTAAAATGGTGCAAGGATTTTCAGGCATGAATTATGAAGATATATTAAAATATTTGAATATGTACACTCTGGAAGAGAGAAGAGTTAGGGGAGATTTGATTCAACTATTCCCATTTATTAAACAAGGGGATGTGGAGGGTTTAGATTTTAATTTGAGTGATAGAACGAGAGGTCATGGGTTTAAATTAAACAAATCCCATTTTAATTGGGAAGGGAGAAAACACTATTTCCATAATAAGGTAAGAGACAAATGGAACAACTTGCCAGTGAATATTGTTAATTATACAGGAGTAACAGATTTTAAGAAGAAGTTAGACATTCATTGGGGGATAGTTAGGGTTACTAGCTGGACCAACCTTGTTGGGCCTTGAGCCTGTTGTTGGTCGTTAATATTTGTAATTGTAAAAGAATAAAAAATTTGCTAAAAAAACATTAAACCTTTTTTTTATGTGATTTTAGGAGCGCACATGCGAGAATAAATATGTATGAATTAGCATTGAATTTCAAAAACAGAATAGTCCCTATCTGTTTTTGAAAAAAAAAATTCCAAAACTATCAATTTTATTTTAAAACCATACAAATGCATACACATCATCTGACAAATGTTTTTCATTTTTTTTTTCTTTTATTAACTACAAATTAAGTTTTTTTTTTTGTAAAATTGAATTTCCAAAAGAATCTATGTATATACAGTTTCTTAACTGCTAAATGATATGTGTAAACTATTATAAGTGCTTTCTTTAAATTTCATGAGTTAAATAAAAATAAAGTAAATACGAAGCAATAAGCTTTAAGGAAATATTTTTCCTCAATATACGATAGTATTTTGAGATTTAATTCTTTTTAACCGAAAGAACAGCGCGCAAACAAAACTCCGATATAAAACCGCCAGAAATTTTAAATTTAAACCGCCAAATCGCGCGCCAAGTCGAGAGGTTATAGATTCGAAAATTATGTATTTTTTTTTATGTATGTTCGCGCGGGATTTCTGCTCTATTTCAGATATTTGCACAATTTTTTTTTGTTGGATAGGGAATGTATCATTTGGGAGCAATTTGAAAAAATATCCGGTGTTATCCGGCATTTAACCATCAGGAATTCTCATTTAACCAGACCGTATGAAAAAAAATATAGTCCGATTTCGAAAATTCTTTTTTTGTTGGATAGAGAAAAATCCACTTAGGCAAAATCTGCAAAAAAGAAATCGGTTATCCGGCTGTTATATCTCCGGAAATGTCAATTAACCGGAGTTTTTTCAAACGATGTATCCGATTTCATAATATTTTCATTGTTTAACTGAAGTTGTACAACAATGACATTTCGCTTAACCAGCATTTATTGGCATTGATATGGATTGTTTTACAATATACATTGTTGCGCACAAGTTGCTACTTGAATTTCTTGGCGAATAATAATAGGGGGCGAAGCCCCCTGCTAAATTAAAAACTAAAAAGGGAAAAATAAAATAATCTCTCTAGAAAAAAGGAAAATCGAATTTAAGGAAAATGCGCTTAAAAGTAAAAAATAATTTTATTAATTTTACGAGCGTTTTTATACTTACCCATTTTATACTTAGTACAACTTTTTGAAGTTGGTGCCAATTTACAAAAATCAAACCTAAATTTTGGCGCCGATTTCAAAAAGTTGTACTAAGTATAAAATTGATATTCAATAATTCAATTTTTAAACTCGCTCGTAAAATTAAAAATTATTTTTTACTTTTCAGCGCATTTTCCTTAAAGTCGGTTTTCCTTTTTTCTAGAAAGTATATTTTATTATTATAATGTTTGTTTAAATAAGAATAGATTGTTGGGTCAGTACTACAACTGGACAATTACAAAATTAGCATAAGATGAGTTTGTATAGATAGCTGATTGGTAGTTATCTAGTTGTTTTGCTGACCCAGCGATATAATAAGAAATGTAGATTTTAAATTATTACTTATTATTGTACTAAAAAAGTACACCAAACTTTAAAGATAATAAATTCAAGAATTAAAAAAAAAACATTTCAAATTGTATATGATACATTAATGACCAAGAAACATTTAAATATATGTAAATATTAAAAATTTCGTCATGACACCAATTTTGAAGTTTACATTATGTGTGCACTAAATATTTATTTTGCACTTTCTAATCTTTATGTCTGATACATAGAATTTAGAAGACATTGTTTTACAATTAAGAACCAAAAACTGTACATGCATTCCAACTGCAACGTTTAAAAAACTGTAGATTTTTATAGATATTAGACATAAAAATATTTTTTGCATATAACAAGATTTACAGATATCAACTCTTTAACAGCATTGTAGTATTACATATTTATAGTGATAAATAAAATAGACAAGCCCTATTACGAAACAAAACATATTTCAATACGCTTTTTTAAAAAAAATCTGAATTTATAAGCACATTTTTTTTGGATTGTAATAAAAAAAAAATGAAGAACTTGTTAAATTTCAACATTCATATTTTCAAGAAGTGTAAAGTCAATAATATATTTAAACAGTTGAACGGGGTCAGAACTTATAGTACTCACCTTAACAACGTTTCGTGTTACATTTCGAATTTCTATAAATGGAATGATTTAAACGTGTCCAGAACCACAACACTCGCTTTTATGCAAACACCAAAACAGGTGCAAAATGAAAACATAAGTTCTCTTATAAATCACGGAATAAATTAACGACAAATGCTCGTTTTAGACGTCTTTCTACTGCCTTCGGTGACATCAACATTTGTTTGTTTACAAACTAGTAGTAATGAGCGATCTGGTTGAATTTAATTTGCATCCAGATTGTAACCGTCATGGTTCAAAAATACCAGGCTATGTGCCCAGGTTGGTTTGGTTATAACATTGCACTGGAGCTGCATCATGGGCTATTGACGACGATTCAGGGTCGATCTTGAAGGAAAGATCCGGGAAAGATGCCTCGTAATTTTGTACCATAGTCAGATGAGACGAGGAGCTGGCACCCAACGCTTTCAATGGACAACTAGAACGGGGCGGAGTTTAGCCTTGTTTGTGGGATTTCGAGCACGTGCAAGTTGCCGATCGGACAATAATATCGCTTTTTTATATTCAAATTTTGCATTAATTACGTTTAATTTGTGTTTTAACATCATATTCTAAAAAAATATCATCGATCTTTTCAATATATTAGTAGTTTTGAGTGAAATTCTAACGCTATCCCACAAACAAACTAGCTCTGACGTCACTGTAGGCGTGGTCATTCTACTCGTCCATAGACGTCGGGACTTTGGACCCCGATCAGATTTATCGTGCACCAGTCCCGTATACACGCCAATAATTTTTGTAGATGTTCTGAACGATTTTCTGGATATTTTTGTAGCACAGCTCGCAATCCTTTGATAACAAAAGATCACTATTTTTTACTTTTTTTTGTCAAGTCCATCGCACGGGCTCGAATAAACAATCCTCTCTGATTACTTGATCGTCATCTGACGATGGTTCTAAAATAATGAGGTGCATGTATGAATGGGTGTGTGAATGTGTATGTGTTCCCGGGTCTTTCCTTCGAGATAGACCCGAACCGTCGCCAATAGCCCACTGTGCAGATCTAGTGCGCCGTTATTTAACCAAACCATGGGCTACTGGAGTACCCATAATGATAACACAGATAAAGGAACCGAAAGCAGACGAGCAAAGATCTCAACTTACCTTTACCTTCCAATCAAATCAAAATTATAAAACTCTCCTAAAATAACGAACTTATGTTTACAACCCATTTCGTTCAGCGGAATTCTTTTGAAAGCTCCAGTGGATAAATTATACGAACCTGTTCAAAGAAATTCATTTCCACCCCACCGAGAGTTATGTCACCTGCCCCTTCTCTTCACAATGTGCTGCGTAGACGGAAATATAAAATCAAGGTCAGACCATTCCTAAACAAAGATAACTCTTCTATCAATAAAGTGAATCAAAATGGCGAAACTCCTATTTTAGTTGTGCTAGGAAAGGACAACTGTTCAGCTAATGTTGTTAAGATTTTAATCCAGTATGGTGCGAATCTTAATTGCAAGGACCGACATGGACGTTCCCCATTGAATTATGCTCTTCAATTGCAACGTGACGAGGCAATAATCAGAACACTGCTGAAAGCTCCTGGTTTCTCTTCTATCAATGAAGTAGATGCATTTAATGAAGCTCCTCTGTTATCGGCACTAAAAAATAACTACTCGGCCAATATCGTTAAACTTTTACTCAAGTGTGGCGCAGATATTAACTTTAGGGACACACAGGGGAGATCTCTTTTGATTCATGCACTTCAATGTGCCTGCAACGGATCCATCATTCATGTCCTGCTGGAAGCCTTGGATGTTACTTTTTTGAATGAAGTAGATGCGTTCTACCGAGTTCCTCCGCTGGTATTTGCGTTAATGCAGCACATTTGCTATATCAATGTCATTAAACTTTTACTCCAGTACGGCGCAAGGGTTGATTTCAGGATCCGACGAAGAAACCCCCCATTTGTGCTAGCACTTTTTCGCTACTTTTGCAATCGAGCAAAGCCAGAGGATGGAACAATAGCTAAATTATTAATGAAGTATACTTATCTCAAGGTCGAAGACTATGACATTGAGCTTCACGTTGAGGTAAATGAAAATGCAGGATTTTATGGGTATGCTACAGAATGTGCACATGAAATACAGCAAATGACATCCATGAGAGTCGCCGGTCGTGATCGAACACTGCGAGAAATCATTCGTGCGGATTCCGTACAGGGTGTTGCAGCTGACATGGAAGAGATGGAGAACATCTTGAATCTGTTGCTGAGAAGGAGGTTGGATACTGTGTGTCCGATATATTTTGATATCATGTTGGAGAAAGTCAGTAAGCAGATAATGACATCAAAGCTGCATGAAGTAATCGTGTATAAATGGACGCATTTTCATTCTATATCCGGATTGGGGAAGGTTCTTTTAAAATATGGATGTGCATGTGAGATGGCTCGACTTTTAGACAAGGACGAGTTATTTGGATTAATTTTAGCATTTTATATTCCTCACGACTAGGGAAGAAACGGGTATCCGGCTGATTTTTAACTATCCGGTAGCAAAGTGTCGGATATCTGGACGAATAAAATGCTGAAGATTTTTTTGTTGTTGGGGTAATTATCTTTTGTTCTCGCTTTATGTATTTTCCTAAAAATATTGCTAATGCAGTCTACATTCTGTCTTGGATTTTTCTCGGGCTATTCAGGTGGGTAAGGAGTGAAGTATTAAGTTTTTTGTTAAAACCTACCGGTGTGTTTCAGACACGGTGGATCACAGGTAATAGATAGTAAACAAGATATGCTGCAGACAATTTATGACATCTTCGAGTTTGAACCCACACTGTTGGTGGTGTATACGGTGCATATCTACATTTCTATTCATTATATATTATATTTTTTTTATTCTCCAGTTTCGCAAGAGCTAGTTTTAGCATTTAAGTATTACGCAATTTAGATCAGGCCATTTGGAAATATTTCAAAATTACATTTTCAAATGCATCGTACAGTACATCTCCGTCCGTTTAAAAATCAGTATGAATATGAACATTTTATTAAAGAACTGTTAAGAGAACTTTGTTAATTCCTAGTGTACGGTGCCCCTGCCAAATGCGATTTGGCGACAATTGGTGGGCGATAAATTTTATAGTTTGGCAACCCTATTTCATGACTTTCTTAGCAATATCATGATGTACGGCAACCTTTTTTTTTTTAATTTGGCGACAAAAAAAACTTAATTTTTGGCCTTGGTGCCAATTTTTGGACTTGGCGACAACGGGGCACCGTACACTAGGAATTTACCGGGAACTTCTTGACATAATTTTTTTTCCGGGTATGTAGCAAAATCCAGCTTGAATACCAGCCACTAGCCGTTTCATCCCTACTCGCAACTAGGCTTGCCAGATAGGGAAGTTGGAGAATTTTGGCAGGATCGTGCGAGGTGTCGTCCATATATTATATAAGGGACATGTAGGATAAGAAATATTCTGTCCTGCATAGATTTATGTTGTCTATAAGTCCTTTATTTGCCACAAATATAATTGAAGGTGCAACTCGACTTAAAATAAATAGTAATTACTCTTATGTATGTCAATACAGTAGTTTGACACACAGTACTCTTTTCCAGGCAAAGCATTTGAGTGCAAGTTTTGATCGAAGGTTTGCCTGCAATCACCATACTCCACTGCTTGAATGGGTACTAGCTGCTGTCATGGTTAGTCAAAGGCCGGAAACCATAATTGCCTGGAGCCGTAAGTCGATGCCTCGTATGATACTTGCAGGGAGGCTTAGTCTTAGAATTTTCAGAATCTCGACAAGGGGTACTGAAAGTTAGGAATTAAAAATAAATCTATGCAGGACACAAATAATCTTCCCTTACGTGTGTGTTATGCAATGTGCGGAGGACCCCTCACACCTAAATTTGCCAGAAAGGTATAGGAAATACGTTTTAAGGCTTGTTTTTCAAGGAAGGCCATGAGCTTATCTTTTCTATTGTAATACATTAATTTTCCACACCCCCAACTGTGAAATCCTAGCTGTATGAATGATCATGTTATTTGGTGACAGATTGCATGTCAGTTGTTATACATTCTACAGTGAAAGTGTGATTAAGAAATATCGTCTGCTTCAGAAGCATATACCACTTGGAAACTTGTCATTGTTTAATAACATCGTTTACCTGTTACCAGTTCAATCGATACAACTTGTTGGGGGGAACAGTAACTTGTTGGGGGTCCAGTGACTTCACATTCCGATTGAACAGGTAAAGTTCCACTGGACGGATTATTTTTTCATGCTCATAGAGGTGCCTCTGTCTGTCTTTAATAAAATCAATGGACTGAAAAAGGTTAAATGTACTTTTGGCCTACTACCAACACTGAGAAAATCAATGGACCACAAAGGACTAATTCTATGGTGGTGCAGAGAAGAAAGAAATACAGTTCAATAACCTGTCAGACTCTCAAAGAGATGACAACTGGAATGAACACTAAAACAACTATGCTAACTTTCTGACTGATACTGAAAAGAATGTTGTCTAGGAACTTATTTTTTTAATGGGGAGCTGAGAAAATTATAAATATAGATATGAATGCCATCTATTTTTTTGTGACCAACAAAAACAATGTAGAATATGCCAATATAGAGTACAATTAGAACAAATGCAAAATTATGACTATCAATTAGAAAATGGTTAAATGTACTGCATGATGCACTGATCTCTAACTGTAACTTCTGGATTGTGCAAAATAGTTTGTTTACTTGAAGCCAACTGAAGGAGTAACTGTACCCCACTGTCATCGCTATCACAATATTTGGCATATTTTTCGTGTTAAAATAAGCCAACAAGTAGTAATGCTTTTGACTGATTTTTTTTTTGGCAATATAAAAATTTATTCTATAACAAGAAAATATAATATTTATGTTCATTTAATATTTCTACAATGCTATGGTTTTAAAAAACACCAATAAATCTCTTAAAAAGTTTAGGGTGCAGTATGGCTGCTTCCACAATGGCCTCAAACTGCCCATAGAGGAAACAAGTTTTCAGCCTTCCAGAAGTTACAGTCGAAGTTCAGTGGTATGATGTATAAAAAAAAAAATATTTATATATTTTTTTTATTTGTATTGCTACTATTATTATTACTTATATACTTTGCAATTGTTAATGGTTTTAATATAAATTGTTCTGAAGATCAAAAGGTATTTTTTGCACTAGTTATTTTGATAATTTTAATCTTGAAGTGAAATTTTGGGGCTTAGCAGCTTTACAATATTTTCCCCATGCCTATGACAAATCCATAGAAGGGCCTCAATTGTTCCACCATGAATACAAAGAAATTACTCAAGTTGAATTGCCTAAAAAAAAAAAATTTGTAAATTAAGGCACCAAAATCATGAAAGGTTGTGTCATAAATTCTCTGAACCACCCTTGAGCAAAACAGATTCCAATGTGCAAAGATAGCACCATTTTTGCAATAAGGGACGGTATAGGAATTGCGATTTATGTCTAGGTGGTCTGTACATTTCTTTGTAATTCAAAATTAATACTTTTATCATTTAGTTTGTTATTGCTTGCCTGTCTGTATATTTCTAAAACTTTTTTTTATAAAATCTGTTTTATACATAAGGTGAAAAGTTATTGAAATACTGAAATGTTTGAATTTTTTCCTAAATGTTTGTAATTTGTGTTTAAAAATAAAAGGATATTTGGGTATATAATGAATTTATTTAGATAAGAGGCCATTCCATTGTATTTGTCCCCTCCGTAACTTTTTGTTATTTTATTACATGTTAATTAAAGTAAAATAAACCCAAATTTTTAAAAACTAAATGAACTGAAAACTAACAGCACTAAAAAAAATTAGGATTATTTTACATTATAAAATTATTATTTATTTAAAATTAAGTTTATTATAAAATAACAAAATAATTGTGGAAGGAACAATTAATGTGGAAAGGCTCTAAGGTTCAAATTTCTATATAAGAATATTGCATTTAATTTATTTCTCATAGTGAGAACTAATTTTTTGTTGTTGTTAAATTTAGTTTATTCAGAAATAAACTAAATTTAGTTCGATACAAATTTAAAACAATTATTAAACAAGAAAAATTCCTAGTTTGTTTTCTTACTATTATTTCAAAATATACCAACAATTTTTAGGAAACGTACGGAAGGGGTTTGAAAATTAAAAATTTCCTGTTTAAAAAAGCAAACAAAGTATTTTGGTAATTTAATTTAGGCGAAAAAAATTTAGATGACATTTACACATCACAAATACATTGCAAATCTTGCATTTTTTATAAGTTTTCTTTTTAAAGAAACGCATACAACAGGTAATTTGTAACGATTCCTTAAAACTTGACCGCTTTTAACGGCAACTTCAACAGAGCATTTTTAATTCTTGTAATCTAGGTATAACTAGTTTTTGCTGTCCTTTATAAGAAATTATGTAATCAAAAAGACAAAACAAGGCATTTTCAAAAAAATTGCATAACAATTTTAATAAAATCTGAGAATAAAAATGGTTCTATAAGTATATAATCACTACAAAGCATTCATCAAATGTGCTATTTTACAAACAGCATCCGGGAAAGGTTCAAGGTGTTCCAAGTCATCCGGCTCAGGGTTCTCTTTAATAAAAATCTGTTGTGGAGGTGAAAATAAGGAACATTTCTTAAGAGGTGTGCAGTAGTATTTATATATACAACATCCCTTTTCCAGTACTTCAATTAATTCTAGAGTCTGAACAGGCGGCAAAACTAGTGAGAAATATTCACACACTTGTTCGGTAGAAGTACCTGGTGCTGTGATGATGCGGCTCAGTATCGTCGACAGCAAATCGAAAAATGCGGGTTTGTTTAGGGTACCGTCTGGATTACGCCATGTCCTGGGAATAAAATAGATTTTGCAGATTGATTTTTGTCTTGTGTGACTTGACACTGGCCCATTGTCGCTCAAAGCATTCGAGTCAACGTTATTCAGTTTGGTATCAAGCTCGCAGGACGAGCATGGATCTTGGGCATCCGAGTTCACTTGTTGTGCAGTGGATTTTGAAGGACATATATTTTGAATTGAAATATCACTGTTGAGCCTATCAGTGTCTTTCTTGTTCTGTCCGTCTGTTAACGGGAATGAAGACAATACCCAATTGCTCGCAAAGCAACTGCACACATATATGAAGTTAGTGACGCCTGTACGGATCACCAATACAGCGTCTCGAAACCGGTGCAAGTGGTGGAAGACGGAGAGTTCTCCTGGCAACTTTATGAACGCTTTCCAAATCTGCTTTTCCGTCACCCCTTTCCACCCAGATTCATACACGTAATGGAATATGCATATGGCATCCAGAACCGTTTGTGGTGAATACTGTTCATACAAAGACTCAACCAAAGCCAGGTAATCTTTATCATTTGAGAACACATCGGCAGGAATGTAGGATGTCAGAAACTTTGTGATGTCAGCAATGCGATTGTTTGTAAGTTCCATCCTGTCCCGGGTAATGTATTCCGATTCAGCCGTTTTGTCCCAATCGGGTGTTTTTTCAATGACCTCTGCCGGGTTGACAGGTAACGCGGGGTGGGTGGATGGCTTCAGCCGGCAGAACACTCGGCAAGAGTTCAGAACGATGTAATCCTGGGAATGCTGAGCCCTCTCGATGGGGGGTTGTGACAACTCCTGCCGTAGCAAATACAGTGCGAACCTCGAGGCATTAGATGACCGATGGATTTCGCTTACCTGCGAGTTTGATAGGTCTTCGTTCAGTAGGGGATCGAGATCTTCCATCTCGCTGTCATGCACAACGGCAGAGTGGGCTAGGTTTGATTCATCATTGCTGGATGGCATTAAATTGTTCTCTGCATTCAATAATTTTGATAATTCAATGGACTCTTTGTCACTCAAGGCGTGGATCATTCGCTCGACAATGTTAGTCCTAGCTTCTTTGCTGAGAGAGGAGTCAAATAGGATGATTTGTTCGGGTATTTGAGTGTGGACTACTAAGCGTTCCATTGTGACCAGAGCGAGAACCGAAGCGGCATAACCAGGAGGAATGTTCCCTTTCAGTTCTACATTTGTTTCAGAGTTCAATGTATTCAAATTATCCAACAGCTCCTTGCACTCTTTGAAAATGCGAATGGGAAACTTGGTCAGCATAGCATTGCTGTAGGTAATTGAAAACTTGTATGGACAGGCCGACTTTAGCGAGCGTTTTAAATCGGTCCGCATCGATCTTTTCTTTACAGCAATGACCTTCTCTTTTCGAAGGTGAGCCACAGCCGATTGCAGAAAACTGTCTGGATAACCCTGATATAACTTATGCAAAAGATAAGACCAGTTGTTGCCATCATTAGCAGCAGCCATGGCCGAAAGAATAAGAGTGAGAAGAACGAACTTCCTGACTCCATCCTCACACATAGGATCCTTATAAACCCTACCTTGATCGAAAATGTTATCTTCCTTTACAATTTCATAGACTTTAGCGAATCTTTCCACAGTATCAGGGAGCACTATATTTTTGCACCTATCAGAAGCAGGCAGAGTGAACTTTTCCCTGAGTCGGTTCAAGACTGTGGTGAACATGTTTTTCCATACTGTCTCGCTGGTTTTGGGCGGCTTGGGCTTGTCGAACTCGCTCACTAGTGCTGCGTCTTGAAGGGCCTCACCCAAAAATACCCGCACGTTGTTAGCAGTGGTGGAATTCATCATCATGTACCTAACTCTCCTCTGGCAAGCTCTGGAGCTCTTGTTACCAGATACACCTGGCACATGCTCATGCAGCAGATCTCTCACCACAGTAAAAGGCACAGCTAGAAACTTATTAAAAAGTGGATCAAGGAAGCAGGATGCCACTTTGCACAGCAGGAGAAAGCTATCTTCCTGGGGACTCCAGTCGCAGCGAGCTTTGTCTAGCTTTTCCATCGCCGCCTTATCTTTTTCGTCATAGTATGGAAGCCGTTTTGAAGGCCTTGCTTTGAGTGTCCTTATTTTGACCCTCTTCTTCTTTCCCTTACTTGCAGGCGTCGGTGGCTCTTCTACAAGTTTTCTCACATTGCCCTTCTTCCATTTGTTTTCCTTCTGCAGAAGCAGTGAACTCTTTGTCAACCTCTGCAGCCTCGATCTGCTTTCCGGTTTCGCGGTTTGCGATGTCTGTAGCAAATGCTGCAGAGAATTCAGAACTGGGTTGGTCCTTTCCTTAGACAAGTTGAGGGGTTTGACACCGCTGGCAGCCGCTTGCCAGTTACGTCGGGAATGCATGAATAGGACTGAGTCGTAGCCACCGGCTCCCAAGCTGTCTCCTGGAATGGTGCCTGTGTCGGAAACCTCATCAAATGCTTTGCTCTTGAATGTTGTTATTAACTCTGGCTTGAAGTTTGCCTCCATGATAGCTATAGTTTTGCCAGTGGCCGCACTGAACTTGCCCAAAGGTGTGTGGAAACATGTACTCTCCAGATCCAGCCAGTAGTTTTCTACATCGTCCTCACCATGAAATGTATATAGCTTCACCTCATAATTTAGATCTGCCTTAACATGAATATATCCGGGAGGAGATATCGTTGTATCTTTAAGGGAAGCGTTCTTATGCACATACAGGAAGATTTGATCTTTCTGCTTTCCCACTTGGGGTCCTATAGACACTAGACCCATGTAGCAGAGGACCCGGATAACATCGTTCGTGGAGAATAAGTATTTGCGGTTGTTCAATAGGTTGTTGCGTAAATGCTGAGGTAGGAACTTTATGAGGTAGTTTGCCTTCTCTTCATTCTCAAGATAGTTATTTAAACCAGGCACACCTTGCCTAAAATTAACTATCTTGAGGAACAGCGAAAGTGGCATGCGGGTGTAGATATCGGCAAGAAAGCACCATCCCTCATTTCTTCCATAGTCTGGAAGGGGTGGGACGAACCTTTTCCAGCTGATGCTGTCATGGTACACAACCTGTTCATTGCTGTTGATCAAATCCACTTTGTGCTGGTACACAAGATATTGGAGAAATATGTGCAATGATTTTGCCCTTATATATTTTGGAGTCATCAAAGGGTATTTATGCAAAATTTCTTCCTTGTACTCCTTTTCT
Source organism: Troglohyphantes excavatus (assembly GCA_963932185.1). NCBI lineage: Eukaryota > Metazoa > Arthropoda > Arachnida > Araneae > Linyphiidae > Troglohyphantes > Troglohyphantes excavatus. The sequence goes on from OZ010678.1 coordinate 29,897,292, forward strand.
GTTACTTCTTTCTTTACAATATTTTCATCAATGAGGGATTCTGATTGAGCCTGGTTGGTTTTAGATAATTGTTTCCCACAGTTCTGATTCTTTTTAATGTCTTTAGAAACGCTGAAGTACTTAAATTTAGCTTGTTCGATTGCAACTTGGATGAAAGGGTCAGACTGCTGTAAAGAATTATCACAAATGAAATCAATTTTGGTTCTTTCTTCTTCTAACTCCAGTTCAGCAATAAATTTCTTCAGTTTTCGATCGGAATGCAATGAATTTACCAGCCGTTGTGTAGACTTTTTATCCAGCCTGTAACTGTAGCCTTCCTCCTGTTCTTTTTCAAGAATATATTTCTGCAAATCCCCTATAGTTGAAACTCTTTCCGCCTTTAGGTAATTAAGTATCAGGTTGGCCCGTTTAAGTTTTCGGTAAGTCATCTGCGATTTGTAAGTATTTGATGACATAGTTGGCTCGTCCGAAATACTCACAAGTTTAGGAGCCTTTCCATTATCAGGGTCTTGACTTTGAACTTCCAGAACTTGCGATACAATATTCTGGAAGTTGGATTCAACAGCATTATGCATAATACTTTTACCTTCTTCACTATTGTTTTGCATTGGCACTTCATCAGCAAACCGAACCTTTTTCTTCTTGGGAGCAACAACCTTTTCTTCATCACAGACAGTTTTTCGCTTCGCAGATTGATTTAAAGAATCCCCATTAACCAGCATAGCCTCTTTTGTTCGAATAGCCTGCTCTTTGAGAGTTGAGTATGCCAAGTTCTGGGCCTCGTAAGCTTTAGAGATATACTTTGTGACTTTTTGCCGACCTCTATCCTGCAACATCGACACAATCTCTCCCTTTTTGATCAATATACGCAGCAGTCCCCTGATGTCCAATCTGGGAAGGGTCATGATTCTGCCCATATCTCCAGAACTAATGCCTTCCGGACCTGCCTCGTTGATGTGCTGGAACACTTGATACACCAGCGGTACGCCAGCTAGAATCTTCGAGTTGTCGAAGTGTATATTCAAAGGAATGGCCCTTTCCTTACCAATGTTCTCCTCTTCGTCATCATCATCCTCATCATCACAATGCCTCAGGAGTACCACAATCTTCACTACCTTCTCATGCCCACACACTGTGTACCAGTCCTTATCTGTGCCATCAGAGTAGAAATCCTTACAGGAAACTGTCTGCAGCTTGACCCACCTCTGGAAAGGCCTGTAGAACAGTTTCTTGAAGGTGCCGTCCTTGATCCCCAGCTCCTCCCTCACTGTCTTGCAGGTCTCTCGGTTCTGCGGCTTTACCTTGAGGAGGTCACACAGGCGCTTCATCAAAGTCGCCATCTTGGTCTTGCGCTGGACATAGAACCTCGTCAAGTGGAAAAGGCACCCGTTCGATGTCTGCCCCCTGTTCATCTTCATATAATGCATTTGCTTGGTTATCAGACCCTTCTCAGTCAGTTTCTTCCTGTAGTAGTGTAGTTGCTTGCAGAAAGGAGCTTTCAGGCACAAGAGCCCACCCTCGCCTTGCGTGACTTCGCCGAAGTAACGCGATCGGCCGATGCGCTCCAGCATGCAATAAGACTCCAAAGTGAGATCCATGAGGGGATTGGCCTCGGTTCCAATTAGAGATAAAAGACGGAGCTTAGACGAAGCAACCAACACAAGAGAATCCCCCCACTTTTCCACTGCTTGGCACAGAGACACAAGTAATACTTCATAACCACACCTTATATCAGAAGTTATGCATTTCCTTGTCTTATATGTCGAACACGATCCGCGCACTTCTCCGTCCCTTATTTGCACAATGGGGAAATACGGATCAGGTATTTTTTCTGCCGGTTCCAGGACCACCCCAAGCTCAGGATCTATGTTTTCATATCTGTTATATATCGGCACAAACTGGCGTGGATGTGGAAGTTCATATATTTCAATCTCCTTGTGCTTTGCAACATTGTCCCAAAAGAAGCTTTTCGAATCCTCGTCAATACTGATGGGGAAGTCGGGACGATCCGCTAAACGTTGCCATAGCATTTCCAGTGTAATGCCATCCAATCCTTCAAGGGCTATTTCATCCAGCAGACTGGATAAGAAATCAAAAGCAGTCCCCATTTTTAATTAGTATTAATGAGATGATCAAGGAGATCTAAAAGAGAAGATGGAAATTCATTAATATATATAAAAATAAATATTTATCTATGTATTTCATACTAAGTGTTTTGTGAGATCTTGGTGGTAAATGTTTTAGTTGACACACTTGCACTATTTTTGAAAAATTCTATTGACCAATTGACCAAATCTATTGAAGCAAATTCGAAGCATGATGATTTGCATGAAAAAAATAGAACCGAATATTTTCTAAATTTTCTTTTATTTACAGGATTTTTTTTCCATTTGTCTTTGTATTAACTTTGAAACATTTCCATGACTATTTTAAATCTTTCTTTTATTTATTAGGTAATTAACCTGATTTCTGATATTCCTTGTGACTTTTTAAATAAACAGAATCCCACATTTCAAATATAATATGAAAAATAAATTTATTAATTATACAGGGTGCAGCAAGCTAACTTCCTTATTTCGTAATGCAATAAAACAAAAAGTAGTAAAGATTTCTTTTTATTTATTTTTTTATACAAAAGTTACACATTTAAAGTTGTGGTTTACATAGTTTTAAAAATCATATCGGGTAAGTGACGCCAGCCATTATCGATACACTGGGTGAATCGAATTCTGCTGTTTCTCATCACTCTCTCCAGCATATTTTGTGGGTATGTTGGCCGTTTCACCCTGAATGTTTCTTTTCAGATCTTCAAGAGTTTGTGGGCGGTCAGTATAGACACGGGATTTTAAATACCCCCACATAAAGAAATCACATGGGCCCAAATCGGGAGAATGCGCTGGCCACTCCAAACCGCCTCTCAGTGAGAGGAGACGTCCTGGGAAGGGATTTCGTAACACAGCCACCGATGCCCTTGAAAGTATTTGCTGTTGCTCCGTCCTGCTGAAACCATACCAAGTCCATTTCATCGAGTCGTGGCAAAAAAAAACTCTATGAGCATGTTCACATAATGGTCTGAAGTGACTGTGGCAGTCTGTTAATTTTCTGATGGGACGTACGTCACCACTTCTTTTTTTCTGCACAGAACCAGTAACCATGAATGTTGTCACCCACAAAAGAATAGATTTCCAGTCCGGGACAGGCCCCAAAGGTGCAATATTGAAGCAATTTCGGAAAGCGTGCTGGGTTGAAACCACCAAAATTCCGTTGGAAAAATAGGCCTATATGGCAAATGCACACTGTTCGTTACTCCAATGCATGATGGCGACAGGACCACAAGGTCACACAACTTTATGATCCCCTCTCTCGAACGAGACCACGCCCACCTGCCTGGGGCTCCTGTAAGCTTTAGAGCACTCACTTCAAAAAAGGAAGTTAACTTGCCGCACCCTGTAGGTGTGGTATGTTTCTTTTTTAAATATTTAGTGAAATATCACATATATAATTTTATCATAAAAATTCATATCCCTTCAGAAAATGAGCTGATGATATTTTTGGAATCGTGCTGCCATCTACTGTAAGATTAAATAAGCTTAACAATTATTTGAATTAGCTTTAGAACTGAATAAAACAGTCAAAAAAATATAGCTAGTGTAAAGAGAGGTACAAATTGAAATTTATTTTTAGTAAATACATTTTACTGACCTATTTTACAAAGACCTTAACAGCACCTTATGAGGGCCTAATTTTTTGAAACAATAATTTGTAACAAAGAGTTACCTCTAAAGTCGCAAATAGGCTTTTTAGTATTTTTTTTTAAATAAATGAATATAACTGATGAAAATAGGTGAAATCAGCAAAAAGGTATTGGATGTAAAGAAGTTATGCTTTTTTTAAACAGATACAATATTGTGTTTAATTCACATCAAGATCAAACATTTTTAAAGAGGTTTAGTAAAATGATTTAAATGATAGTCATTTCAAGGACTTTTTAAGACCCTTCTGGGTTAATTCCTAGTGTCCGGTGCCCTTGCCAAATGGGATTTGGCGACAAATGATTGGGCGATAAAGTTTATATTTTGGCAACCCTACTTGACGCATGCGAAAATATCATGTTCTATGGCAACCCTAAATTTTTTAACCATGTAGCTGCGTAGCTTAAGAGTGCCATCGAAATGCCCCAAACAACTGCCCGAAGGATCGCCTGTAAGCACCATGATCAACTGCCCGGACCAACGCAATGTCCGCCATTTTGCGTCATCTGACCATAGTTAAAAAATACGAGGCATCGTTCCCGGGTCTTTCCTTCGAGATAGGCCCCAAACCGTCGCCAATAGCCCACTGTGCGGCTCTAGTGCGACGTTAATTAACCAAACCAAACCGCCATTTTGATTTGGCGCCAAAAAAAACGCGTCATTTTTGCCTTGGCGCCAATTTTCGGACTTGGCGACAACGGGGCACCGTACACTAGGAATTTACCCCCCTTCTGTAACTAGAAACTTCTTAAATAACAAATAAGGAGTCAAGCTATATAAAAAATAAGGAGGAGCTAAGTACTTTATAAGAGCTAAAACATGCTCTTTTTATAAAACTCACTACGTCTTATGTATTTGCAGAATTTTGCAATTAGTTCAAACACCTTTTGAATGTCATATTGACTTGAAAATTAGCAATGTGATCCTGAAGATGAAACAATATTTAGCCATAAAACAGTGTTCACTCTAGAAATAAAAAGGGGCAGGGCACTGTTAGCAGAAAAAGGACACCCCATTTTTGGAAAGGCACTTCCTGTTTTTAAAAGGGCACTTAAAAAAAAATTGGAGTGGGCGTGGCCACCCGTTGACTCATCGGACCTGTGACCAAACAATTTTTTTTCCGATTTGTTGGTTGACATTGCGCAAGAGCAGCATATTGGGCTATTGGTGAAGGAAGAGGGCTTATCTCGAAGGAAGAACAGTACAAAATTGATGTCACTGTGGAAATACTACTTGAAATCCAAAATTTGACATTTTTAAATTTATGTTTTCGCTAAATACCAAATCGATAAGTGCCCCGAATCAGGCCCCTTACAAAACTGATGAAAAGGCTACTAAAATTAAAAATTTGGTAATAAAATGTCTAATCTTGTAATCTTGCCCAAACCATCTTACAGGCAACCAATAGGATTCGCGCAATGCCCCGTGCTCGAAATTACCGCAGAATCACTTAATTCCAATTTACCCACAAAAAAAAAATTAATTGATGCCATTTTTAAAGAGAGCTAGGAAAGCAAAGATGCTTGTGCTTGACTAAAAAGGACAATAGGGGCGGAATTTTTCTCGAAAGAGGGCAGCATTTTTTAAAAAGGGGGATGAGCGCGCTATCGAGATGAAAAAAAGGCGGGCAGGGCGGACCACCCTTCAAAAAACTCCTAGAGAGAACACTGCATAAAACTAATAATAAATAAGGAATTTTCTTTAAAAATTAATTGGCTCACAAGGTTTCTTCCCACACCTATAGAAAAAAACTTCAGAGAGAAGGGTGTACAAAAATCATGATTTTTTTGAGAAAAAAAAATTGGATTTAAATCAGATGTTCAACTACTCTACACATGAGGAGCTGGTAAATACCCCAATAACATGCCGTGTATCATTTATCTGCTTTCATTTCCACCAAGGTGACAACTAAACCATGATTTTGTTAAAATCACAATGATGTACCTATTTATGTAAAGTATATATACTTTACGTAAATAGGTATCTATTTATTCAAAAAATTCCATAAGTTATACCCATTTGTTTTTTAAATAAAATTTATCATTGAAATGAAACCAAATTAGGTTTTTATCTTCTTCCAGAATATATATTTTATTAATTTAACTAATAGTTTTCCTAGGAAAATAAAATAATTTGTTGGATATTTTTTAGACGACTTTCTAGTATTTTAGTAGCAAAGCTGGCAAACCTCCGATCGCAAGATCACTACATTTGTACTTTTCTTTGTCAAGTCCATTAGTCGGGCTAGTATTCCCTCTAATTACTAGCCGAATGCCTTTACCCACTGGGCAACTGGGAGCCCTATGGGCATTATATTAATGCATTGTTGAAGGTCCAAACTCGTTACAAAATCCTAGGGGTCACAATCAGAGCTGGCAAAGTTTTGGTACCAAAAAACATTTTTTCCAAATTTCTGGATTTTGATACATGATTTAAATGTGTTTTTTTTTGCATTTGCAATATCATAATTTTTTTAATAAAGTGTTTTATTTAAAATTAATTTAATTGCTATTAATTTAATTTTTATGAAAAGTTTGAAATTATGGCTAAATTATATAATTAGTTAAAAAAAATTAAAATTTCAATCATGGTCAAGTGCTCTTGGGCTATTACCTAAATTCAAATGACTTTCAAAAACCACAAAAATCTTGAAAAAGACAAAATTTCTTAATCATGGTATTTGCAAGCAACTTATGAAAAAAAAAGGGGTAGAATAAAAAAAAAACCAGGATAAATATTTTAAAACCCATTTTAGTATGTAAAAATGAGGAGGGAATTGAATAGCTGCATGACAGCTGAGAGAAAAATGTTAATGCACTCAAAGCTACATCAGAGGAAAATTTCTGGTTGCATTTCAGACTACAAGCATCTTGAAGAAGGTCTTCTAAATTAAAAAAAAAAACTAACAAAGTATTACTATTACTGTGAAGATATTGTAGAATCATCTTTATTACAGGGAACGAATATAAATTTAACGATATATAATTGCTATTCAAATATATATACAGTGTTCACTCTAGGTGTTTTTTGAAGGGCGGGCCGCCCTGCCCGCCCTTTTTAAATCTCAATAGCGCCCTCATGCCCTTTTTTTCAAAAATGCCGCCCTCTTTTGAAAAAATTCCGCCCTTCTTGCCCTTTTCAGTCAAGTACAAGCATCATTGCTTCCCTAGTTGTCTTTACAAAAGGCATTGATTAAAAAAAATGTGCGTGTAAATTGGAATTAAGTGAATTATGACAGCAGAAAAACAAACTTTTTTATAACTACGCGTGTTGTGAAATCGCGATGATTCCGCGGTAATTTCGAGCACGGGACATTCCACAAATCCTACTAGTTGCCTGCTCCTGCATATGAAATTCTGAGTTTTTTTCTGTGTTTTTTTTTTTAACTGAATATGGTTTGGGACTAGGCAGGGATTGGTTCGCAAGACTAGGCATTTTATTACCAAATTTTGGATTTAAGTGGCCTTTTTATCAGTTTTGTAAGGGATCTGATTCCTACTTACAGAACTGCTTTTTAGGGAAAACATTTTTAAAATGTCAAATTTTAGATTTTAAATAATATTTTCATAAAAAGACATCAATTTTGTACGGGTCTTTCCTTCGAGATAGGTTCCGAACCGTTAACAATAGCAATGTCAACCAACAAATCGGAACTTTTTTTTTTTTTTTTTTTTGGTCACGGGTCCGATGTGTCAATATGTGGCCACGCCCACACAATTTTTTTTTAAAAGTGCCCTTTTAAAAACAATAAATGCCTTTTCAAAAATGGGGTGCCCTTTTACTGCCAACAGCGCCCTGCCCCTTTTTATTTCTAGAGTGAACACTGATATATAATTGAATTATTGCCACATTTCCCATCAACCATAATCGCCCCACATTTGGAGGGTAACGGGATTCGAACGCGGGTCCACAGTTTCCAAACTCCATGTCCTAACCACTAAACCAATAAGGCAAACAAAACAACTAATAAATTTGCAATGAATACAATAAATAAAAAATATATACTTGCCCTTCATTAAGAAGTTTTTCACATTTTACGGACAAAATTTTTTTAGGAAAACAGTTTGTCATATAACAAATTACATAGCGTCGTTGGTGACAGAAGTTGATATTTAGTAATATATAATAATGGTACTATATACTTTCTGAAAATCTATTAATAAAATTTAAAATAGCTTTCGAAACACTGAAAATGATTAATTATGATGAATAAAAGTAACTAATTAAACAAATCTTTATTTTGATAAATTCCAAGCTTCGACACTTCATTTAAGTTGCCAGATACGCATGTATTTTTCTTTCAGCGTTTGATTAATTAAAATTACCTTGTTTAATTAACGTCCAAATAGATTTGCAAAGTTCGCTCATGGTTACGGTTCGGGGTTTATCTGAAAGGAAAGACCCGGGAACTCTGCCGCGTATTTTTGAACGATGACAAGGACAACACCTGAGCTAGCATCCGACGCAACCTCAATAGGCGTCAGGACATTGGACTCCGATCAGATTTAACGTGCACCAGTTTCGTGTATACACTGACAGAAGTGGGGGTAGTTCAGACGACTTTTTGTTTTATCCATTTGGGCCCAAAAGTAAAACGTAAAAAATTACCTAATGGCATTATCCTTAAGCAAGAAATATTAATATTAGCTTGATAATATACAAGTTGATTGGTTGACAGCAAATCACGTGAAACTTACCAACTAATAAAAAATACGAAGGCGTCACTTATATAGTAATCTCAATACCAGGCATCAAAGAATTTAAAATTTGATCATGCAAATTTAGTAACTGTGACTATAGTTTATACGTAGTACTTGTAAACAAAAATACCGCTTTTTCGATTTCGAGAAGAAATTCTATTAAATTGTTAAGAGAAATATTCGTTCATACCATTTGTAGAAAATGGAATCGGACGTTGAAAATATATCTGCCGATATTGTTTCCGCTGTAAATATTATAATGGACCCAATTACACCGGCTGGAGATAGGAAACGAGCGCATGAGGTTTACATTTTTGTATCTTTAATTGTGCTGATAATAAATGTCGTTTCTTTCTGAATGTTTGCCTTATAAGAGTATATCTTGACGTATTTATATTGGTTCTCCTCTTTTATCCCTAAATTTTGAAATTATCATTTTTGTAGACCCGTATTTGGTCTACACGCACACACAAACAAGTGAAACTATTAAAGTCATATCGACCTTCCAAAACGATCTTTATTCACATTCTTTTTTTGAAAATAAGTATAGGAGGGACTCCACCAAAACAAAAGTCAGGGATATCCGAATGGGAAATGTGGTGTACAAAAATTGGAGAGTTGCGAGTACTGTAAAAGTAAAGAATAGGGGGGTACTCTGCCAAATCAATTTTTGTAAACAAAATAGACATGGCAGATCTATATTCTATATTGCCATCGCGGTAAATTCCTAGTGTACGGTGTGATTCTGAAAATTGGCACCAAGGCCTTGGCAAACATCGTGAAGCAGTGTGAGAAAAAATAAGTATAGTTGCCGTACATCATGATATTGCTAGGAACGTCAGGAAATACGGTTGCTAAAATATAAAATTTATCGCCAAATCACATTTGGCGGGGGGCCCGCCAGTTTATGGAAATATATTTTCATGGTGTGCCAAGTGCCTTCAATAACATTAGTATGCGTTCCAGTTGTACAGTAGCCATTTTCAATCGGACCATTGTAAAAATGCCAACAATCGGAGATAATCATGATTCCAAGCAAAATAAACCTTTCAATCACATCCATCAAAGTCTCATTTTTACTATCTTCAACCACACAAAAAAGCATTTATTCTATCTCCTTGAATGTCGAAATTTACACTATACAAGAAAGAAATAGCATATTTAAATTGCAGCTATTCAATTGAACATACAATCATTTAGGAAAAATTCCAAAAAAAGAAATTTCTCAGTACAATGATCCTCAGTCTTATTTATGTCTTCACAATATTTCATACATATTTACAAAAAATACCTTTAATTTTTTTATTTGCATGTTAAATATTGAATTATATGCGTCTGCTTGAATTCTTGTAATTCAGGCCCTTTCACTTGTATTACTCAGGAGGCGTCACTATCCTATACTTAAGTTTTAGCAATTGTAAATGTTAGTAAAAATATAAATTTTAAGTTACTGTAGTTTATGGCATTAACCCTAGGGTCATTATGGTCCTAGGGCCATTAACCCTAGGGCCTAGGTCCTACCCATGTCAATTCAACGGGACCATGACACCCACCACCTCCGATTTTTTTAAAATTTGGTGAAAACGCTTTCCTTGTGGGTCAAAGCAAATATCCGAATTTGTTTTGCTGTATCTCAAATAGTTTTTATTTTACAGCCATTCGAAATTTCAGAATTTCAGCTCATCTTGCACATTTGAGATTTTTAAAATCAGTCGCATATATCTAGAGATAAAATTCTTTCTCCAGAACTATTTATTGTATCTCTATGAATTTTTTTTGGCAAATCAATAAAAGCATATTAATGTTATAAAAAAATATTTCATTCCCCAAAATCAATAAAAATTTTCAGGAAAAAATTTGAAAGAGCAAGAATTTGATCTTTTTTTGTAGAAAACTTACTTTATTAAATTTAAATTATCGAAAACAGTGTTCTTTAAAATTTAATTTTATTCTTTATTATGATAAACCATGTTCCTACAATTATTTTCATACATAAAAAAGTAAAATTGTGGAGGTCCCTCTTTTTGATAATTTTGATTTAGTAAGTTTTTCTACAAAAAAATCAAATACTTGCCTCCTTCAAATTTTTTCCTGAAATTTTTATATTGATTTTGGGGAGTGAAATATTTTTATGTAACATCAATATGCTCTTATTGATATTCCAAAAAAACTTCATAGTGATGCACTGAATAGTTACGGAGAAAGAATTTTATATCTAGATATATGCGCCTCATTTCGAAAATATTAGACATGTAAGATGAGCTGAGATTTTAAATGGCTGTAATACGAAAACTATTTGAGATACAGCAAAATAATTTTGTATATATAGTTTTATCTACAAAGGAAGAGTTTACACTAATTTTGATAAAAAACGGAGGTGGTAAGTGCCCTGGTCTCGTTGAACTGACGTATAGACTAGAAAACAAATTTCTTGAAATTAAGTTTTAATTAAAGAGACTTTAAAATTGTTATTTTAAAATTATTTAATTAAAATATATAATGAATGTTAACAGAATAACAAATGACTATATAAAAATTTCAGTATTATAATTATATTGCTAAAAAAAATTTGTTTGTTTTAAAAAAAATTCAAGATATGTGATTTTTCAAGATGGCAGACAAAAGTGAAAATTTTTAACAAAGTGAAAACGGAGGTGGTAAGTGCCCTGGTCTCGTTGAAATGACGTATAGACTAGAAAACAAATTTCTTGAAATTAAATTTTAATTAAAGGGACTTTAAAATTGTTATTTCAAAATTATATAATTAAAATATTTTATGAATGTTATCAGAATAACAAATGACTATATAAAAATTTCAGTATTATAATTATATTGCTAAATAAAAATGTGTTTGTTTTAAAAAAAATTCAAGATATGTGATTTTTCAAGATGGCCGACAAAAGTAAACATTTTTACTATAAAGAGAAAAATAGCCATCAATTTTATTCTTTAATATGATAAAACACGTTCTTACAATTATTTTCATGTATAAAAAATTAAAATTGTGAAGGACCCTCTTTTAGATAATTTCGATTTTATAAAGTAAGTTTTTCTACAAAAAAAATCAAATACTTGCCTCTTTCAAATTTTTTCCTGAATTTTTTTTATTGATTTTGGGGAATGATGTATATTTTTATAACATCAATAGGCTTTTATTGATTTGCCAAAAAAAATTCATAGAGATCCAATGAATAGTTCTGGAGAAAGAATTTCATCTCTAGATATATGCGACTGATTTTAAAAATCTCAAACGTGCAAGATGAGCTGAAATTCTGAAATTTCGAATGGCTGTAAAATAAAAACTATTTGAGATACAGCAAAAAAAATTCGGATATTTACTTTGACCCACAAGGAAAGCGTTTTCACCAAATTTTAAAAAAATCGGAGGGGGTGGGTGTCAAAATCCTTTTTTTTCCGTTGATTTGATATGGAATGACCCCCTAGTTATTGAATATTGTGCCAAAGGGGTTTGCCAAATTGGAATATAGTTGTCACTTTTGCCTTTCTAGATGCTGGATAATTTCAAAGATACTTCACCTCTTGGAGGAAAATGTGGTTTCTACCTCTCTTCTAAAAACAATTCACCTACGATTCGTCACTGTGGGTATCAGTTGATAGATAATTATATAAAGTAAGTATACTCTTTTGTTGTAATTTGTATTCCATAAGCTATTACAAAATGGAAACTTTTTATTTCACTTCATTTTTATATCTCATTATTTATGAATTATTATTAGGGATGAAGTGGATAGTAGTTTTGCTGGATATCGGATATCTGGCGCAGATTGCAAACTGGATTTTGCTGGATATTCAATCGTATAACCGGCAGTTTTTTTTACGACAAGAATTTCTCTTAACAGTTTTTTAATAAACTGTTCATATTCATACTGGTTTTCTAACAGCCGGAGCTGTACTGTACGATGCGTTTGAAAATGATAAAACTAGCTCTTACTTGACTAGTGAATAAAACTATGTATAATATATAACGGACAGAGATGTATCTATGCACCCTACACATCACCAACCGTGTGGGTTGTTTGTGTGTAGGGTGACTCGAATTTAAGACTTGAAGATGTCTCAAAATTGCCTTCAGCATATCTTCCTTACTATCTATTCTCTGTGAACAAACCGTGTCTGAAACGCACCCGGTCAGGTTTTATCGAAAAAGTTATCACTTCACTCCTTACCCACCAGAATAACTCGAAAAAATCTGCAGGATTTTTTTCATCTGGCATGGTAATCGTAAATCCGGCACTTTGTTTCCGTATATGGGACAATTACAAATCTTCCGAATACCGGATATCCGTTTCATCTCCAATTATTATGTTCCCGGACCCACTTTGCCCCATCCTTGTTTAAGGGACAGGGCTCAGGTAACCAGACCCATGAGTGTTTAGTAGTCCGGGCCCCAATTATTATGTTACTTATGAAACTTATAAACCCAGACCCATTTTGCAACACCCCCGAGGAAAAAATCCCCAAGGAGATGAAGCTTAGGTTACAAAACCCTTGAGCATTTAATAGCCCAAGACGGGAACGGACCAATTATTATGTTGGAATTGTCACACATTGTATTGTTAGAATTTTTTTTTTATGCACCTTCAACACCTTTTGAAATACATGTCGGTACAAATGCCAGCACCCTCAAGCCTTTGCCCAAAACTTCAAACTCACTATGAAAACCATTAGTTGCCTTTTCCCCCCTCCCAACAAGAAGAAGCTTACCTTTCTATGAAAAATTCTGTTTAATTATTGTAATGTTTGCAAAGAATTAAAGTTTGTAAATGTTAATTTCAAGCTCTGTCGTCATTCCTTTAGTTATTCAGTTATTTTTTTTGTGTTTTGATGAATATTTCGTAGTGTATGTTTTTGAGAAACTGAATTTTATCATTTGTTCTTCTTTTCAGATTACATTGGAATGAAATAGCATTGGAAGAAAAATTATGGATTAAAAATTCCATTATTGAAACAATTGCTTCAGTAAGTTTTCCTAATATAGTTGTGAGTTGTTGAATCGATGACTTATCTAATGTAGTAAGCACAATAAAAAAAGATGAATTTACTCTAAAACAAAATAATTAATACTTGATATAGATCAAAGTGTTGATTATAAAGAATTTACATATCCTTATATTTGTTTTAGACATCGTTAAAAATTCTTTAACTTTCTAGGATATTGTTGCATAAACCCATTCATAATTTACTTTGAAAGCCTCATACATATTCATATATTTTTTAACATAATACCTATTTTCATATACCTTGGTTATACAAAATTATAGGGTTAAAAATGTATTAAATTAAATTTTTTCCAATTTTTTTTATTACAGAAACCATGATATTATTCGAACAGAAAAGAGTTATATGCTTCAGAAAGTTACATAATACAAGTTTTGTAGTTTTTAAACTCCCAGTTTTGTTTTGATGTAGATTTTTATTTTTCAATTGATTTGTATTCAATTTTTTTCAGCATTATTAGAAACTTTACTTTCTATGAACGATTAAAATAGCATTACACAACACAAAAGAGTTAAATTTATGGTCATTTATTGTACTTTGAGATGCTTTAACAAGAGTTACTACTATTTACAACATGAAAATATAATATTTTATTAATAGTATTTGACGTGTGACTTTTTTGTGTGTGTAATCCCCACTGCTACTCAAAAGTATGGTATCACAACTTCATAAAAATAATCCATTTTACAATATTTCTCAAATCTAATTGTTTGAAGTACAACTAATAAACTATCTTATAAAAAATTATTAATATATATATATATATACATACGCAGTAGAAAGTCTGAAATCCGGATATCCAAAATCAGGAATAATCTAATATCGAGACCTTTTTGAATTTCTAAAAATATATATTTTTAATTGAAGAAAATTTTAAAATGGTTTTCCTTCTTTCCTGTAAACCAACAAATTGGACGGTAGAATGGGGCAGGAGGTGAGAGTGAAATTTACCATGTGTGCATGCTTTAATTTAGACCTTGCAAAGTTATCTCTCACGTTTCCGGAGACTTTTTTAATAATTTTCCATGAAGAATCGGCTAAGTGTTGTTGCAGAGAGATTTAGTTTTTCACATGGACTTGCATCCATTTAAACCTCGGGAAGTCACCTCGCTCTTTTGCATACAAAATGGACAAACGTTGAAAGTTTAAAAATTTCAGACATTTTCAGTAATTTTCTGCGACGAATCAGCCTGCAGAGTGTGGTTGGGGAGATGTTTGGTTTACCACGTGATCTTGCATTAATTTAAATCTTGCGTAGTTATCCTAGTTTCTTGACACAAAAAATAGACAAACTCATGTGTGGAATGTCAAGAAATGTTAATACTGATACAATAATGTTATTCAGTGAAACATAACTGATATACCGATTTTCTATGCATTTTGTCTCCAATAAAATAACGGCTATCAACTCTTTTTTTTCTTCTCTAATTTTTCGATTTCGTTGCAAAGTTTTGGTATCCATGTTAAAGAAAATTGAAATTTCATGTGGTGAGAAATTTCAATTCTGGACTTTTTTTCGCACATGGAAAGTTAATGGATATCGTGATGATCTAAAACCCAGGATTGCTGAAGTTCCAACGCTTACGAAATTTGGGACTTTCTACTGTATATGTATATATATATAATTGTAAGCAGTGAAAACAACTTTACAATAACAAAAATTTCTTCAATGGGTTCTTGTCTAGATAAAAGCTTAATGTAGATTTCAAACATACTTCTCTAATGAAACTTCTAGGTGTTTATTTTAAAAATACGCAAAGAAACTTTTCTGATCATTCACAACATATTTTTTAAACCATTGTTCTACGTTTTTTAAATATGATTATTCAGAATTCATTTATTTTTAGGGTACTGAACCGATGTTAAAAGAGGAATTGTATGTGAAAGATGCTGTCAGTCGAATAGTTGTAGAGCTTATCAAGAGAGAGTGGCCGCAGCATTGGCCTTCACTCATGGAAGAACTACACAATCTATGCCTCATGGGGGTAAGTTTTTTTTTCTGCTTGTTAACACAAATCCAGGACAATTTATTTCCCATGTCTGTAGTTAATTGTATTAAATTGCTTGGAGAACAACCTTCACATAAGTTCTGTTGATTTAATGTTTTTTTTTGTTATGATATGCAGTGTTCATTCTAGGTGTGTTTTGAAGGGTGGTTCGCCCTGCCTGCCCTTTTTTTATCACGATAGCGCCCTCATGCCCCTTTTTTAAAAAATGCTGCCATCTTTTGAAAACATTCCGCCCCTCTTGCCCTTTTCAGTCAAACTCAAGCGTCCTTTGTTCCCTAGCTGTTTTTAAAAAATCGATTTAAAAAAATGTGTGCGTAAATTGGAATTAAGTGAATTATGATAAAAACAAACTCCTTTTAACTACGCATGTTGTGCAATCTCGATGATTCCGCGGTTATTTAGGGCACAAGGCATTACACAAATCCTATTGGTTGCCTGTACCCGCATATGAAATGCTATGTTTTTTTTTTTAAGTGGAGATGGTTTGGTTACAATATTAAGCCTTTTATTACCAAATTTTATATTTAAGTAGACTTTTCATCAGTTTTGTAAGGGGTCTGATTAGGGCTACTTACAGATTTGGTTTTTAGCGAAAACATAAATTTTTAAGTGTCAAATTTTGGATTTCAAGTAGTATTTCCACAGTGACATCAATTTTGTACTGTTCTTCCTTCGAGATAAGCCCTGAGCCGTCACCAATAGCCCAATATATTTTGGATTTTATGTAGTATCTTCATAAAGGGACATCAATTTTGTATGTGTTTTTCTTTCAAAATAAGCCCTGAATCCATAGGCGTAAACTTGTATTGGGCCCATGGGCCCGAGCCCCCCCAACAATTTGAAAACCCGGCTAAGCCCCCCCAATAATTCAAAACTTCTAACTTATATTTTGCAAGAAAAAAAATCCCTTTCTTTTTTTTAATATTCAACATGTACCATCAACCTTTCCTAGCAACTACAGAATTCCCTTATCTCTATTTTCAAGAGAAACATATGTAGCCAGTCCTCCATGAGCCAGTCAGGCTAGAACCAATGTCTACGTGGAAGAATGGGAAGAATAGGCGGTGTATTAGGGGGGGGGGGAAGGGTAGAATGCCCTCTAGTGAATACTGGTCACACCCTTTTTTTCTAGTAACAGTGGCCAACTTTGAGGAGATTTACGCGTATTGATCACGTGGGTCCTGAGTACAAGAACTTCTGATAGCCTATAGCCCCAGGATCAAAGTGAATGCTCCGTTTAAAGTTTCAGCCTCGTCTCACAGGAGCCTGGCCAGGGGTCGACATTTATGCAACTCTAAAACAGACATTAGGGATACTCTTCAGAAAGGCCTGTTGGGCTTTTTGAGTAGACGTGAGTGTCGGCTAATAGTGGATTCCCGTCTAGGACTTTTCCTATTGTACTGCAGTGTAAATGTCAAAATCTTCATTTGGATGCTTGTTGAAATTACTGGTTCGTTTAAATGCTTTGCCGCAATGCAACTTACAGCAAGTTTATTAACAGGTAACTTGCATTTCATTAATTATTCTTAAATAATTAATCTTTTTGTGTGAATTGAAATGCGATACTCTGAGCCCCTTCAAAATAATAATTCCTGGGGGGTGCTCAGCCCCCCCCCCTCAGTGGTGGCCCGTGGTCAAAAATGTTAGTGCAGCCAAAAACATGTGACTCCCCCCCCTTTCGCCTTTTTCCACAACCATACATGAACGGACATTCTTTAAAATTTATTACTCGAACACAAATCAAAGATTCCTTTCAAATTTTATGAAAGATAACATGTAAAAATAATAGAAAACACTTACTTATTTTTTGAAAATTAAATCAAACTTGCGAATCGGTCAATTTTAATATTAATTTAAGTAAAGAAACAACAACACACGTGCAAACTTATCGAAAAAAATATTTCCGTTTGGAGAGATTCTTCGAAATTATCGTTTTCCTCCACCCCGCCTCGCCGATTCACCAACGAACCAAACATTTAATCGAAATCCCTTTTACAGCTAATTTGAAAAAATCCTTTTGCGCTACGTTTGTGTCTTCACATCCTCCATTTTAGTGTGTAGGGGAAGTCATACTACGTAAGGTTGTCATGGCAACGATGCTGCCGATTTCGAACTTCGCTTTTTGGCTGCAATTTTGATTGAATGGAGTTTTTTCCTCTCCTGAATTTGTGCATTACGGAAACACGTTTGCTATTTATCGGAGATTTTTTTTACTTACAGTTTAAATTTCATCTTCATTTCCAATTATAATCTTCATTTAAAAAAATTAGTAAAATATATAATTTTAGTTTTAAAATACACTAATAAAATTAGGTGCAGCCCGGCTGTACTTGCTGTAGTGCACGAGCCGCCACTGCCCCCCCCCCCCTAATATTATACTATTTTTTTAAAAAAAATTACTTAAAAAACCAATCGTAGAATAGATAATTCTTACAAAGAGGCATTCGATAGGAAGCACCCCTTATTTATTCTAAACGTGTTTTAAAGTGGGGGGGAATTTGCTTTGAAAGGTACAGGAGGACAATGAGTTCCTTTCTCAACTGTTTCCAATCGAAGACGACATCTCATTAGTCATATGTCACCTTTTGTGAGAAACAGCAGAAAATTACCTGTTTATCGTCAACAGCTGTACTTCGTTTGCAAAATGCCCATCTGGTTACTCGACCAGCCATGTCGGGTAGTACCAGGGGGTAGTCAAAGCATGTGAATGGCCACCAAAGCTGTGATTGTATAGTTCGTCGCCATTTGTTTGTAATTTACTGGCCCTCGCCCATATAGTCGATTTTAGCTGATTGATGATCCCCCATTGTGAATGAGCCATGTATGCTTGTGTAGACAGCTTTTGTATGTACTCTTTTCTGAAACTTGCCTCTAGGGGCCGAAGTCATGGAAGGGCTACAGCAACAACAAAAAATCCCTGGTGAGATCTTACAACCGCATCATTACAGTTTCTTTTTTTAGTGTAAAGACAGCAATCTTAGGAAGCATTTCTTTTTGCAAACGAATGGTAGTAGATTTCTTCTGTCAGCCTATTCCTCTGTTTTGTCAGTTAAGTAATTATTTCTGTATTCTAAAAGTCAATTAAAAGTAATACCATCTTTTCTAACGATAAATGTTTTGTAATTATGCTTATCAATTGGCAGTAACTCTAGTTTTGTTATACACTATTAATGTGAATAACACTAAGCATATGCTTATGTTTAAAAACAAGTTGAAGTTCATTTTAATCTTGAATTACATATAATAAATGAAATGTCATTGTAGAATTCGTGTAAGGAAAATGTGTTTTTACATAAAGTCTAAATTGCTAATTATTTTATGGCATCAATAGAATAATTGTTATGGTTTATTTCATTTCAGTAATATTTAAAATGACAAATTTATAGGTTTTCACAATATAATATCTAATGTTATTATTTTTTTGTACTCAGTACTCTGGCGCACGTACATTTTTTTTTATATATTACGTCATTTTTAAATGTCAGAAAAGCATAAATATAATAGTTTAGTTTGAAAACTACCTATAAATTTATCAATTTAAGCAGCTAAAATAAACGTAATTTCAAGTATTTATAAAAATGTCTACAACGCTAAAGTTTTAAAGAGTAATTTTAAGAATAATGTAAAAAATACGTTTTTAAATAAAAAAAATATTATTTATGGACATTTCATAAATTATAATCGTATTTCCCATAATTTGTTCCTTTTGAAATAATAAACCATCAGATTCATGCACTATTTTCTAAACAGCTTGTATAGTTGAAATTTCTTCTTTTAAAAATTTACATTTTGTTAAAGAAAGTTAAATAGAGACGAATTCCTCAAATCTGAAAAAATTCACAATTTAGCGTGCAATACGGACATATGAAATTACTATTAACCTGTTCCTGGTTACTTTATGTTCTAAAGCTGTCAAAACAAAAACGGATACAAGTTAAAACATTTAACAAGTAAAAATTTAAAGCATTGATTGTTTTTTAATTGTTTAATAGCTCACAACTCCGTACTATTTTATATTGTATAACAATATATATATTGAAGAAAAAATTCAGCCCCCCCCCCCCCCCCCCCCTGAAAAAAAGAAGTTCGTACGCCACTGAATTTGGCCATAAATCTAATTGAATGGACAAACTAGAAAATCATGACAAAGGAAAAATTACATTACCATAAATTTTCGTATTTCAATTATATTCCCCCCCCCTGCTCCCCCCAAAAATACGCAATTTTCTTAAGTTAAAAGTTACATTTTGGGCCCCCCCAAAAATTTTGACAACTTTACGCCTATGCCTGAATCATCACCAATAACCCAATATGCAGCTCTAGCGCAACATCAATCAACAAATCAGAACTTTTTTTGTTTGGTCAAGAGTCGGATATATCAACAGTTAGCCAAACCCACCTCAAACTATTTTTTTAAAAAGTGCCCATTTAAAAACAAAAAGTGCCTTTTCAAAAACGGGGTGCCCTTTTACCGCCAACAGCCCCCTGCCCTTTTTTATTTCTTGAGTGAGCACTATTATATGCTTAATTTAAGAAAAGTGATAAAAATGCAGAAGTCCAGTTTTGGTAATTGAAATAAAATGATTATTTCTAATCTTCAAATGATCAAGGGGACACTGTACCATCTAAACTTTTATTTTTGACTTTTTGAATAAAAATTTTAATTTATATTTTTTGCAAGCTTTCTTTTAAAATACTAAGGCTTTTAAAATATTTATATTTTCCTCCAAAATTTTTCTTTAGATCCTTTGAACTATAACACATAAGAATTGGCATAAAAATTGGTTATACTACATGTATTTGATTTTTATATTAATAGTTATTCATAATAACGCAAAATTTTTACTTAAAATTCAATATTTTGTCTTTAGTAATTAAATACTCATAGAGCTAATTTGCATGCCAATTTATAATATACATATATTTTACAATATGCTTAAAAACTTATATATTTCTCCAGTGATATAAAAAAAGCCATTAAAAAAAACTTAATATTAAGTAAAATTAAACACTTAGAAAAAGCCGATTTAAAGTTTTTATTTCTCGAAAAACGGACCTGTAATAATATATCTAATATTTGGTTGATATTCGGTATTTGGCAGATCCGAATTACTTTAGATATTCGGCCAATCATCAGAAAAGTAGGTGTCTTAGCTTAAAAACAGGGTTTGAAAAAAAAGTCAGATTTGAAAAATTGTTTGCTTGTAATTAGTAAAAAAAACTAGCAGAATTAAAATAAGTTTCTGTGAAATGTACTATTTTTTAATCACCTTCAAAATATGTAGGCCAATTTGATACTTAAAATTTTTAAATTTTAAAGATTTTTTCAGAAAAAAGGTTTTGTGTATTTTAAGTTCAAATTATAAATTGACTATAGATTTAATATTTTTTATTATTAGATTTAATAGTATTACTATTCTATAGTAAATACAAATGATATACTACAACTACATATACATTCTGATAATTATATGTCTTAAACCTTACAGGGTTCCCACTGGTCATTAAAAGTTCTTAAGAACTCCTTATTTTTGTTTCAGATTTTTAAGAGCTCTTTAAAGTTCTTAATTTTGACCAAGAGTCCTTAGAAACTCCTTATTTTTTTTTTCAAGAAACATTCATTTTTTTTAGTAGTTCCTTTAACATGTCTTGCTCTTAGTTTATTTCACTTACATAGGCAATCTATTACTTGTGGCTGTTTTTTACATGAGATGCTCGAATGTTATTTATTTTCTCGCTTCAATAATAAGTTAGTGCATTGCATTTATTATTCTTTGCAAATGCATATTTAACAGTTGGTGAAGAAATCAAACAAGAATATGAACACATTAAAAAAGTAATAACTAGAAGTCAAAGAATGAGGTTCTGTTAAGATACCTTTTAAACATAGCGTTGCATTTAAAAAGTCACATTTAAGTTAATATGAAAGTTGATTGTTGTCATAATTTAATTTTTCTTACTTCAGAAGCAGCGCGATAAAAAAAAAGGTCCTTAAAAACTTGTTTTTGTCCTTAGAAAGTCCTTAAAAACTCCTTATTTTTTATTTTTTAAAATGAGTGGGAACCCTGCTTTATCTCAGGTACTTAGGTTGTTTATGTGTATAAAGAATTTTAAAGGAAGTTGTTATTCGGCTATTCTGACAAATCACTTTTCGTCGCATCCCTATATATAATGCATGCTCATAATTCACATCATTTTCAGGATGAACAGACAGAGTTGGTGCTGCTTGTTTTTTCTCGACTCGCCGATGACATCGTTCAATTCCAAAACGTCCCTGACATCCGGAGACGTGAGATTTATAAAAGTTTGTGCAACTGTTTGAACGAGTTATTCGCTTTCTTTTGGGACACACTTTCTAAGAAGGCTGAACTTCACATTGTTGGCAATGTGAGTAATTTTGCACGATTCTTAAAAGGATTTGTTGTTTTTAGATTTTTCCTTGTATTTTATTCATTTTTGTTTGCATCCCTTGTGCATATAATTACAGGGATATATATTTGCAAGGAGTTTGAGTTCTTTTTCGGGATTTTTCACAAAATTATGCTTCTAAAAATGTACATCAGAATTCCAAAACTGAAAATATATGACTCTTCACAATGTTCCCAAAATATCACATTTTCTAATGACCAAGTTTTGAACAAATTTAATTAACACTTGTAATTATTCAAAATTTTGCAAAAATATTTGTTTGCTATTTTTTTTATATACAAACTAGGGATGAGCAGGATACTGGTTTTGTCGGATATCCAGCCCATGTTACAAACCGGATATCCAAACTGGTTTTTGTCAGATATCCGGCATTTTTTTTTTATGAAAAGAATTTCTCTTAACAGTTCTTTAATAAATTATTCATATCCATATGATTTTAAAACAGCCAGAGCGTGCTTGAAACGTTTGAAAATATAATTTTGAAATATTTCCAAATTTGTGATCTAAATTCTAAAACTAGCTCTTACTAGCCTGGAAAATAAAATAATTTAGAACAGAGATGTAGCTATGCACCCTACACACGAAGGACTTGTAAGCATGAAAGAAATACATTTCATTGTTTTCATCCTATAGTAATTTAAAATAATATAGAAGGAGTAAAATAGTTTAATAAAATTTTTGTACGCTTCTAAGTACATTTATTTTTCTTTTCTTAGAAAAATGCAGGAATTGCTACTGAACGTGTAAGTATCTACTTTGTTTTATTTTTTTTAAAAAACTCCCTTAGTTTTGTGAAGGCAAAAATTAAATTATTTTTTTAGTATAGATATGTATGTAATTATAATTGTTAGCATAATCACCAAAATATTATATATTTTTTTCAGTTAAAAAGATATTGAAATGCCTTTCTAAACATAGAAAAATAAACTATATCTGTATAAATCGCTGTGAAGATTTCTTTCTTTATTTGGACTGTATTATGTATATTACTTTAGACAATTTATCTATTTCTTTATATTATAATGTGTAGGATACAGATGTTTTTGAATGAGCCTATTAGATTGAGCGGCCATTAGTCTGCACCCATTGTGTGCTTTGTTCTTTTCATCTGATTAAATATCAAAGGATTTATTTTGTGCAAGTAGAATTTGTGTTATGCAGATTTTATGACTCCTAGATATAGCTCGGCTTGAGGCAAAGGCCTGTGGTTGTGCTGTTAATCAATAAAGAATAGACTAGCTCTTTTAATCGTCTCATTAAAAAAATATTTGCTACACTTATAATATGTTGACCAAACATACTGATGTAAACCAGGGGTTGTGAACCCAATACAATATGTTTACACCAATGAATAGATATTACCATCTGAAAATATCAGTTACTTTTCAACATAATTTTAAATTCTAATAACCTTGCTTACCAGAAATGTTTAATTTACTAAGTAATGATGTCATACAGATGGAGTTCATGGGAATCTAGTTTTCAAAACTGCCAACAGGGGGCACCACCTCAATTTCCTGTTCGTTTTCAGTTTGAATATGTTTTACAAAACTTCTTTTTTTTTAAATATAATAAGTCTTATATTTTTCCTAAATAAAGTTGGCATCATTTTCTGATGATTTTAAACATCATCAGAAAATCTAAAACAGCCAAGGAATATCGGTATTGCTATTGAAGTTCAACAATTTTTTAAATGTATAGTGTTCCAACTTACAATTCTCTATTTTTGCAGTTTCACCACATTATCTAAGTTATTTGTCCTTTTTATTCCAGCATCTGCGAACCTGTCGCATCATTCAGGTAACCTTGGAAACACTGTCTACATTCGTAGAATGGGTCCCTATTACCTTCATAATGGAAATCCCATTGCTTAAACTATTGAGTAAATTGCTGGAATTGGAGAATCTACGCATGTCTGCTGCTATGTGCTTACAGAGTATTTTGGAACGAAAAGTAATTTTTAATTCTTTATTTCAGTATTATTTTTTCTTCACTTTCTAGTATTTTACAGTAATTTTTGTATAATGCATTTGAGCTATTTTAAAGAGTTATTTATTATTTTTGTAATACTTTCAAACCTGCAGCATGGCTTAGCATAGCTGTGTGGCGCTTGTTAGCCCAGCGTGGATAAAAATGAGACAATAATTATTAAACAAAATGCAATCTTTGTAGGAGATCCAAAAAAGTTACACTTCTGATCAAACCCTGCAATCTCAAATAAAGGTTCATTATATATAAAGTTATCTGTTTTTAAGAAAACCATTAATAAAGGGTGGTAACATAACCTGGAAAACCGGGAAATCAGAGAATTATTATGGAAATTTTTAATTCTGGAAATATCAGGGAAAAGTCAGGGAATTTTTCAAAATTTCACAAAACATCAGGGAAATTTTCAAATTTGAATCATTAAAACGACAATTATTGTAAATTATGTCTTCTATTTTGGGTAATTTAGTTGTCAATATTTCCTTTTAGTTCTGAAGAAGAATTTAAAAAAAAAGCATGGTTATGCACATTTTCATATTTTCAGTGTTATTTTTGTAAAAATGTGAACCACTGCTGGAGGGAAAAGTAAATGAAAAGTGCGTTGGACTTTAGATTGGTAAGCAACATGTGGGGGGCTAATGAATACGCTATTTATTGAAGATTGGAATAGAAAATATGAAAACATTTAAAATTATCTTCAAAAGAAATTATTTAAAAAAAACTTGTTTTTTTTATTGCATTAATTGCTTTCAGAGAAAATATTTAATTACTATTATGCCTGTCGCAATTGTGTAATTTGTGTTGTATCCATAAATTATTATTTTAACTGTCAATAAGCATTGCTTATTTTTTATTTATAATGCAATATATTTATTGGATCATTGTAGCATGGATACTTTGTTTCTATACAAAGTATGTATTGCAACATTTTTTAATGTAATTGTAAAATCAGGGAAATCTTTGTGACATCATCCTGGAAATCAGGAAACTTTTTTTCCAGAATGTTGTTGCCACCCTGAATAATTAATAAACCTAGTCTACTTATTTTTTAATAGGGCAAGCCTGATGAGAGAAGTCAGTTGTTAGTCTTTTTTAGAGAAACTCCTTTGTACAAGGAAATCAGGTTGGCTTTAAAATATTTCTTAATTTATATCTTTATGTACACACTTGTTTTGTAAAGGTTGTCTTCTCTTTTCTTAAGATATAGATGTTTTGGCTAGAATAATTGTTTATCATGATAGTTATGAATATGTTTATTGTGCTTAAACTCTTGAGAGGTGTATATGTATTTTTCCATTCATTAACTTTTAGTTTTTCAAGAATTTTTTTTTAAATTCCTAAAAAATGTTGTTACTTTTTTTTTCTTCTTATGTGTAATGAAGTGTGGTAAAATTTAAAAGCTATACTAAAGAAATATAATAGACATCTGATTTGGAAGAAATGTATCAGATTAGAAGAATTTACGTTGATTTCAGAGGTATATTTCAAACTGGCATTTCGAAGTAACTTAATTGAAAATTTAGCGTAATCATTACTTTTACTGAATTATATAAAAAAGTTAAAGTATCAAGATTATTGTTCAACACTGAATAAATAACATATTATTAACCCTACATGGTGGCAACATAACCGGGAAAACCATAAATTATTTTAATTCTGGAAATGTCAGGGAAAATTTCACAAAAAAATCAAGGCATTTTTTACAAATTTGGACCGCTAAAATGACAATTATTGTCTATTCTGCATAGTTTAGATATTTCCTTTTAGTATTGAAAGAATTAAAAAAAAAAATAAAAAAACCTTGGCTGATCGCATGCACAATTTTATTGTTGATAGAAACACGAATCACTGCTGGAGGGAGAAACAAAAGCAAACATGGTTCGCACGGTCCTTAAAAGTCCTTAAGAACTACTTAATTTAGATGGGTTCTTAATTAAGGGCCCTTAAAGTCCTTAATTTTCAACTAAGGTCTTTAATTTTTGTCCAACATGAGGGATTTTTTTTACTGATTCACATGGATGGTATTTTTTCATGTCTAATCCAAAATTCCAAATTTTTTAAATTTTCGGAATCTAGAATTCCGTATTTTACTTTGATCATGTCCGCACTTTTGACTGTTATACGCGAATGTAAATCGGCAAGACGAGAAAATGTGTTCATAGACAAATTTAGTGTAAAAAAAATAATAGTGAACTTTTGATCTCTGTTGTCCAATTTTTTAGTCAATGGTATTTCATTATCATACACAACACTTCATTGTTAGAAAATCTCAGTTCGTTTGTTGTTTTGTGAAGAATTGATAATCATTCTAGAAAAACGGGGAAACTCATAAGAATGTAGCATCTTTAACATTTACAGGGATGAGAATTATGCTCCATAGTTTGCCGAAAGTGGCATCCTGCGCCAACTTGCTGCAAAACCGCATTTACGTGCGAATCTCCACCAACGGCGCCAAAAAATATGAGGTCCTTAAAAAATTATGGAGAATTCCTTAAAATGTCCTTAAGAACTACTTAATTTTTACTTTATGAAATCTGTATGAACCATGGCAAAGCATTTCAGAATTTGGATTGTAAACAACATATATGGGGTTAATGAATATGCAATTTATTGAAGATTGGAATAGGAAACGTATAAAATATCTACTGA
This sequence comes from Troglohyphantes excavatus, assembly GCA_963932185.1. Classification (NCBI taxonomy): domain Eukaryota; kingdom Metazoa; phylum Arthropoda; class Arachnida; order Araneae; family Linyphiidae; genus Troglohyphantes; species Troglohyphantes excavatus. Next base: position 29,923,836 of record OZ010678.1, read on the forward strand.
AGACATAATTTGAAAAAACATGTTTTTTTTTGCATTCTCTGCTTCCAGAGAACATATTTAATTACTATTATGCCTATGGCACTTGTATCCATAAATTATTATAAAAACAATTTTATAAAAAGATTAGAGTTTATGTTTTATGAACATAACTTCTGTGCTTCGTTTTAAATCAAAGAATTACACAAATTTGCGTGTGTTTCGCTTTTCAAATATAAAAACAGTGGCAACATAACCAGGAAATTATTGAATTATCATGTATTTTTTTTAAATCTGGAAATATCGTAGAAATTTTAATTTTTGATTACTAAAACAGCAATTAAAAACTGAATATAAGTATTGCTCATAATTTTTCATTTAAAATGCAATATATTTATTGAATCATGGATACTTTGTTTCTATACAAAGCATGTATTGCTACATTTCTTAATGTTATTGTAAAATCAGGGAAATTTTTGTGACACTCATGGAAATCAGGGAACATTTTTCCAGGATTTTGTTGCCTTTTTGTAAATTGGAACAATAATTATTGATAATACTTAACACATTAAATTACAATGTTTTATATATTTCTTTTATTAAATTTGCAATGATAATTTCTCCATGTTAGTTATTTAGTATTTATTATAATAATTTCAATTTTTTTTCCAGTGGATTAGACGAGGCCACTCTACTATCTGATCAGCATTACTTATTTTTGAGAGAACTGTCCAAGTGTTTTTTGTCTTTAGGAACCCATTTATGCTCAAATATGGTAGGCTAAAGTTTAATTTTTTTAGACCCTATTCGATTTAATCAGCTCACTTAGTTATTTAGTTAACAGTTAGGATTAAACTATTTCCAGTGTTCACTCTAGAAATAAAAAGGGGGCAGAGCGCTGTTGGCAGTAAAAAGGCACCCCGTTTTGGTAAAGGCACTTCTTGTTTTTAAAATGGAACTTTTTTTTTAAAGCTTGGGGGTGGGCGTGGCCACCTGTTAATATATCCGATGCGTGACCATACAAGAAAAGTTCCTGTTTGTTGATTGATATTGCGCTAGAGGTGCATATGGGGCTATTGGTGACAGTTCGGGACTTATTTTGAAGGAAAGACCCATACAAAAGTGATGTCTCTTTATGAAGATACTACTTAAAATCCAAAATTTGACATTTAAAAATTAATTATTGCAGTATTTGCTAAAAACCAAATCTGTAAGTAAACCTAATTGGACCCCTTACAAAACTGTTAAAAGGCTAAATCTAAAATTTGGTAATACAAGTTAAAGACCTAATATTGTAAAAAAAAAACATCTTCTCTTTAATTTTTTTTTTAGCATTTCATATGTGGGTACAGGCAACCAATATGATTTGTGGAATGCCCTGAGCTCTCGAAATTACCGCGGAATCATCGCGATTGCACAACACAAGTAGTTAAAAAGGAGTTTTTTTTTTACTGTCATAATTCACTTAATTCCAATTTACACACAATTTTTTTTAATCGATGCCTTTTTTAAAGACTGAGAAGGGCAAGAGTGCAGAATTTTTTCAAAATAAGGCAGCATTTTTTAAAAAGGGGCATGAGGGCGTTATCGAGATGAAAAAAGGGTGGGCAGGGAGAACCGCCCTTCAAAAAACGCCTAGAGTGAACACTGCTATTTCATTAAGATATGTTAAAATAATATCGCACATAAATTCTATTTTCAGGCGCAGAATCCTGGTCATGTGAACGAACCCCCGAACTTTACACTCTTCTTGAAGTGTGTCCTCGTGTTCACAAAGCATCCTAGTTTGGTAAATGATTTATTTTAATACTTAGTTTAAAAATATGTGATTTAATGTCAATACTTTAAAATTTATTGTTTATCTTTTAAGTTATTGTTATATAATTTTGTTGTAGTATAGAAGTTTTATATTTTTAAATTACAATTGTGATATTAAACAGCATATTTAGCTACTTTTTTAATCATGGAATTGTTTAACAATTTTTTTAAGAGTCCCAAAGTTAGATAATTTTTATGATATATTAGGCATGGTTGCTATGCACCTGGAAAAATGGAACATGAAATCAACACTGGAAAATGACCTAAACGTCAGGGAATCATTAGGAAAAAATATAATTTTTTAAGAATTTCCAAAAATGTTAAGGAATTTTCTAAAACTTTTAGATATATCAGGGTGGTAACATAACCTGGAAATCAGGGAATTATCATGGAAGTTTTTAATTCTGGAAATATCAGGGAAAAGTCAGGGAAATTTTCTAAATTTTTTTACAAAAATTCAGGGAATTTTTTTAATTTAGATCATTAAAACTTCAAATATACGTCTAAATATAACTAATATGCTCTCCATTCTGAGTAATTTAATTGTCAATATTTCGTTTTAATTCTGAATAAGAAATTTAAAAAAAAGCATGGTTATGCACATTTTCATATTTTTATTTTTGTAAAAACATGAACCACTGCTGGAGGGAGAAGCAAAAGCAAAGTACGTTAAACCTTGAATTGTAAGCAACATGTGAGAGGTTAATGAATATGGGATTTATTGATCAATTAAATTGTTATTTTAACTGTCAAAAAGTAGTATTGTTTATAATTTTTTATTTATCATGCAATATATTTATAGTATTATTGTAGCGTGGATACTTTGTTTCTATACAAAGCATGTATTGCAACATTTCTTAATTTCTCATTTTTATTGCAACATTTCTTAATATAAAATCAGGGAAATTTTTGTAACACCATCATGGAAATATCAGGGAACTTTTTTTTCCAGAATGTTGTTGCCATCCTGTATATGCTTCTTGCCATTTTCATTTCATCGTTAATAATATAATTTCATTTTCTTTGAAGATATATATTTGTAAAAAGGACAATTTCTCGATTTTCTATACTTTGCAATGTTAATATTTACAGCATATCTTTTGTATGCTATATATGGCTTCATCATTAATGTGAAGAAGAAAACCCAGTTATTTTTTCATGTATTTCAAAGTCTATGTCTTTTCTGAATTTCACTGTATCTCATTCAAAGTTTTTTAATTAATAATATATATATTATTAAATTCATTAATTAAATTCACTATTTTCAAGAATTCCATATTTTGTGTGTAAAAAAAATTATTTTGAATCTTTTCATTTACTATTTAACTAACATCTGTCGCCATGGTTGCGTAACAGTTTGGGCGTTGGACTGTAGTACCTGGGGTTAAGGTTCAGTTCTGTATAAGAAATTTTTCTATTTGTGTTGTATGTATTTTATATTAGTGTTCACTCTAAGAATGAAAAGGAGAAGGCTGCTATTTTGAGAAAAAAGGCATTGTGTTTTAGGCGTACTTTAATGAGCACACAATTAGTTTTCTGTTATCAAAATCAGGGTAATCTCGATGTCAAATTGTCCATTTTTCAGAAAAAAATTATATCATTAATTATTTTGTCAAATACTTAGTGAATGTAATCAATGTTAAAAAAATGCCATTAAAACATAAACAAATAGCAGGAAATTTGAAAGGAAACAAGTTTTTATTCATCTCCATAGTTGAAAAATCGTTGTGGAAAATTCCGTTTTTGATTAGCGCAGATTCCATTCTCAAAGGAAAGAATTTTTTTTTTTTGCTACTGAAGTGAAAAGGATATGAATGATACTTCATAAAGTAGTCCGGTGAATTGCAGGATTATAGAAAGGGCAAGAAAGACAGCGATTTGTTCATAAAAGGGATGTAGTCGCAATTTCTAAGGTAAAAAGACGAGCAAGGCTGGTCGTCCTTCAAAAAATGGCTACAATAAACAATGTATATATTGCATATAATAATAATGGATCATAGATATAAATCAATCCATTGAGGTGCGCAAATATCTCTCGGCAAAGAAAATCATCAACAAACATACTTCTTTTTGCCTTATGGTTTTATTTTATAATATATATTTTCTATGCAATATTTGCTTATTTAGAAATAATCTAATAAAATAAAGGATGTTCTGTCTGGATTAGTGAAAGAATACTGTCCATTATAGTTTTTATTATTGCATATGTAATTATAATATAAAATTATTAAGTTTTTACATTTAAACAGTTTATTGACATAATATTTGTAATGTGATATTTTATATAGGTAGCGAGTCACAGTGCTCAAACATTGTGGCTCAACATATTACGCAGCCCGCAATTATCTGCCAGTAAAGCTGTTCAGGATCTCATTCCAACTCTTTTGAAGTGCGAGACGGAAAGGCTCTTGAAGGTTGTATTAATTGTTAATTCATAATAATCGTAAAACTTTATTTTTGAACTATCAAAAATACCTGCACCTGGTTGATTGAAACAATACATTATTGAAATAGTAACAATACTAAATACAACATTATGTCTTGGTAAATGAAATATTACCTAAAAATAACAATTTTAATATTTTTTATTTTTGTAGAATTTTTTTTTTCCTGAAAAATTATCATTTTTTACCGTTTAAAAAATAAATGCAAACAGTTAAAAGGTGAGCCATTAAATGCAACGTAAACGAAGTCAGTTGAGATAATTCAGTCTCTTTTTAACATATTGATACAATATAAAGTGAAAAACTATATTTTGACCATTATGTTAACTTGTCGAGTTTCCTTAAGATCAGTCCAATTTTTTGCTAAGATCAGCTTTAATAAAATTTGACTCTTATGACAATGAAAGAAAAAAATAATGAAAAATATATTAATAGTTTATAACTCATCTTCAAATTAAGTCATCGAAAACAATATTGACGATAAAACTTTCGTCCAAATGGAAAATATGCTTTTGCTATGTCGAATCTCTTGTTTCTGGGATATGTGTTATCAGACCCAGACCCCTTGTAATTGTATTAGTTTCAATACATAGTTTGTGTAAAATTGTATTAGTATAGATGTGCTAAATATTTTTTATGAACTAGTATTTCAAACAATTCTAAAGCAATTAAATTTAAATATAGTAAATGGAATATGGTTTCATTTAATTCAATTGGGTTTAGCACAGCCTTCAAAAAATTTTATATTCATTTGTTGCTATAAAGCGTGAATCAAATTTTTATTTGATATATAAATCAAATTTTTATTTAATATATCAGTGTTCACTCTAGAAATAAAAAAGGGCAGGGCGCTGATGGCTGTAAAAGGCCCCGTTTTTGAAAAGGCGCTTCTTGTTTTTAAAAGGGCACTTTAAAAAAAAAAAGAAGTTTGAGATGGACGTGTCCACCCGTGACCAAACAAAAAAAGTTCTGATTTGTTGATTGATATTGCGCTAGAGCTGCATATTGGGGTATTGGTAACGATTCGGGCTTATTTTGAAGGAAAGACCCGTACAAAATTGATGTCTCTTTATGAAGATACTACTTCAAATCCAAAATTTGACTCTTACAAATGTTTTCGCTACAAACCAAATCTGCAAATAGCCCTAATCAGACCCTTTACAAAACTGATGAAAAGCCTACTTAAATCTAAAATTTGGTAATAAAAGGCCTAATATTGTAACCAAACCATCTTCACTTTAAAAAAAAAAAACTATAACATTTCGGGTACCGGGCAACCAATAGGAATCGTGGAATGCCCCGTGCTCAAAATAACCGAGGAATGATCGCGGTTGTACAACATGTGTAGTTAAAAGTAGTTTGTTTTTCTACTGTAAGTGACTTATTTACTTATTAAGTCACTTAATTCCAATTTACACACACATTTTCTTCTATCAATGCCTTTTTTAAAGACAGCTAGCGAAGCAAGGACGATTGTGCTTGACTGAAAAGGGCAAGAAAGGCAGCATTTTTTCAAAAGAGGGCGGCATTTTTGAAAAAAGGGGCATGAGGGCGCTATTGAGAAGTAAAAAGGGCAGGCAGGGCGGACTGCCCTTCAAAAAACGCCTAGAGTGAACACTGATATATATTTGAATCTGTTGTATTCTAAAACACATATTTTATTTTAGTATTTTAGATATTTATACTATCATATTTATTAAGAATGAACCAGATAGTGGTTTTGTTGGATATTGGATATCCGGTGCACTTTACAAATCGGATACTGGATATCGGAACCAGAAAATGAACAGTTTATTAAAAAACTGTTAAGAGAAGATATTTTCATAAATCAATAATCAGATATCCGGCAGTTTTTTTCCGAAAATATATTTTGTTAACAGTTCGTAAATAAACTGTTCATATTCATACTGATTTTGAAATGGGCTGTACTGTACGATGATTTTGAAAAATTTCGAAATATTTCCAAATTGCTGATGTAAATTGTTCTATATTTAAATGCTAAAACTAGCTCTTACTAGACTGAAGAATAATTTTTTTTTTAATATATAATGTACAAAGATGTAACTATGCACTCTACACATGACCACTCACTTGGATTGTTAAAACTTGAAGATACTCCAAGATAGCTAGTGGCTGGCTCCTAATGTCTTCAACATATCTTCCTTACTATTCTCTATGATCCACAGTGTTTGTAATGCACCCGGTATGGTTTTAACGAGAAAGTTATCACATGACTAGTTACCCATCTGAATACCCCAAGAGAAATTCAAGGGAGAATTTGCAGAATACACTGGTAATATTTTCAGGATAAAAACTTAAAGCGTAAACAAAAGATAGTTAATCAGCACAAAAGAATTGAGACGTTTTATTCATCCGGATATCCGTCTCTATGCTTCCGGATATCGAATAATTACCGTATAGTTAAAAATCAGCCGGATAGGTCAGATACCGGATATCCGTTTCATCCCTAAAATTTATGAACAGAATTTAATAATTTTAAATGTGTAGATTTTACTTAATTAAAAAAAGATATATATCAAGCTTGCTATATATAAAGCTTGCTATATATCAAGCTTGCTATATATTAAGCTTGCTATATATCAAGCTTGCTATATATCAAGCTTGCTATATATAGCTATATATCAAGCTTGCTATATATAGCTATATATCAAGCTTGCTATATATAGCTATAATATCAAGCTTGCTATATATAGCTATATATCAAGCTTGTAACAATTTGCTGTTTGGCTAAAAAATATATGCAATCTCTGACCTTTTTTGGCATTACCTCTTCTTATATAATCAAGAAGAGATAATATATTATAACAGTATTGAACTGGTTTCTTAGGTTACTTACTAAACTTTAAAAAAAAAAAAAAAATATTTTCAGCCTGTAAAGTAAAAAAAAATGGTTTATTTCTTGTTTAATTTAAAATTAATTCAAGTTCTAATTCTGCAATATTATAATATTTTATTTGGAAAACATGTACTGTACTCTATAATTCTAATGAATTTGTAATTTTTTTATAATGATCATTTTTTTAATGTTTGTTGCGTTCAAAATTTTTTATGTTTTCTAAATATTTCAGGTTGGATATCCATCAAAGACGAATTCAACAACATGCAAATTCTCTTTAGTTGAGTTTGATTCAGATGAAGATTTTGAGAAGTATTTTAACAGTAAGATAATTTTTCTTTTAAAACTTTATTTTTTTAGAATTGAGTAGCTCAGATGCAAAAGTAGCTATATGTACTTTTAACTTTTTTGAGTAAATTGCGGGAAAACTCTAAAATATGTACGTGCTTAGTTTACTAAATAAATTATAATTTTAATTTCCCCACGACTTGTTTTCCACCTGAAAAAAAGTTTTTAATTGTTTTTGCAAATGTATTTATCTTGTTTTTGTTCGAAAAGCAAAACTTGCTATAGTCACACACCAGACAATCAGAAATCTAACTATCGCTGACACTCATGTTTACATTCGCTGGATCTACAGGGTGGCAACATAACCAGGAAATCAGGGAATTATCATAGACATTTTTTATTCTGGAAAAGTCAGGGAATTTTTCAAAATTTCACAAAAAGTCGGAAATTTTCAAATTTGGAACATTAAAAATGACAATTATCGTCTATTGTGGCCTCTATTCTGGGTAATTTAGTTGTCAATATTTCCTTTTAGTTCTGAAAAAGAATAATAAAAAAAAGCATGGTTATGCAGATTTTTCATATTTTCAGCTTTCTCTTTGTAAAATCGGGAACCACTGCTGGAGGGAGAAGCAAAAGCAAAGGATCTTGAATTGTAAGCAACATGTGAGGGGCTAATGAATATGTAATTTATTGAAGATTGGAATAGGAAATATGAAGCATATAAAACATTCAAAATCATCTACAAAAGACATAATTTGAAAAAACTTGCTTTTTTTGCATTGTCTGCTTCCAGAGAACATGTTTAATTACTATATGCCTGTCGCAATTGCATAATTTGTGTTGTATCTATAAATTATTTTAACTGTCAATAAGTATTGCTTATATTTTTTTCATTTATAATGCAATATATTTATTGTATTATTGTAGTGTGGATACTTAGTTTCTATACAAAGCATGTATTGCAACATTTTTTAATGTAAATGTAAAATCAGGGAAATTTTTGTGACACCATCATGGAAATCAGGGAACTTTTTTTCCAGAATGTTGTTGCCACCCTAATATAGCTTCTTTTACTTCTGTAGATATTTCTTTTTTTTAGTTTTTATTAGTAGTTATATTCTTAAGTTGTAAAGTATCTATTGACACCAAAATCTCATTTTACAAAATTTTGGATAATATCTGTTTTGCATCTAGTCTCTACTCAATTGCATTTTTTTATAGTTATTTTATATTTTTAGCTAGGTCATTTTTTACAGATACTCCATTTTTATGAACTTTAATAGTTATATGTAAAAAATTAGTAATTATTTCATATATATTTCCATTAATCTTTTTGAAAAATCTATGAATTTTTATCTTAATATTGAGTAGAAAACCTATAAATTGAATGAATAAAATTTATAAGCTTTAAGTGAATATAGATGTAAACATTTTACTGATGATATAAATAAAATTAACAAATACGTAGTACAAACAATTCTGAAATTTAGCAAAGGTTGTTGAGCATTTAAAAATTAATTGGGCACTGCTAATTTTTCAAAAATTTAGGAAAATTAGAAATTATTCTATTTAAAAATGTTTCCTTTTCGTTGCATTAAAATATTGTTTCTTCCATTTTTATGGATTGTCCGTACAATGGAGGAATTTTAACCATTTGGTACAGTTAGCTTGCACTACATTTGTAAGGATTTCAAAGATATGTTTCACTTGATAAAAGTTTTATATTTTGACCAATAATATGTACCAAAAACCATACAAAACAACAAATCCCTTAAGAATACATAGATCAATATCTTTACTAGTTTTTATAAATGACTTTGTCTGCTAAGGTTTTTTGAGTATGGTTTAAATAAGGCCATTCATTAGTATTTAGAAGTTGAGAGTAAAAGTGTAACAAATTTAATAACTAAAACTTAGTAAGAACTTATTTTTTAGTTTAAAAAATTGTGCGAAATTGCCGAAATGTATTTTATTTTGAAAGTTGTAAGGTATAAAATGTAATATTTTCTCGGATTTTACAATATTAAACATGCTACTTTTAATTTAGTTTTTGAGTATGATTCAAAAATACTTTACAGCTGCTAAATAACCCATGGAATGATTTTAGAATATCGTGCTGACGTTGGAGATGTGCTAAGGCTGATTATGAATATCCAGCCGCAGGTCGCATTTTCCTTTTGCAAAGTATTACTTAGTTCCCTTGCTGATGGAAAGGATTGGAAGGAGATTTTAGAAACGTCCTCTTCAGGTAATATCTATAGTTTCTCTTAACTACAGTCAAACACCGTTATAACGAACCCTCAACGGACTGGTTCAAAAGTTTGCTATAGCCGAGGGTTTACTATATCCGATTTTTCAAATATTGACGATATAAAAACTTCCTAAAGTCCTTAAATACATTTCTGTGCGAAACAAATTAATTACACTGAATTACAATTTAGTAATGGGCAATAATAAAGTAAGAGAGATACATTTATTCTTAAAAAAAACAATTAAAAATTTTTTCCTGCTACTTACATTTCTGAATTATGAAAAAAAGTTTTGATTTTTTTTGTTGAAAGCATCAGAAGAGTCCATTACATTCTTATCCACAGTTTCTGGTGCAAAGAAATTATGCATGTTCACAGCTGCCTTAACCCTTAGCATCAGAAATTGAAGGACCTGAACTTACATCACTTTAGTAACCTTAGTATGCAATATCTGCAGATAAACGTTAATCACCGTTTTCTATTCTCTTAATAATTTTCGCTTTATCCTCAATGGAAATAGCATTAGCGAACAGGAGTGATTTTAAACCTACACGAAGACCACAAGTCAAACGATAATCATCAGAAATAGAATAAAAGGAATAGGCAAAGAATGTATGCTAACCAGTTGAATGGGGGAAGGGGAGGAGCTGAGCAGGGGAGTCTATTGTCACCTTTGAGGAACCTGGCTTTTGTCAAAGGAACAAAGGGTAAGGAATGTGGCCGGGACGAGTAAAATTTTCTGTGAAAAACCTGAAACTAAACTGGAAAAGTGTGAATTTTAGTATGTTACATCTGAATTCCTTACTTTTGAAGATCGTTACAAGCATTTGAAAATATATTAGTGACATGGGAGTTCGATTGGGACCATTTGAAAAGTTTGTTACAACCGAGGAATTGTTATATCCCGTGTTCGTTATACCAAGGTTTTACTGTATAATAAACTTGTTTTTAACTGACAGAAAAGCGTGCCAACCAAGACTTTAAAATAAATCTGCCAAAAACTTTAAATTAAAACCGCCAAAGCGCACTAAAAGAAGAGAGGTTATCAATTCGACTGTTATGCATTTTTTTTTATGTATGTTCGTCCAAGATTTCTGTTCAATTTCAGATATTTAGAAAGTTCTTTTTTTGTTGGGTAGGGCATGTCTCAATTGGGCACCTTTTAAAAAATATATCTGGCTATCCGGCATTTAACTATCTGGAATTTTCAATTAACCAAACCGTTTGAAAAAAATATTGTCCGATTTCGAAAATTCTTTTTTTGTTGGATAAAGAAAAATTCACTTTGGCAAAAACTGCAAAAAATAAACGGCTATCCGGCTGTTATATATCCGGGAATATCGATTAAGCAGACTTTTTTTTACCAATTTCTCCGATTTTAAAATGTTTTCAATGTTTGATAGAAGTTGCATAACAATGACATTTTGTTTACCCAGCTTTTATTGGCTTTGATAGGGATTGTTTTACAATATACATTGTTGAGACAAAATGTGAGCACAAGTTGTTAAATTTCTTGGTGAATAATAGCGGGAGGTGAAGCTCCCTGCTAAATTGAAAACTAAAAAAAGAAAAAGAAAATAATCTTTTTTTTTTAAAAAAGAAAACCGACTTTAAAAAAAATGTGCTATAAAGAAAAAATAATTTTTAAGTTTAAGAACGAGTTAAAAAATTTAATTATTTGATATCAATTTTATACTTATTACAAGTTTTTGAAGTTGAGGCCAATTTTCAAAAATCATACATAAATTTTGGAGCTCATTTTAAAAAGTTTTAATAAGTATATAATTGATATGAAATAATTAAATTTTTTAACTCATTCGTAAAATTTAAAATTATTTTTTACTTTTTAACGCATTTATCTTAAAGTCAGTTTTTCTTTTCTTAAAAAAAGATTTTTTTTATGAATCTTTTAAGCAATTAATTGCGTAAAGTACATGACATTATAAGACAGCTTGTTGTGTCAGTCAATAGATTATATATTGATGTTTGCCTAGTTATTTAAACACATTAAAAAATATATTGCTGATGTTTTTTTATGTCTTTCTAGACTTAGATCAAAATCTTTGTTGGGATGCAATGGCGACATACATTGAATCTATTTGCAGTACTTTGGCAAAAAAAGATCTTCTCAACTCCAGGGTAAGTTTAACATTTAATTTTTTGCAACATGATTTTATTTAGAAAAAATTCTTTTATTCAAGCCAAAAATAATGATTTAGAGTAATATTCATTAGATACTTTAATCCTCTAAGTGTTCAGTAGAACTATAGTCTTCTGCGGATGTAAAAATTAGTCATAGTATTTTGTGTGTATATGCTTTCGTATTTGACAATAATATAAATAATTACTAGTCTTGCATAAGGATTTAAGATACATTGTAATTAAAAGCTAATCTTTTTGTTTTAAAATTAAGTATTAATTTTTAAATGTAATTATGTCTAAACTGCTTTGAATATTTTTTTATTTAAATTATTCTAAATTGCAAGTCTAAAATTAAATTCATTAATTATGGAATTACTTTTCAATTATTGTTGTGATTTTTTTAAATTTCAAAGTTTTGTCATTTTGTTTGTTTATTTTGTATTGTGTGTGGATTGATTTACTAATAACTTTTTCTTATAGGAGTTTGCTGAAGATGGGTTCACCATGATTGCAATGTGCAAAAATTTAATTTGTAAGGTATGTATATATAAAAAAAATATTTATTAAATTAAAACTTTTATTGAATTAATCTTTCCAACAATATTATTTATTGATTGTAAATTATATTATTTGGCGTAATATTTAAAAAAAAACTTATATAAAAAAATTTAAATGTAAAATTTTCATAATTTATGAGTAAATTGGGTTCAGCATTTTAGCTTAGCATATTTTTTTTTAATAAGCAAGTTGTTAATTATACAACACATTGCAAATACATATAATTTAAGGTTGAAAACAATACATTGGTCACATTTGCGACCAATGTATTGTTTTCAACCTTAAATTGTATGTATTTGTAATCATTGTATTGTCACATTTGCAAACAATGCATTGATTTCATAGAATATATATGATTTAGTTTCTTGGTTATTGTTTGGATTGGAGTGTTTAAAAGTTGACTATGGTTTTTAGAAATTATATCAGTTTATTTGTCAATTTGGTGAACCATTCAGGGAAGGTTTGAAAATCTGGGAAATTATGAAGTTGATTTTGAATGATTTGTTTTAAAATATTGCTCAAAAGTTAACAATAAATTATATACTTTTTAAAAGATTATTTATGAGAAACCTGTTATTATTTTACACTAGTTTTTATCTATTAAGCTTCAGACAAAAACTAGTATATTTTAAAGTATGATGTTATATTAAGTATATTAATTACTTAATATGTATTTTTTGCATTGAATAAAAACATCTATATAATCGATATGAGGTACCTCTCCACTCGCTGAGTCATATACTAAAAAACCACACCTGTAAAATCCGTATAACTCCACATTTAATCATCCTATATGAAGATGAATGACATACCAACGTGTAGAGGAAAGTTAGACATTTTGAACATGCCCATCGTTAATCCATGCCCACCTTTTATATTTATACCTCATGGGGAAGTGTTGCCTTCAACGGCAGTGTACACTTCCGCCCCCATAACTCCACGGGGAACCATTCTATGAGGATAAATTACATACCATCGTGTAGAGGAAAGTAGGCTGCTTCGACCAGGCGGGTTACTAATTAATTCTGCCCTTTGGCTTTGTATCTCCATGGGGAATGTCGTCCTTGTCTGGTGTACGTTTCCGATAGCCTAACTCCATGAGGAATTGGGCTAAGAAGATAAATGACCTATTTTTCTGTAGAGGGAGATGGGCCGCATCACCCAGGTTCGCTACTCATCCACTTCTCCTTCTGGCTTATGTATTGTGCAGAGCCAAAAAGTATTTGCGAACCAAACATTACGGTACAATTTGATCTGTACCTACCCGATTTTTTCATGCTATTTTCATACTTAAAAAGAAAAAATATCTTTAACAGTTAAAATTTATTCCAGATTTTATTATTAAACCATCTTTTAAAGTAATTTTTTTATGGGGTTTTCATTAGTGATTAATTTATTTCTTTGTTTTGTAGGATCCTGTTGTGTTATCTATTTCACTATCATGCATATCATCCCTGTTTTTCTTCTATTCATTTTCTCCTGATACCTGCTCAGAAGTTTTGGATAAAGTAAGCAACTCATTTTATGACTTTCGTACCTGCTGGAAAATTCTTTTGTTATTTTTATTTGATGAAGTGCAATTTCATATATAATATAATGATTTAAAGAGAAATTTTGAATACTTATTTTCCATTCATGTATTAATGTGTAAATACGGATTTCTTTTTATCTGATATTTTAAAGAAATCTCAACAGTTAAATTAACTAAAATATTTACCCCATTGTTAGTCTTTGGACAAAAAGTCAAATGTGAGGATTTGAAATTAGTTAGTAGATAGTTTATCAAAATGAATGGTTTGTGTTGTTTTAAATGTTATTGTGTGCTGTTTATTTTTTGTCTGATAAAACCGATTGTAAAGATTGGTAGCTAGTAGCCTTTTTTTATCGAATCTTCCACTGTTCTTTATTTCTTTTATTTAATTAAACATAAACAAAAGCTGTATTTTCGATTAAACATTTTTGTTTTATACATATTATATAATTCACTTTTCTGTTTTGTAAATGCATATATGAGAATACTATCTATTTATTTGCATTGCAGATTTTCTCTTATTTTACTGCCTTTCCTAAAGACGGTCCTCTTGTTAAAGAAGTCAAGAACTTGAGGCGGCATGCATCTTCACTATTGATTAAATTAAGCGTTAATCATCCAACCCTACTTTTGGTGAGTGCTTTTAATAAATTAATACGCATTTAGTGGTCGGTATTCTTGATATGATAACATTTATTAGTAGCATATTTGTTTACGTAATTGAATAAAATAATATTTTACACTTTTATTATTTGTTTTGATAAAGTAGCTTGTAAAAAAAAATCCAGGAGTAGTGAAAAAGTAATGATAATTAAGGCTGTTTCTAAATAACATGAATAACATAATTTTGAAAGGGTCATTAATTGAAATGAATCTTTCCTGTATTCAAGTACATTGTTATTGTAGCATTTTAGTCTTTAAAAATGCAAAGTAGATATAGAGAAAGCAGCACAACCCCCCTCAAAAAGAACAAATGCATTTTTATATATTGTCTCCCAATTTCTACTAAAAGATAAAAAAAGTCACAAGTCGATAATATTTAACAGCTAGTATGTGTTTTAACAATTAATGTTATTGTAAAAAATATTTCATATTTTCTTATCCTAAATTTTACCTTGTTCTGCCTCAAACCCTTTCCCTGACAATATCAAACCTATTAATATGACACATGTGTGGACACATTGCTTTTATATTTATAAGTTCATTGTATTAAATTTTTTTTCATTAAATCTTTAAAAATAACAAAACTTTTAGAAAAAATGTTATACATGTTAAATTATCTTATTTCCTTAGTATTTTTGTTTGCTGAAAATGTTCTTTTAAATTATTTCTTTTGAAATTTCATGTGTTTTTTTAATATAATAATATCTAAATATAAAATTTTCTAAATATATTTTGTATGTAAAGTAAGTTGATAATGAAGAAACAGATTTAGTGAACCATTTTTTTAAAGTTGAAGTTAATTGTTTTTTGTTATAAATTTGATAAAATAACTTGCCATGTAGATTTTATGGATTGTAAATTGAAAGTTTACTAACACAAACCATCTTATTTTTTTATTTTTGTAAGAAACATTTAAATTTTTTTTAAAATCTTATTTTTGATATTTCAAATTTTTGGAAGTGGATTCTTGAAATGTGTTTAAATTATTTTCATTGCATTTACAGCCCATGTTTGATAAAATTTGCGAGACCATTCAGACACTCTTTTTATCAGAAGAATGCTTGACCCAGTTCGATAAGTGTGCTCTGTTGGAGGCTGTGATGATTCTCAGGTAGCTTTGCATTTATATTTTGATTACTTATTTTTTATATGCATAAGCGGGTCCAGGAAGAAATTCGGAGTGGGGGCACAGTACAAAGGTGTACTGGGGGGGGGGGGGTGAACTTGTTGTGGTGATCTGACCCTTCCCGAAATAAATGTAAACAATTGTAATTTCATAAATATTAGATTATTAATTATTTAATTAAATCAGCAATATGTGTAATTAATTATTTAATTAAGTCAACAATATGTACAATTGAATTAATTCTGTAGAATCTCTCTACAAAATTATTTTTTGCTTATCCATACATTTTGTAATGTAAATATTGAGAAGGACTTTTAAACTAAAGTTGTCTTTTAAATTCAAGAATTTATAATAAGAAAACAAAGAGTTTGAAAGTTGTTAAGCATATATTTTCTCTGTATATAGTAGTCTAAAAACATAGCTATTTATTTTCAAGATATACACTACAAAGTTCAAAATTTTAAATTTTAGTTGACCGAGTGTCAGAGAGGGCTTATTTTAACTTGACTGTTTGTAAAGGTGTTTGATATACAGTCATAACCAAATGTATTGTTCAATTTTTTTAAGAAAATTTTGGCACGACAGTTTCTTAAAAGCATTAAAAACAACATATGTGTTTAATTAAAAATAATATTTTTCATTTTTGATTCCGTTTCATGATGGTTGTTGTTTTATTATTCGATTCTGTTTTAAAATGGTGGCCGCTTTAGTGGTTCCGTTTCATATAAAGTTAAGAATTTTTTTTTGTTTGCAAGGCCCACTGTTCCCAGAACTACTTGTTATTATTATTTTTTTTTAAATTCCTTTTCAAAAGTGTTCATAAATAATAGTATAAGTGTTTGTCAAGAATATGTTTTTGTTCGCTTTTATAGTTATTCCATTTGCTTCTCTAAATATAATTTTTTTTTACATTACAAGGTTAACATTCCTTTAATTCTATGAAAACTTTTTATTTTTAACTTAATAATATTTCATCGATAGCAGAACGATTAAAATTTTCTTTGTTTGAATATTTATTTTACTGGAAAAAGGACTTTCTAAGTACTAGCCTTGAGGGTATAGGTATAGATATTTG